>CM065691.1:36507748-36510248 GCA_017654935.2 Phymorhynchus buccinoides
ATCCAACTGGGACGCATGAATCTAATGAAACACTACTGTCTACATAAACCCGGTGAAATCATACCAGTTTCCTTGGCAATATTCATGTCGACCCCAAGACACGAATCTGACGAAACATCGAGACAGAAACAGACATTGCATGGAAACTAGTAGGAGTTCAGCAGACGCGTGTAGACAGAAGTAGGGGAAGACGGGGTAAAAAGCGCATGGGCGGGTAAGAAGCCCACCCCAATTATCTCATGAACTGAAGCAAATTTCAGTCTCATTTTGCCCATGAGACGAGCGTTAATGTCTAGCATTCGTCTCATGGGCAAATTTGACTGAAATTTTCTTTATTTCATGAGATAATTGGGGTGGGCTTCTTACCCGCCCATGCGCTTTTTACCCCGTCTTCCCCTAGTAGGCATATTCATACATTACCTACGTCACAGTTGGATAGCCGTACTACTGAATTTGGGTGTGTAGATCACCGGATTTAGTTAGTATATCTAGTCTGCTTTAAACGAAATATTCCTGATCTCGATGTCCACCGAAGTGTTTGCATTCTTTTCCCTTGACAGATGGGGCTTAGAATAATCTACGCCTACCTAAAGCAAAACTAAGAGCTTGGCATACGCTGATCCCGTGTCTAAACAAATCAGGCCTGTTCAACATTCTTCTAATCTACCGTATTTAATGTGAAGGTGTTTTCAGATTCTCTGAAAGCTAAAAGCTACTTGACTGGCATGTGCTTTTCAATGCTGAAAGACAAACCTTATACGAATACATGTATACTGGTCTCCAAAAGTTAAGGGCCGGCTTCTGTTTTCAGTAGCTTGATATCTATTTATTGTACACTAAGACAACAATGAAGAAAATGGCAAAACTTAGGCTACTCAATAACTTTCCTTCCTGTTGCACGTGCCTGAACCAGTTTTGCAGACAGTGCAGTACAGCAACAGCGTTTTCAGGTACGCTTAAAATGTGGCAAATTCACGAAGAATGTCACGAAAGTTTGGTTACTCTTTTCGCTGAAGAATCAGGGCTGATGCAGGTTTCTTGCCTATTGCACGTGCAAGGCATGACTGTAGTGAACACTGCTGAGCAAAAGTTAGACACGAATGTGTATTTAAGGGCGGCAACCAGAGCTCTCAATAAGCATGCCTCCAAGACAGAAGAGAGAAGATCGTTCTTCCGGCCCTTAAATTTTGGAGACCAGTATATGTAGCCTTATGATTATACTGCTGGGGTTTTTTGGTGTCGTTTTCAGAGCAAATGATCTTATTATTTCAATGTGTATGTATGGTTGGATTTGGTTAATGACATGATAATCTACAGCATTTCAAATCAGTATTAATGGACCTTCAAAGTCAAACGAAGGCTTGTTGACATCTTCATATTTTATGAAAGGGCGTAGGCTGTTTTCTGAATCCTCTTAACCCACACGTGCAACTGCTGACGTACGACATCCAACTGCGACATTTGTCAGGCATGAATCTCGGCGAGGTACCGAATCGCCGTCTCCCAACTCGCCGTTTCCCCACTCGCCGTTTTCTAGCTCACCGTATAAGTTTTTCAATTTTACAATCTGTTGCATTTCGCCGCATAGACCAGGGATAAGAAGCAGTAGTAACATTTTATCTGTTGTGTATTCCACACTAAATTGACCCTAAACCTATCCCTAACCCTATTCCTATCCCTATCCCTAACCCAACCGTAACCCTAAACCTATCCCTATCCCTACACCTATCCCTAACCCTAAATATATCCCTAACTCTCCGCACATGCGCAGACATGTTGAGATCAAATCCATTTTGAGAACGCCACACCGGCCATACGGCCAAAAGCAAGAACACAATTCATGGCATCAATTCAGTAAACAGTGAATAAGGCGAAATAGCACTGACAAAAACGGCGATTTGACACTGCTATGCGGTTTGGACTAAAGACGGCGAGTACGGCGAGTAGACACCTATACGGCGAGTAGAGAAACGGCGAATCGGGACCCTCCCATGAATCTCATGATATACTATTTGTGACCAAATGAATCTGATAACATTCTACTCGTTTCGTTCATTCTGTAGATCCCCATACGCGAATCTGATGAAACTATCTGTCAATTTCTACATCAGATACTCCATCAGATGTGTCCATTGAGCCTACAGCATGATTCTTTCAAAATATGTTTTGAACTTTCGCTGATCCGTTGAGGCAGTCTATACAGTCTTGATAACGTACGCGGTGTTGTTGTTTTTCTGTCTCCTTTTTCACCCGTCTGTGCATTTGTTTAAGAACAACTTTACTGAGAACAAACATCATACGGGTGCTGATGAAATGTTGTTATAGTGGATTTTTAATGTTAATATTATGCTATAATTGACCCCTTATTGCTTCTCCTAATACTCGTTGCGAGCTAACTCGCACACTCGCCCATTGTTAGCTCATTTTGGTGTTTTGTCATACGCTGTTCACGTTTGGTTTCTTATTCGCAATGTTATTTCCCCCCGTAAGTTCAATGTCA
>CM065691.1:36520248-36525248 GCA_017654935.2 Phymorhynchus buccinoides
ATGAATAATAATAATAATAATAATAATAATAATAATAATAATAATAATGAGAGACGAGAGGATCAACAATTTATAATAAATCGAATTAACATTTGCCAAGTTTTTGCAGGCTTGCATACCACACATTCATAAGTACTTTATTTATATTGCTTGCTGGTTTATTCATTTATTATTGTAAGCGCTTAGGGCTTTTTTAAGAATAGGCGCTATGAATGCTAATTATTATTATTATTATTATTATTGTTATTATTATTATTATTATTATTATTATTATTATTATTATCAAAGACGACCACTGCGCTCAATTACACTTGCACAAACAAACAACACCACGAATGGAGAAAAACACCCTATTTATTTTATAAAATAATGTTCATATACAAAAATAGAGAAAATATGAGGCGAAAAAAATGACACACAAGATTGAATAATGAAGTAGCATTTACACGAACTGTGCACTAAAATAGCCAATCAATCAATCAACCAATCAATCAATCTGATTGATTGATATCAATCAATATACTGATTGATATCAATCAATATTTATTATCCCCATTAAAATGAACAAGGAAATTGTGTTTGCTGTCACAATAAAACACAATGCACACGAGAAGTAACATATCACACATATAAAATTATGAGTATTATACATGCACAACAACACCCCCCACACACATACATACTCACTCTCTCACTCTCTCTCTCTCTCTCTCTCTCTCTCTCTCTCTCTCTCTCTCTCTCTCTCTCTCTCTCTCTCTCTCTCATATACAACTGCACCCATAAAAAAAGGTTATGCACACACATGCTTCCGCATCATTTGTGAGCACCACTTGCATACTTATGAACTGTGCATGAACTGTGCCCCAATTTGTTACACCCCCCTCCCCAACACACACACGCTCCCCCAATTCCATCCACCTCCACCCATCACCACAAATGTATCCAAATCATCATTGACACAAGGCATAGATAAAGAAATCAATCAATAAATAATCAAGGGGACAGCATCAATAAATAAAGAATCAAGAGACAATAGGGTCATAAAAAAGAATAAAAGACAAGTTGCTCATAAATGTCATCATTACATTATTCATAGAAATAGTAAAATTATTTGCGGGCTAACCTGCGTGTGCGCGTGTGCGTGTGCGTGTGCGTGTGCGTGCGTATCCGTGTGTTTATGTGTGTTTGAGTGTATGTGTGTGTGTGTGTGTGTTTGGAGTATTGTAAACACATACTCGTAATGGCTACCATTTTGGTATTTGGCGTTATCATTCTAGTCACAGAGACTTATACTATCTCTGTGATATTCGGGCTGTCCTCCCCCGGGGAGCACGTCGCCGCAAGAGCAGCGTCTACCCATTTAAAAAAAAAAAATTGAGCAAGCGATTTGAAGATTCATGCAATACCTGTGTGTATTTGTGTGTAGGTGTGTGCATTTCTTTTGTCTATCCGTGCGTGCGTCTGTGTCTCTGCGGCCGGGCGTGCGCGCGTCTGTCTGCAACTGCACGTTCGCGCGTGTGCGTGTTCTATGTTGGTCCTTTGCTTTACCAGTGAATGTGCGAAGTTCAGGAATGGAAAGAACCTCTGGTGAAAGGGATAAGAGCTGAAGTGAGCTAGAGGGAGAGGGGTGTGTGTGTGTGTGTGTGTGGGGGGGGGGTAGCAAGGGGACAGAGAGTAGCATAAATTGGAGGTGAAATTGAAATGGAAGGGATGGGGGAGGGGAAGGGCGGGATCCGGTTACATTAGATGCGTTGCAAATCATTCTTTCATTGGGGCCATTATTACAGGGTTTCTTTAGGCAAATAACAAAACAACAGAACAAAACATTTGAATTGGAGGGAAATCGCAGTTGTGTAGCAAAAAACAGGAATCCGATCTCTCTCTCTCTCTCTCTCTCTCTCTCTCTCTCTCTCTCTCTCTCTCTCTCTCTCTCTCTCTCTCTCTCTCTCTCTCTCTCTCTCTCTCTCTCTCTCTCTCTCTCTCTCTCTCTCTCTCTCTCTCTCTCTCTCCTCTCTCTCTCTCTCATCTCTCTTCTCTCTCTCTCTCTCTCTCTCTCTCTCTCTCTCTCTCTCTCTCTCTCTCTCTCAAGCAAAGGTAAGCAAAGGGCCAACATAAAACACGCACACGCGCGAACAAATAGACACAGGCGCGAGTATTAACAAATTATGCAAGTTTTATAAACCCATATTTCAGCCTGTCTATGTTTCATAATATCGACTGCTTTGCTACCTTTGTGTAATAGTATGCCTTGCCATGTTTGTGTTCTGTGTTAGTATTATATGTATCAAGGACAGATTGGAAGAATAGGCGTTGCCTAAAATCTATATCCTTGGAAAATAAAGTTTAAGTTTTCAAGTTTTCTCTCTCTCTCTCTCTCTCTCTCTCTCTCTCTCTCTCTCTCTCTCTCTCTCTCTCTCTCTCTCTCTCTCTCTCTCTCTCTCTCCTCTCTCTCTCTCTCTCTCTCTCTCTCTCTCTCTCTCTCTCTCTCTCTCTCTCTCTCTCTCTCTCTCTCTCTCTCTCTCTCTCTCTCTCTCTCTCTCTCTCTCCGTGTTTTATCTTCACCTTTCTCTACCTCTGTCTGCCTCTCCACTGTTGGTTTTCTACATCTGAGTCACAAACCCAGCTTTCACGTTTCACATGTCCGTGATTTGATGAAGTTACTAGCATGAGAAGTCGACTTGTTGTTTGTGAGTTATGAAATGCAGATCAAGATTGGTTTCAATAAAGCGTGGACATATAATAGTATGATCGTAATTGTATTTATGTATCATAAGTTTTTGATTGTTTCTTTGTTTGGATTTTGTTTTTATTAATCCATCATATTATCAAATTATGAACCGTAATGTTCCCCCTTTCATAAGCCAAGTACACTAATTTTAAAACGAGTAACTGTAAGGCATCAGAACTCGTGTTGTATGATAATAGCCTGATGTAGCCGATACAAATTCACTTCACTTTGGGCTGATAATTATATGTCACAGCTGTTGATTTGGAGTGAGCTAGCCATTCTAGACTATGGTTTTAATCATAACTAGCGCAACGCCTAGTACTGGCAACGCATCGTACTGGTAACGCCTAGTAACGGTAACGCCAAGTACTGGTAACGCTGAGTACAGCAAATTTGAAGTCATTCGGTTAAGAAACGGCGGAGTTATAAGGCCCCGTTTCACGTTGGCGCTGCTCTGAGAGTGACGCGCTCTCCCGATTCTCTTTCAATGTGCTGCTAGGCTTTGCCCGGGCCATAGCAAGCCTGACAGCAAATTTGAGGCGATTCGGTTAAGAAACGGCGGAGTTATTCGTGAAAAGGTGAAGCGGCGTATAGCGCGCGCGTTTCTGAACCTATTTGCTTCCGGTTTGGCACACCGATAGTCAACGTCCCTGGTCATGTACCTGCCAAATTTGAAAGCAAACGGTCCAGACATGCCGGAGATACCGGCGCCGAGAGTCCGGCGGATACACGTTTCGCGCATTTGCGAAACCGCGCAAATGACACGGCCACCCCGGTTGCCGTTGGGCTCACAGCAAATTTGAAGCGATTCGGTCCAAAAACGGCGGAGTTATAAGGCCCGTTTTGTGCTTCAGACAGACAGACACACACACACACACACACACACACACACACACACACACACACACACACACACACACACACACACACACACACACACACACACATACACACCACACACACACACACACACACACACACACACACACACACACACACACACACACACACACACACACACACACACACACACGGACACTTGGCCTTTTACTATATGATGATGATGACTTTGTTGCCATTCCTACACAATTTATGTGGCTGTGTAAGGTTTCAAAACATTCCAAAACTTGAAAATAATATAATTATCAACAAAGCTTAAAAATAATATAATTGTCAGCAAAACTTTAAAATAATATAATTATCAACAAAGCTTGAACATAATACAATGATCAACAAAGCTTGAAAACAAGATAATTATCAACAAAGCTTGAAAATGATATAACCGTCGACAAAACTAAGTGGGTTTTTTCCTCGATGTTTCAGATATTTGTTTCAGAAAAGAAACTAGACCCTAGGTTAATTACACTTCTGTTGAGCCCACTTTTGTCGCCTCAACAACCCACTCTTGTCATCTAACCGGTTTTGTCGATCCTTAGCAACCACGTTTGTTGAACTTAACCACTTTTGTCGATCCTTAGCAACCACTTTTGTCGAACGTAGCCACTTTTGTCGATCCTTAGCAACCACTTTTGTCTAACTTAACCACTTTTGTCGATCCTTAGCAACCACTTTTGTCTAACTTAACCACTTTTGTCGATCCTTAGCAACCACTTTTGTTGAACTTAACCACTTTTGTCGAACTTAACCACTTTTTGTTGAACTTAACTACTTTTGTCGAACTTAACTACTTTGGTCGAACTTAACCACTTTTGTTGAACTTAGCCACTTTTGTTGAACTTAACCACTTTTGTTGAACTTAAACATTTTTGTCGAACTTAACCACTTTTGTTGAACTTAACCACTTTTGTCGAACTTAACCACTTTTGTTGAACTTAACCACTTTTGTCGCACTTAACCACTTTTGTCGAACTTAACCACTTTTGTTGAACTTAACCACTTTTGTCGAACTTAACCACTTTTTGACGAACTTAACTACTTTGGTCGAACTTAACTACTTTGGTCGAACTTAACCACTTTTGTTGAACTTAACCACTTTTTGTCGAACTTAACTACTTTTGTCGAACTTAACTACTTTGGTCGAACTTAACCACTTTTTGTCGAACTTAACCACTTTTGTCGAACTTAACTACTTTTGTCGAACTTAACCACTTTTGTTGAACTTAACTACTTTTGTTGAACTTAACCACTTTTGTCGAACTTAACCACTTTTGTCGAACTTAACCACTTTTGTCGAACTTAACCACTTTTGTTGAACTTAACTACTTTTGTTGAACTTAACCACTTTTGTCGAACTTAACCACTTTTGTCGAAC
>CM065691.1:36547748-36552748 GCA_017654935.2 Phymorhynchus buccinoides
ATAACTGAAGATATGTTGCTGTTAACGACATTCACGACTGAAGTCTTTTTTTCTATCACTGACGTTTCCAATTCCAAGATTCTTTATATTATTGACGTTTCCAATTCAATGATTCATTCTATCAGTGACGATTCCAATTCAATGATTCTTTCTATCAGTGACGATTCCAATTCAATGATTCTTTCTATCAGTGACGATTCCATTTCAATGATTCTTTCTATCAGTGACGATTCCAATTCAATGATTCTTTATATCACTGACGTTTCCAATTCAAGCATTCTTTATATCACTGACGTTTCCAATTCAAGGATCATTTCTATCAATGGCGTTTCTAATTCAAGGAAAATGTCTATAAGTGACGTTTCCAATTCAAGGATGATGTCTATAAGTGACGTTTCCAATTCAAGCATTCTTTATATCACTAACATGTCCAATTCAAGGTTCATTTATATCAATGGCGTTTCCAATTCAAGGAAAATGTCTATAAGTGACGTTTCCAATTCAAGGATGATGTCTATAAGTGACGCTTCCAATGTAAGGAGTATTGCTATCAGTGGCGTTTCCAATTCAAGGATACTGTCTATAAGTGACGTTTCCAATTCAAGGATTATTAATATCAGTGACGTTTCCAATGTCAGGATTATTGCTATCAGTGGCGTTTCCAATTCAAGGATTATTGCTATAAGTGACGTTTCCAATGTAAGGATTATTGCTATCAGTGGCGTTTCCAATTCAAGGATTATTGCTATAAGAGACGTTTCCAATGTCAGGATTATTGCTATCGGTGGCGTTTCCAATTCAAGGATTATTGCTATAAGAGACGTTTCCAATGTCAGGATTATTGCTATCGGTGGCGTTTCCAATTCAAGGATTATTGCTATAAGAGACGTTTCCAATTCAAGGATTATTGCTATCGGTGGCGTTTCCAATTCAAGGATTATTGCTATCAGTGGCGTTTCCAATTCAAGGATTATTGCTATCGGTGGCGTTTCCAATTCAAGGATTATTGCTATAAGTGGCGTTTCCAATGTCAGGATTATTGCTATAAGTGACGTTTCCAATTCAAGGATTATTGATATCAGTGGCGTTTCCAATGTCAGGATTATTGCTATAAGTGGCGTTTCCAATTCAAGGATTATTGCCATCAGTGGCGTTTCCAATGTCAGGATTATTGATATCAGTGGCGTTTCCAATGTCAGGATTATTGCTATCAGTGGCGTTTCCAATTCAAGGATTATTGCTATAAGTGACGTTGCCAATGTCAGGATTATTGCTATAAGTGACGTTTCCAATTCAAGGATTATTGCTATCAGTGGCGTTTCCAGTTCAAGGATTATTGTTGATATAAGTAGCGTTTCCAATTCAGGGCTTCCTCCTTACAACAATGGTCATAGGTGAAGACTTCTTTCTCGTGAAAATCAATGAAGGCTTCTTCTTGTCTTTGTTTTACAAATAATAATTATGTACAACCGAAATCTTTTTGCTGTCAAATGCGTCCCTTTAAGTACACGTTCACATTTGTCACTGTTTCCCGATGACAACACAGTGACAATGCCAGTCGTAAGATCACTTGCATATCGCTGTGTTGCTATAGGGAAAGAGTGACAATGCCATCCTGCATTTCGACCTTTACCATGGTGTCTCTAGCTTTAGTTTACTTGTTGTCAATGACGGCAACATTACGATGTTTTCCAAGATTCCTATTTTATTATTAGGTATTATTAGGTACTTTATAGTCACAGAGGCGTCTCTGTGAAATTCAGGTTGCTCCCACCTGGAGAGCACGTCGCAGCCAGAGGCGCGCCACCCATTTTTTTATTTTATTTTTTTGCATGCGATTTTTGTCACTGATGGGGGGGGGGGGATTTTGACCAAATGACAACTTTTTCGTTGCCACTGGGTTTAACGTATGCTAAGTGCATGGGCACACGAGACCTCGGTTTATCGTCTCATCCGAAAGACTCCACGTTCAGACAGTTAAGGCCTAGTGCAGAATGAGAGGAAAAAATCCCCTGTACCCAGGTTCGAACTCGGGTTTACTTGACACGAAGCGAACGCGATACCACTGTGCCACTCTACATATTAAGAAGAATTTAAATAATGTGAATGCGATAAACATTTAGAGAGAAAAAGCTCAGCTAGGAACATTCACTTGAAAGATCAACAACGCCATTAGAATCGAACAAACAATCAAACGCGTAGACTACAACGTCCGGCGTGGATTTCTAATAACTAATAATAATAATAAAACTGAACATTTATATAGCACTTTACTCCCTTTGCAGGGAGCTCAAAGCGCTTTACATAGACAGTAAAACACAAATAAGTCATTATACACATAAGACTCACTACAATCAAATCAAATATAAAATAATATTATTTAAACAAAGCCCTGTTCATAACCACAAAATTTGAAACAATATTACAATATTATAAGAAAAGAAACAAGGGAAATCAAACTATCAAGCTTTCAAAGGACAAAATTCAACATACTGAGAAAAAATAATACAGTGATGCAAATTATTCCCAAAGCATTATTTTACTAAAAAAGAGACCATACAAATCATGGGTGACAAAATAAAAATTATCACAGTTCAACAGGAACCCGTCACCTAGCGCCGCGCAAATCTCTCTGGGGAATAATGCAATGATTACTAAAGAGGAGAACAAGCCAGCCAGGGACATGAGCTAAAAGAGATAATACTAAACACCATCCACACAAATACATGATTTATTCCTTCCCTGGCGCACCAATAGCCCGGCACCGTCGCGCTTGCGCGCACTCCCGGGAGCACAAACACATACACGCACATATACGCGCACACGTTTGTCTATTAAATGCAATCACTGCACACAGACACATACGCGCGCATGTACGTGTGTGTGTGTGTGTGTGTGTGTGTGTGTGTGTGTGTGTGTGTGTGTGTGTGTGTGTGTGTGTGTGTGTGTGTGTGTGCCGTCATGCATACATACAGACCCAAAACACGCGTGCTCGCACATACACACGCATAGACATATTGACACACATATACACACGCGCGCACACACGCATACACTCACACGCAGGATGGGCAGGATGAAAACAAAGCCTTGTTAGCTTATTCTTTAATCCTCAATAAAGATAATTTTGACTTGACTTGACTTGACTTGACATACATACACACACACGCACGTACACAGACGCACACGCGCGCGCGCACGTGATATGGTTCTGACGATTATAAGGGATTAAAAGGAAATATGTTGTAATGATATCACACGAAAGAGACGGAGCTAGAGGTGCGAAAGAAACAGGGGATATAGAGAGAGGGGGGGGGGGGGTCCAGGGAGGGAGGGAGATAGAGAGATAGAGAGATAGAGAATAGAGAGAGAGAGATATACAGACAGAATTACAGAGACAAAGACTGGAGAGAGATGCATGGCAAGGCAAGTCAGCAAGTAAACTTTATTATCACAAACATTGAGACATTACAGACAGACAGAGGGGCAGAGAGAGAGAGAGGAGGGGGGGGGGGGGGAGAGCCCGTGTGTGTGTGTGTGTGTGTGTGTGTGTGTGTGTGTGTGTGTGTGTGTGTGTGTGTGTGTGTGTGTGTGTGTGTGTGTGTGTGTGTGTGTGTGTGTGTGTGTGTGTGAACACTGAAGACTGAAAAACATATTTGTTCAAGGATAAAGATTTTAGGCGAAGCCTATTCTTCCAATTTGTCCGTGTGTGTGTGTGTGTGTGTGTGTGTGTGTGTGTGTGTGTGTGTGTGTGTGTGTGTGTGTGTGTGTGTGTGTGTGTGTGTGTGTGTGTGTGTGTGTGTGTGTGTGTGTGTGTGTGTGTGTGCGTGCGTGCGTGTGTGTGCGTGTGTGTGTATGTGTGTGTGTGCGCGCGCGTGCGTGCGTGCGTGTGAGTGCGTACGTGTATGTGTGTATATGTGCGTGCGTGTGTGTATGTATGTGTAAGAGAGACAGACAGACAGACGGACATGAAGAAAGGCAGGCATAGTGAGACCCATTTACAGACGAACACAAAGAGAAAGGTAAGCTTAGATGTCCAGAAAAAAAATGAAGAAAAAGAGGAAATGTTTTGAACAGACAGGCAGACATTCAGAGAATAAATCAGGAAAGACGATAGCAGATCAGAGAGAAACAAGGAAGAAATGTGAGAAGAAACAATATATATTAGTCACATGACGGCGAAAACATACATTGATTACACGAAAGGTGATAGAGAACCCCCCCCCCCCCACTAACATTAGCCCTTTCACCGCCAGCCATATTTCAGCCAAACATTTCCATTACGTATACCTGGGTAGAGAATAAAATCCATCTGCAGTATTGGGGATTCTTCTGTGACAGATATGAAATAAGGTCTATCATTACTTCCCCAAACTAAGACAATAGGGTCTTTGGATAATAGACCCCAATTTGATGCCTTTTAGTGACATAGGTGTTAAATCGCTGTGGTGCAAAAATGCGACTTTGGCGGTGAAAGGGTTAAGACCCATCCGATACTTAAAAAACAACAACACGGTACACAGACACACAGACAGAAGCCCAAACATAACTCCTACCAGACTCTAGCTGGTGGGGGTAACCAGACGCCCTACTATGCAGACTACATACCTGTTGCTCAGTGAAGAGGATGCTCCCCGTCAGTGATGGCGGGACCAATGGACATCGACTGTCGGTCAGCGATTAGTCAGGGCATAAAACAAAAAGAGAACTGGACACCGGTCACATTACTTTCGGTGTAACATCAGCCCCTCAACACTTTCTATGGCAACATGTATGTCTGCCTGGAAACGGTGGGCGAAACCCGACACCATGCCAAGTTTCTGATGAGCATTTCGTAGCCAAAGTGACGACAGTAAACTGTGCAGGTTTTTTTTTCCCCCCGCTCAAACTAAACCGAAAAGTTATTCACGATTTAAAACAAAAATCCATTTGGCACTAAAGGAACACGGGGAATGTGGTCGAAAAAGGTTGCAGTCATTTTGTTTGTTCAAATGTCTAGG
>CM065691.1:36557748-36562748 GCA_017654935.2 Phymorhynchus buccinoides
TTGTTGTCGTTGTTGTTGTTGTCGTTGTTGTTGTTGTTGTTGCCGTCGTCGTACCCTGACTAAAAGACGCCAGGGATCATCCGAACAGCCGAAGCACCTGAACACTATGGTACAAATGCATCAGTCAGGTATAAGAAGATTCCGGCACAAGCCACAAACCTGTATCTCACTTTGTTGATCTGTCGGTCTGTTGGTCTGTCGGTCTGTTGGTCTGTCGGTCGGTCGGTCCAAAATTGTCGCACATATTGTAAAAGAGAAAGAAAAGTACAGACAGAAAAACATACTTGGGGCATAAAGTAACATTTCAGTTGTCATATCTACAGTCCTTAGGTATGGAAAGAATTGTATACCGAACAGAGCACATGAATCTTCATTTTAAAGCGTACAAAATAATAAACATACGTAATACATACACTGCAACAGACACGACGAGTATGCGGTGCTTCTTTCGATGAATATAAGTAAGATAAATAGTTTTAAATGTTTTCCAAAAGATATAAAAAGTTACGAAATGGTACAGAGATAACATTCTGGGCCTGTATTCACGTTGAGATAGCATGAGACTTAGCATGATGCTAACTTAGAAGCTCTTCCAATGTCCTATCCTATAGGACATTGGAAGAGCTTCTAAGTTAGCATCATGCTAAGTCTCATGCTATCTCAACGTGAATACAGACCCTGGTTTACAGATTTAAATTATTGAAAAGCCAGGAGAGGCGACTCAGTGTATGTAATGATTGGAGTGGTAAAAATAGACCGCTGGGCTGCAGTCTTGTGGAGTGAAAGTGTTTGATCAAAAATTGTGTGTGTGAAGAACATAATGTAAATGCGCTCGGAGATGCCCTTGTTTGTAGTTCAAATAGTCGCGTGCCACAAACGATTGCGAATCCGCGCTTGGTTTTTTTTGTATTACCCTGCCATGTGCGCAGCCACACTCCGACTTCGGGGGGGGGGGGGGGGGGGGGGGGGACTCGGAATGAGCGGCGTGAGAGCAATACCGACGCACAGCCCATAATGATAAAGAAACACCCGACAGTGCCAATGGTACCCAGAGACGATCTGACCGGACCTGCCCTACCAACACGAGAGAGAAAGAGAGAGAGAGAGAGAGAGAGAGAGAGAGAGAGAGAGAGAGAGAGAGAGAGAGAGAGAGAGAGAGAGAGAGAGAGAGGGAGAGAGAGAGAAAAGAGAGAGAGAGAGAGAGAGAGAGAGAAGAGAGAGAGAGAGAGAGAGAGAGAGAGAGAGAGAGAGAGAAACGAGAGAGAGAGAGAGAGAGAGAGAGAGAGAGAGAGAGAGAGAGAGAGAGAGAGAAAGAGAGAGAGAGACACACAAAAATATGCACACTAACACATACATACTATACACACGCGCACGCGCGCGTGAGCATCACATACATTATTCATAGTACTAGCCGCTGTGGCACATTAGTTAAAATCTCCGGGCTGCTGTCTTGGATGTCGCGGGGTTCAATTCTCATGAGTGCACCGATAGAGAGAGAGAGGGGGGGGGGAGAGAGAGAGAGAGAGAGAGAGAGAGAGAGAGAGAGAGAGAGAGAGAGAGAGAGAGAGAGAGAGAGAGAGAGAGAGAGAGAGAGAGAGAGAGAGAGAGAGAGAGAGAGAGAGAGAGAGAGAGAGAGAGAGAGAGAGAGAGAGAGAGAGCAGACAAAGTGAGAACATAAGAAGAGCAATTGTGACTAGGACCAGGAGTCAATCTGTATCGTTTTCAGGTTTTCGATTTGGTATGAATGGATCATTAAAAAGTCATATGAAAAGAAAAAAACAATTTTGCAGATGTGTGAACTATTGTGAGGGGACTGGAATGGAATTTGCTTTGCAGTGAAGAAGCCTTGCCCAGTGAGCATCCCCACCCTTTCGGCCAAAAGAACTTTGGGACAAATGACGTTAAAGGGGCACCCTGACGGATGAGCTTTTGTAAGAAACACGTCGAGATCACCATGAAAACACCCTTTACAGAGATCGCAACACTCACTTTGCTCTGGTTTCCTATAAATCAAACCGTCAAATCGGCGATTCCTCCTTGGCGGAGGTGCTGGAAGTCAAATTCTTTCACCCAAAAAGAAGGCGTGTCCGTCTCTTTTCTAATGGCCGCCAAATCGTTTTCACGAAGTTTTCGCAATACAAACCTTTTTTTCTTTCTTTTTTTAAAATTTTATACAGTTTATCTAAAGGATAACTGCTCACAACAAAGGAAATAGATCCCATTTTGTTACTGCACTATAAAAAAGGAAACGCGTCAACCACAATGAGTGACCTCCACCCACCCCATCTAAAATGGCTACTCTCTCCGGCATCTCCGCCAAGGAGGAATCGCCGTTTTGACGGTTTAATTTCTAGGAAACCAGAGCAAAGTTGAGTGTTACAATCCTTGAACAGGCTGTCTTTCTGGTGATCTCGACGTGTTTCTTGCAAAAACTCATCCGTCAGTGTCCACCTTTAACCCTTTCACCGCCAGCCATCTTTGAGCCAAAAATGTCCATTAAACTTACTTGGCTACAGAAAAGATTTCATCTGCAATATTGTGGGATTTCTCTGTGGCACATTTGGAATAGGGTCAATCCTTACTGCTCAAATTTAGGAACACAATATCATTGAATAACACCCTGTTTTCAAGAGTTTTAACCCCTTGACTGCCACCAACGTATCACGTACTGACCTGATGACATCACTGATGACGTCATCAGATGAAGAGGAATGACCCTGATATTCTGGTTTTTACTCTAACACAGTCAAGAGAGTTATATCCCCAGACCATTTTGCCAGATTGGCTCTATCAGTTGTCTTTTTCGTGGCATGATTTGCCCAAAGATTTTTTCTTTAATTTTCTCCGGCAGTCAAGGGGTTAATGACATGGGTGATACATCATTGTGGTGCAAAAATGCGACATAGGCGGTGAAAGGGTTAAATAAGCCCAAGCTTGCAAGGTACAACTGGTTTATCAATGTATCCTCTTTTTGACACCGAACATGTTTTCATACAATGTAAAACAGAGATTGACACGCGGGTGGTGTCAACACGCAAGAGCGCGCGCTGTCGGGGTGGGAAACATAGGGCGGGGTTGTAATATGATGTTAGTGACAGTGAACTTGTCTGAAGGTAAACTTAGGGGGGGGGGGGGGGGGTACTCAACGTATGGCGCAGGGAAGCGGATAATGACTGTGCCATGCTTCATCTAACATTGTGTGGCGGAGGGTCGGGCAAGGTCTATTATGTTGTTTGCGGTCAGATCCAATATTCATGCTATCAAGTGGGACCGGGCCCTTCACACCAATGGCTTTGAGCACTGGTTGACATCAGCCTGCAGCTGTAAGGGGCCGATAACAAGACGAGAGCTTAGACTGAAAATTTATCAACCCAAAAAAGGAATGGTTCCAGCAAAACAATAGTATAAGTTCATGGCTTTGTAGATCGATTTCTCGGCAAATATGTAGATTTACACCCTCCTGCTCTATTTCTTGGTTCTTTCCGTGGTTAGGGATAGGGTTAGGGTTAGGGTTAGGGATAGGGTTAGGGTTAGATGGTCTTTTCTTTTGCCACAAGCATCTGTTTTTTTGTCAAAATCATCTATTGTTTGGAAGCATTAAATCGCTGCCATTTGAAAATAGCGGGCTACAGGTTAGTCTTGTGTGGATGCCTAGGACTCTCAAACTAGGGTGGAATTTGCACTAGGGCAATCTTGTACTTTCGGCACCCCCTCATGTTTACGACCCTCAATCGCAAAGTCTGCTTCTTTCTGTTTGTTCTGTTTTATGGCTGATCCTAACCCTATCCCCTTGCTTCTCAGTAAAACAAATACTCAATATGAAAATGTTTCAGATAGTACTTGACTGTCCTCAAATCCCTTTGGCCGAGAGAGTGGGGTGTACCCTGAGCAAGGCATATCCACTGTAAACACAATCTGTAGCCCCGTTCGCCGACATACACGTACTAGCTGCCCTTTCTGCTAGCTGGCAGTCATTGTCGGAAACGACAGACAGGCCTACAAGTGGGACTGCTCTGACAACACAGCCCTCGTGATTCCGCCTGTATACACCTACTCCATAAATGATGAGTCAGTGCGCAGTTGAATGAGTTGAGTTTAGTGGGGGAGCTCAGGTTAGGCATGCACCGATTCGGAACTACACACAACAACATCTCTCTCTCTCTCTCTCTCTCTCTCTCTCTCTCTCTCTCTCTCTCTCTCTCTCTCTCTCTCTCTCTCTCTCTCTCTCTCTCTCTCTCTCTCTCTCTCTCTCTCTCTCTCTCTCTCTTCTCTCTCTCTCTCTCTCTCTCTCTCTCTCTCAGAACATCTGCTTACATACGCTTCAGAAATTTGGGGAGTGAATATAAGTTTACAAATAGAAAAAGTACATACATATGCCATCAGACGGTTTTTACATACGCCAATTCATTCATCAAACACAATGTTATACGGAGAAGCAGGGAAGGCCTATCCTTTATATATAAGAGCATTTGTAAAATCTGTAAGATAATGGTTAAAGTTATTAAGATTACCACAATCACGTTTATGTAGACAAGCGTATGACATGATGTGTGTGCAATTAGAGTTAAACAAAGAGAACAGGTCTTACAGAGTTCAAAAGGTCTTATCAGAACATGGTTTTGGCATAGTATGGTTGTCCCAGGGAGTCAACAATGAACACCATTTTATAACAGAATTTAAAGGCAGACTTATTTGTTCCTCCAAGCAGAACTAGCATGTTTATATAGAATCTAAAGAAAAATACAAATATTTTTTATTATAATTAGTTTTTTCTCGTTAAAAAGTGTGTCTCAGCCAGAAAGCTATCTTGAAATCAATACAGACAACTGGCATAGAGTAAATGTTGTTAGGGTTAGGTTACGCACACTTGGATTTAAGGCTAATAAGAGATGGCTCGAACCACACACATGCGCAATAACATTATGTCCTGTATGCAAATCAGGTGTGGATGATGACTGTCATTTTCTATTTTACTGTAAAGCGTATCATGGTGTACGAGT
>CM065691.1:36572748-36575248 GCA_017654935.2 Phymorhynchus buccinoides
AAGGGGTTTTCGGAATGTGATTTGGAGAGAATAGTGCACAGAACAGCGGCAATCTCAGTGCGTTCCAGACTACCACCTGTATCGAACGGCAATATCATTTCCATGGAACATAAAACCATACTTGTAAATGCTCTGGCATGGTTCGTTTTTCCTGTATGGGCGTCAGAAATTGATTCTCATTTCGGGAGAAAAGAATGAGACTGTGAAATGTGACTGCGGTATATAGCCTATAAAAACGTTATTCCTAGCTTGTCCGTCATCGGGTGAAGTAACTATTGCCTCGTATACAGTTCATGCGAAAATCCCATGCGCAATACATAAATAAGGAAATGAAAGACGGGTAAGAAGTTACGGATTAGGGGAAATACGGACACGTGCGCAAATATTTCCCCTTCTTTCTTGTACTTATTTACGGATTGCGCACTGGGTTCCGCACGGAATCTCTGCATGTATATATGTATGTGCCCTATTTGTAAGAGTTTCTAGAACAAAGGCAGGAGAATGGACCAGTAAGACAGAAGCATAGTAGTTGACAGTAAGCAATGGGAAAAGGCAGAGTCAAATAGAATTAAAGATTCGAGAGAGTTACAAGCACAGAACTTCCAGAAGGTGGTACGAACGATACATCCCCCACCCCACCCGATATCCCCACGGGGGAGTACTGCATTACATAATACTAAACATATTGTGGAAATCGGTGCACCACACTTCGCCAAAGCTCACTTCGCCAATGCTCACTTCACCAACCCACACTTCGCCAAGCCACACTTCGCCAAATCATTAGCCCATAACACTTCGCCAAACCACACTTCGCCACAAACCTAGGGATAGGGTTAGGGATAGGCTAGGGATTAGGTTAGGGATAGGGTAGGGATAGGGCTTAGGGCTAAATGATGAACTTCCTCCTAAATCGTGATTTTCGTTCGTTTTTTCACGTCCTAAAGAAATCCGCGACCTTTCCCGTCAAACAAAAATTCCAGACAGTGATTACTTGTGAACACTTTGTCACCCAAACCAGTCATTTCTTGGCGAACTGAGCAGAGTGGTTTTTGGCGAGATGTTACTTTTCGTGCACTAGCGGCCTTGGGGAGGGGTTGTCGGTGCCGAGAGTGAACATCAAAGGTTTGGCGAAGTGTGCTTTGGCGAAGTGTGGCGCACCCGTGGAAATAGTGCACAATGTCACGAAGTAATACAATAGATTATGAACCCTGAATATGTTCTACTACTTAGCTAAGTTCAATGTTGTGCATTGCCTGTTTAACACAGTCCAAGGGGTCCGTATGAAAAGGTCATTGACAAATGTTGACAATAGTATCGGAGAGAGCGGGAGAGGAAGAGGAAGCACAGGAGAAGATAAGAAAGGGGAACACATCATCATCATCCAACTGTCCGTGTGTGTGTCTGTGTGTGTGTCTGTGTGTGTGTGTGTGTGTGTGTGTGTGTGTGTGTGTGTGTGTGTGTGTGTGTGTGTGTGTGTGTGTGTGTGTGTGTGTGTGTGTGTGTCTGAAACACGAAACGGGCCTTATAACTCCGCCGTTTTTCGACCGAATCGCTTCAAATTTGCTGTGAGCCCTAACAAGCCGATGGCAACGGCAACCGAGGCGGCCGTGTCATTTGCGCGGTTCGGCAAATGCGCGAAACGCGCATCCGCCGGCCTCTCGGCGCCCGTATCTCCGGTGTTTCTGAACCGATTGCCTTCGAATTTGGCAGGAAGATCACCGGGGACGGTGACTATCCGTGTACCAACCCGGAAGCGAATCGGTTCAGAAACGCGCGCGCTATACGACTCCGCCGTTTCTTAACCAAATCGCTTCAAATTTGCTGTACTCGGCGTTACCAGTACTTGGCGTTACCGTTACTAGGCGTTACCGTTACTATGCGTTACTGGGACTCGGCGTTGCGCTAGTTAGATTAAAGATACACAGACGCGCCACGATTAAGTCCCTTGTTTTTTCTGGGTAGCTGTGACCCACATAGAAATGTCCCCATGTTCCAATTAAAATTAAAATTTAAAATGATGTATCGCTTTGAATTTGGGGGCATTTAGTGAGACCTGGTCAAAGCAAGATTTCTTTCCAGCTTTTAGAGGGAAAACACGTGAAACCCGTGATTTTGACACGTGATCTGGTGGGTCTTTAAACAAGAAAAGCAGATGTGTGCACCCAGGCTTTTGTCCTTGGCTTGGACACTTTTAGGCTAGTGTTTGACTTTTCTTTTCATATGCTTACAGACTTGACAGACTTTCAGTGCGAGGCTGCATACCATTCGATTCAGTGCGATCTGATTGTGACATTTATCCTGCTAGTTATGTTCAATATATATTATTATTGAACTTATTACGAAAACTTCCATTAAAAAAAAAAAGACTGCTGAAATATAAAAAGCTAAACCCCCTTTATATATTTCTGCAGTCATTGTTTGATACAAGTTATTAGTTTTTGTAATAAATCCAATAATACGTCAATGGACTATCTAAAGATAGTCCGTTTTCACTCCAAGC
>CM065691.1:36582748-36592748 GCA_017654935.2 Phymorhynchus buccinoides
TTTCAGTTACGCTTAAAATGTGGCAAATTCACGAAAGTTTGGTCTCTTTTCGCTGAAGAATCAGGGCTGATGCAGGTTTCTTGCCTATTGCACATGCAAGACATGACTGTAGTGAACACTGCTGAGCAAAAGTTAGACACGAATGTGTATTTAAGGGCGGCAACCAGAGCTCTCAATAAGCATGCCTCCAAGACAGAAGAGAGAAGATCGTTCTTCCGGCCCTTAAATTTTGGAGACCAGTATACAACAGCCACATTGAGACAGACCAAGGTTCATCCTCACACTTTGGTGAAGGGAGTTAATTACAGAGGGAGTTACCTTTCTTTACTTTACTATATTATCCTCTCTCCTTGTCTCACTATTTCTATCTTTGTTTACCAGCTGCATACAATGGACTGCACACTGGCTGGCCTTAGTTCTAAACAGTTGTTTGTCCATCAATAAGCACTGTCATCGTGCCATTTGTATGAACACGTGCTGTTAAGTGACAGAACTGATGTCCATGTCGTCGGGTTTTGTTTTCAGATTGGTATCGCCAATTAATTAGCACGACATTTGGCTATGCAAACTATCACATTTTACGTGTCCCTGGGGACGTTATATACAGATATCATAAGCAGTGCATATCGACCTGAAATATAGGCTACAATCTGAAAACAGTCGCTCGATGCTTGCTTGAAAACTTTTAAAACTCACACCAAAACATCAGTAAAGAACAACACTACAAAAATACGTATTTCGTTTAATTTATGAAATTAAAAACTTTAGCCCAAGATTCATTTCTGTCATAAATGATTATTAGATTGTTTATATTGTTTCTTGCCGACGCAAATTCTAATGATACGGTAACATAGTAATGTTGTTGTTTTTTTCATTTTAAACAACCAACCTCTCTCTCTATATATATATACCTCTCTCTCTCTCTCTCTCTCTCTCTCTCTCTCTCTCTCTCTCTCTCTCTCTCTCTCTCTCTCTCTCTCTCTCTCTCTCTCTCTCTCTCTCTCTCTCGGACAGATTGTAAGAATAGGCATCGCCTAAAATCTTTATCCTTGTCAAATAAAGTTTTCCAGTGTCCAGTGTCCAGTGTCGAATGTCCAGTCTCTCTCTCTCTCTCTCTCTCTCTCTCTCTCTCTCTCTCTCTCTCTCTCTCTCTCTCTCTCTCTCTCTCTCTCTCTCTCACACTCACACACACACACACACACACACACAAACACACACACGCGCGCGCGCGCGCGCGCGCGCGCTCTTATACACTCGGACATTGGCCTGCACACACACAGACACCCACATACGCATTCCATCACACATTCGCACACGCGCGCACACCTACATACGAGCGCATTTTCACAGAGACAAGTCGCGCGCACACACACGCACACACACACACACTCACTCAGACACACACGCGCGCATACACATACACACAGAGAAAGAGACGGACACACATATAAAGATAGAACAGGGAGACAGAGGCACAGACAGACAGACAAACAGACAGAGACAGACAGAGACACTAAGCGCGTTAACGCTTCAGTTCAATACTTTGGCAAACAAATCCCGAATAAAACAAAAGCAAAATGACCTCCTCCCTGTCTCCCTACACCGAGCGAGCCGAGTAAGAATCACCCGAAGTGAAACCCAAACCAAATACAGCGAAGACGACACTGCCGTTAGGAAAGAGATTAAAACTGGATGGAAACGCTCCTTCTTGTCAAGATTATATGTCTAGGGGTAGCAGGAGATTGCTAAAGCCAGTAAAATAACTTGCTATGACAAGTATATCAAGTAACATAACTTGCCATAACAAGTAAAACTGAGATTTTAGGGGGTAGGTAATTTGGTCCTTCTTATCCTGCCTGGCTAAAATCGTTTTGTCATAGATTGTCGGTAATTTGACTTGAAACATCTTATTCTTAAAAAAGGATAATATTCATCTCTGGCGTAAAAAGGCTGCATTTTCATGTTTTACCTTCTTGTATGTGAAGGGTTCAAGCTGCACGCAAGCACACACATACACAGACAGTACAGACGCACAGAGACTGACAGTCACATGTACACACGCATGCACCCACCCACACGTGCGAGCACACGCACACACAAACACACATGCACACACGCGCGCGCACGCGCACGTCATTGAATCTAGCTCTAAAATGATATGCGTGGCCTTTGTTTTAAGAATGGAAAAAATAACTTATTTTAATCACGATGTCTTAGTTGCCCATTGTGTTACAGTAAGCTTTTCAAAATAGGCTTATGAACAACAACAAATAACAAGCAGCTGTCATGCTAAGTTTTCGTTTCAGAAGAGTAGACCTATATTATGAAGATTCAATTTTGTTTGGTTTCTTTTGTTATATGTTGTAATTGCAGCCTACAAAGTTGCTAATTTATAATAAAAAAATCAAGCTATGATTTAGATTTTTCAGGTTTATGAAGAAGATTTGATGCATAAAAAGTAACGTTTGTTTTTCCAGTCTGCCTTTGAATGATGAACAAGGACAGGTTCAATGGTAACCCAGTTTCAGAAACAAATCTCCTTTTCGGGTGTTCAAACTCTTTCGGGGAGAATTGTCTACAAACTGTCTGTTTCCCCCTTTTGATTAAGCTTAAGCACTTTGTTACAGTTATAAACAGTTCTTTTCGATGATTTGTATGGACAAAATGTAACATGTTTGTTGTTTTTTGTAATAATGATATAGGTATATTTGTCCTAGTTATTTCCTTGTCGTTCATAATATAGACATCACTCTGTTTTGATGTTCGATTGTTTATCTATGTGTGTACTTTGTTTTATATTTCTGTGCCCCAAGTGGGTATGAAATAAAACATTTGCCTTGCCTTGCCTTGCCCCAAATGACTGTGTGGTTTTCTCTGTCATGTGTGAGCTAAAGATATTAGGATAATGATGGTGCAGTCTTGAATGTTTACTTCCGAGAAACAGTTTGCATTAATCCAAAGACACTGTCCGACTGTAGTGTAGTCATGTTTTCTTGGGTTCTTACTCAGAGTCAAATTTTTAAAAACATGCATAAGAAAAGAAAAAACACAAAACAAAAGAAACATATCTCAGCGTGGGTTGACTAAGGGCAGCAGTAAACTGGTCGAAAATTCCCCAAGACATTTTCCTTTAATTTTTCAGTGTGGGTTGAAAAAGGCCAGAAGGTATCTGGCCGAAAATTCCCCAAGCCATTTTTATTTTATTTTTAAGTGTGGGTTAAAAAAGGTCAGAAAGTATCTGGCCGAAAATTCCCCAAGGTATTTTTATTTTCTTTAATGTTTTCTTTTCTTTTAGATTTTTATTAAACCCCCAAGAAAACAGATAGTTTGTAGACAATTAAACATTTTTGCGTAAGTGTGCTTGCCCCACACAAAAAAAGGGGATTTTGTTTGAAAATGCGTTACCTCAAGAACGTTCGTCTCTGCAGCACTCGAAGGCATTTTTGTAAAACAAACTTCTGTAACCTTTCATGCATTGAATGTTCTTCACAAATGTGAAAAATAAAAAGGTAAAGGTCATGATGTGCAACCCCCCCCCCCCCCCCCCCCCCCTCCCCTACATTTCTCGACTAATTCCATTTTTCTTTTTTTTGCCTTTCTTACCAAACATGAAGCTGTATTTTATGAACATTTTCAGCTAATTATCTGTGTTCAATAATTAATTGCAGTCATGATAAAGGCCCAATAAAAATAATTACTTCATTGCTTTGCTTTTTTTTTTGGGGGGGGGGGGGGTAAAGCAATGTTGTGGGTTGCAATGTTTTTTAGTCAACCGACGAGGACAGACATTAGTGTGAAGATAATTATAAAAATCGTGTTTATATTTGTCACGGGAAAGCATACTTGTTTCGCCTTATATTTGTCACGGGAAAGCATACTTGTTTCGCCTTATATTTGTCACTTTACATTTGATCATTGGTTGACATTAGCCAGAAGTTAGGACCCACAGTAAAATGAGAGCTGTACTGTCAGTGGTGGGGGGGGGGGGGGGGTTCTACGGTAATGGAAAACCATGTACAGTTTAGTCTTCGTGGAACAGTATGACGCTCTTACTAGAAGACATTTGTGGTGCAGTACGCGAATACCCAGCTAAAGTCGGCCAGCCACAAGAGAGAGAAAGAGAGAGAGAAAGAGAGAGAGAAAGGGAGAAAGAGAGAGAGATTTGATTGATTGAAAAATTGTTCAAAATAAACAATTAGAGATAGATGAATTCTTTTTTTGTGCCTGTTAATCTGTTGTCTCTGGCCTTTCTGAAAATATGAATAAGTCAAAAGTGATCATTTACGACATTAGCCTGGTTT
Source organism: Phymorhynchus buccinoides (assembly GCA_017654935.2). Classification (NCBI taxonomy): domain Eukaryota; kingdom Metazoa; phylum Mollusca; class Gastropoda; order Neogastropoda; family Raphitomidae; genus Phymorhynchus; species Phymorhynchus buccinoides. Next base: position 36,587,050 of record CM065691.1, read on the forward strand.
TCCTGTGCTGCATCATATTTGCACTAACTCTTAAGGGCCAGCCACACGTCAGCTAACATCGCATGACTGTACGATACGATTTGATCACGTGATCTCGAAGCGCGAATCACATTTGTTCTTGGAGACCACGTGATCGAATCGTATCGTACAGTCGTACGATTTTAGTGGACGCGTGGCTGGCCCTTTTAGCGCTGCAGCCAGACAGATACATTGATCTTTGGGGACCTTCCCCACAGCCAGCTGTCCTCAAGTTCTGTTGGTAGAGAGTTGGGATGTACTGTGGGCAAGGCATCTCCGTTAGAAGAAACGCTTAGCCTAACCCTCCGGAATAGCACCTGACTCCTTTTTTGTTTTACCTGGAAGTCATCGTCAGAAACGACAGAGTGTGTACAAAAAGGGCTCCTCTGGTCTTAGGAAACTGCTGTAGAGTATTTCGTATTCAATATTTTTTAGTCTTTCTTTTCATTCATTCCACAATTTCTTCACGTTTGCTTTCAATACGAAATGTAATTATAACTTTGTTTTCTTCAAAATATTTATATCAATTTTCCCCACATAATTTATCATGACTTAATAGTCTTTATTTTAATTCTCCACAATATTTCTTATTTCATTCTTAATTGTTTGTTTCTTACTGGCCTGAAGAACGAGGACCAAAGAAATCGTTTCCCGTAGAAGATGGCGAAGAAGCCCCGGGAAAGAACGTGGGAAATCCTTCAACGTGAAGAGCAGACGACCCAAACAAAAGTCATCAACCATCGCAGGCCTCGTCTAGCGGAAAACCGTTTTGACTCTCAATGACTGCTTCCTGGTGTTGTGTTCTCAAATGGGATTTGTTCTCAACCGTCTCCGCATGTGCGAAGAGTTAGGGATAGGTTTAGGGTTAGGGTTAGGGTTAGGAATAGGATTAGGGTTAGGGTTAGAGTTAGGGTCAATTTAGTGTCGAATACACAAAAGATCAAATTTGATGGTACGTCATGATCGATTCCGCACATGCGCAGACATGTTGAGAACAACTCCCATTTGAGAATGCAACACTGGTCGTCTCCACACTGAATGCTGAAATAAATCTTTTCCACTAAATTTCCAAAACAAAATACTTTTTGTCTCTCGAGAACCAAACCGAAATAGTTCTTCGAGTCAGCAACACACAATAGAACTCGACTTCAATGAACAACCTTTTTCCACTTACACGAACCAAGCCAGCAGAGGATAAGTATTAACGACCAGAACCGGAAATAGAAGTATGAATGATTAAAATAATGCACAGCTACGCATGAACTAACCTGTCAACGCAGCAATGAAGAACTAAAGTTGAGTTCTGGGACTTCAAGGCAAAGGTTGGAAGAAAAGCGAAGATCTTTCCTTGGCAACGGCTTTTCCCAGACTAAGTTCAACCTTACCAAATTCAAGCGACGGAAATTCGCGATAAAAAAAAAGTACTCACAACATTTTTCTAACTCCGCCTCGCGAGAGCGACAGAGCTAATATAGGTTAGACACTCCAGCTTCAAAACACCTCTCAATCGCCAAATCCAATTCGTCACAAGAATTAAAAAACTAAAGTAGTGATCAGTTTCTCAAGCTAAATTGAATACAACATAATTGCTGGCAGTAATTACACATTAGAAATCTCGAAGGGAAAGGCTTGTTTTAAATAACAAAATGACGAGAGTGACAATAACAAGAACAAGAACAACACCAACAACATTAACAATTGTAGTGATCAAAAATAGAGAAAAATATAGGAGCAAGAGCATAATATAAATATAGCATCACACATGAACACACACACACACACGTACACACACACACACGCGCGCGCACGCACGCACGCACGCGCACACACACACAAAATCGCCCAAATTGCTCTAGCACTGTTCGCCCAAAATGGTTTCCTAAGCGCGAACAGTGAGAACAGTAATCAAACCCTAACCCTAACCCTATTTCTTTCTTTTTAAAATAGCTGTTTGATTCAACCATTAAATTATTGATTCAATTCCCCGATTTCCTTGCATGATTTTTGGGCGGAACGTGATGGATGTAAACCGGTATCATTTCCAATTGGGCGAAAGGTGATTGGGCAAAACGTGATTGGGCGAAGGGTGATTTGGCGAAAGGTGATTGGGCAAAACGTGATTTCCTCTCAAGTTGTAATTCACTTACTTCTAACCACTCTTTAGATAATGACTGGGAATGTTAATTTCCATCGATTGAACAATATCACATTTGACACTACTATGTAAACAGTTAGAAATGCCCCCACATACGTTGGACATTTTCTATTTTAAAGGTACAAATGTGAATGAATGTTTTTATGTTGTTTTAAAACAATACTAAGTTCTTAAATCATCCTTGCCAGATTGATAGGCTTGTGAATAACAGTGACTTGCTATTGTAGAAAAAAACGCTTCCGATATTTAACAGTTTATTTATCTAACAGTGTGTTATATAAGTTTCTTTTAGTTTATTTGTTTATATCACTTTCGTTGTATTATTTGTAATGTTTGTTAGTGTTCTTGTTATTGTTGTTGTTGTTGTTGTTGTTGTTGTTGTTGTTGTTGTTGTTGTTGTTGTTGTTGTTCTTCTTCTTCTTCTTCTTCTTCTTCTTCTTCTTCTTCTTCTTCTTCTTCTTCTTCTTCTTCTTCTTCTTCTTCTTCTTCTTCTTCTTCTTCTTCTTCTTCTCCTTCTTCTTTTTCCTGTTCTTTTTCTAGCCCTTTTTTTTTCAGCAGACAGTCACATGCACTTACATCGTCAAGTCTGACAAGTTTTTGATTTATAAGTTTGGTATGGAGCTCTTCTTGTGATGACTGTGCTGAAATTTAATGATCCTATTGCCATTCCTTCTTTTACACTTATCCCCAATTATATTTTGTTTCACTATTTCACAGAGCAGAAGGTGTCTTGAAGCCAACCAGACAATCGAAAGGAAACAGAACGTAATGACGAAGACGCTATCATATTCATTCATCAAGATCGGAAGTCAGCGCTTCATAAAATAACGTATTTGATATCAAGCTTATTTCAGTTAGATCGGGTAGATTACATAATGAAGCGCCGCAGACCTCCCTCCCCCCTCCCCTCTTCCCTCGCCCTTCCTGCAACTAAAGAACAATGTCTTGTAAGATACACGATGCACACAGTATCAGGTCAGTGAACACAAATACAACACTCTCCACCCTTAAAAAGGCACAAACATGGTGCCTCCTGTTTTGAGGGATTGCCTGGGTCTGCTTGTCTGTAGACTTACCTCTTTCTTGCATTGAGCAAGGTGAATAGGTATTCTACCGAAGGCAACGTTACTGCAGTTGTGTGCCTTTTGGGGATGGAGTTCTATATCTTTGTGTATTGGTTTCAACAGTTTGTCATATCCTCTCCAAGTCCCATTGTTTCTGTGTTTCACACAGTATCACATTTTGCCTTGTGTTAAAAGCCGCCTCGCACTATCCAACCTTTTAGTTGGAAGAAAAGTCAGTTGTGATCGCTATACAACTACGTGTGGCCGTGTAACGCATTCACTATCAGCAAGCATTGGCTGTTTTCCCACAACTTCCTGAGTGAGTTAGTTGGAAGTAAACGGTGCAATCGCCAATTCCTTCCGACCTGGTTGGAAGGGTTTCATCCAACCAAAATTGGCATTTGTGATTTCTACTCACTCTGTCAAAAGAAAGAAAAACAGAATTACACACACATGCGCGCGCGTAAGCGCGCGCACACCACACCCCCACACACGCGGACACACACCCACACAGATAATCATATGCGCTCACCAAGCGCAGACGTTCACTCTCAGACATGCACACACCAAGTCATGAAGGAAGGGATTAGTAGTTATTTAGGAAACAGATGAGTTTTGAGATGGCGTTTGAATGTGGGCGGAGAGGATGGGTATCTGAGAGAGCGAGGCAACTGATTCCAAGTAACAGGAGCTTGATAGGAGAAAGAGCGTTGACCATAGGTTTTTAGTGCGGACAGTGGGGATACAATAGAGACGGGTGTCAGATGAGGAACGCAGAGCTCGAGACGGTGTGTAGAGATGCAACAGATCAGTGAGGTATTCAGGACAGGAAGACTCGATAGATTTGTAGCAGAGAGAGGCAATCTTGTAGGATATTCTTTGCTGAACAGGGAGCCAGTGGAGAGAACAGAGCAATGGAGTTATATGGTCATGTTTAGAAGAGCGGAAGATGAGACGGGCAGCATGATTTTGAACTTTTTGAAGTTTGTTGATGAGATGAGAGGGGGAGCCAGACAAGAGAGCATTACAATAATCAAGGCGGGATAGTACAAATGCGCAGACAAGAGTTTGTGTGGTATCTTCTGAGAGGAGATGGCGGATAGAAGCAATTCGGCGGAATTCACGAAAGCAAGTACGACAGATATTGGTGACATGCTGTTGAAAGGACCGGGTTTGATCAAGAGTTACACAAGGTTGCGGACAGAAGGAGAGAGAGTGATAGACGAGTCAATAAGTTTCATGGAGGATGGAAGAGAGGGGTGATTTTGAAGTTTTGGTGGGGTGATCAAGATCAGTTCAGATTTGTCTTCATTAAGTTTCAGTTTGTTTTCTGTCATCCAGTCCTTCAGGTTGGCTACACAGGATTGGGTGCTTTGGATCATGGTGGGAAGGTTCGAGAGTGGTCCAGAGATGTACAGCTGATTATCGTCAGAGAAAGAATGATGCTGAGGCAGTTATTGTTGAACAATAGAGGAGACATGATAGGTGTAGAGAATGAAAAGTAAAGGGCCCAGGACAGAACCTTGTAGTACCCCATAGACCAAAGAAGAAGGTTGAAGAAGGTCTATGGGGCATAAATCTTATGAAATACTACTGTCATGATGAATCTGATAAAATCCTTCCAGTTTTGTTCACTATATTAATTTTGAAGACCCGCATACACGTATCAGATGAAATACCTGTATTTCGGCATCAGTCATTATAATTATTAGATTCATGTATTGGAGCCTACGTGAATACAGTAAACGAAACTGGACAGTAGAATTGTATCACATTCATGCCTCAAGATGTCGTCACAGTTGGATAGCCGAAAGACTGAGGTTGGTTGTGTAGAGCAGTACCTTAACAGTTTTCTTCGTTGAAAAAGATTTTCAGTTTTCCAACATTTTCAAAACAGAGCGTGATGCAAAACAAGTGTTGAGTAGTATATCTACCAGAATATTTAAGGGGAAAAAATTCCCAGCCGTCCCAAATGAAATTCAAAGTCAGTTTATTAAATAAACAAGCGCGGATTCGCAATCGTTTGTGGCAGCGGTCTATTTTTTTACCACTCCAATCATTGCATACACTGAGTCGCCTCCCCTGGCTTTTCAATAATTTTAATCTGTAAACCAGAATGTTATCTCTGCACCATTTCGTAACTTTTATATCTTTTGGAAAACATTTAAAACTATTTATCCTACTTATACTCATCGAAAGAAGCACCGCATACTCGTCGTGTCTGTTGCAGTGTCTGTATTACGTATGTTTATTATTTTGTACGCTTTAAAATGAAGATTCATGTGCTCTGTTCAGTATACAATTCTTTCCATACTTAAGGACTGTAGATATGACAACTGAAATGTTACTTTATGCCCAAGTATTTTTTTCTCTTTTACAATATGTGCGACAATTTTGGACCGACCGACAGACAGACCAACAGACCGACAGACCGACAAAGTGAGTTATGGGTTTGTGGCTTG
>CM065691.1:36605270-36615270 GCA_017654935.2 Phymorhynchus buccinoides
TAAATTCTATGTGCAAATTCGGGATTATCAAAAATAACATAGATAATTTTATTTCTATTGCTAATATCCATACAGTAGTATGGCTCGATGCGCTTTGGAAAAGCGACATTCTTCTTCTTCGATTGGGATGTGTTTAGCCTGCCCCACGCCCCAATGTCTTCGTTTGACTAGCTATTGTGCGCAACTGAGGATGGCATCTTTGTATAGTTCGTGCATCCATTCCACCGGCACAGCTGCACAGACGGCCTACTCGTACGCGAATAGTGAATGTGGCTTTAACGAGCGCGGCAAGATCTTGTGTCGTGGTCGTTCGCAACACGTGTATTGGACCGCGATCGGTTTTAGTTGCTCATCCGAAGGTATCGCATTGAAATTCATATCACTTAAAAACATGCATTCAATCTACATAGGAGTGTCCTATACTACCAACATCCCAGTGCAAAAATAAAGTAACCCAAAAAATACATGATTCTCACTCTACTTCATCTGATGACGACCTCACCCTCGGCATGAAACTAATGCATGTCAACAAGCAGCATGAGGGAATGCACGCATATACATGCTGTACTTACGGCTCCACTAGTAGAATATACTATTAGTCAGAAGATTTCATCAGATGTCGTTAGACAGTAGTATTTCATGTACAGAACCATGCCTCACATATAGTCACAGGTGGATAGGGGGGTACAGACTGCATTCGTACGCCAGTGGGTCGGAACGTTCATGAACGTATCTATTCGGGGGGCGGGGGGGGTTGGGGATGTTTGTTTGATAATGTTTTCTTGGTCGTTGACCGTGCTTTCATCTTCGCAACATTGCTCTTCTCTCTCTCTCTTCCTCTCTTCTCTCGTCTCCTCCAGTCTCTCCTTCTCGTTCCTCTGGTTGTGTGTTCGGTCGTTCGCCTCTCAAGTGTTCGTCTCTTTCTCATCTCTTATCTACTTTTCATGGCCCAGAAACGTTTAATTTTATTACCTTTGTCTATGTCCCTAGCTCCTTCTCATGTTCGAATCCTTGCCGTTCGGCGCTGATGCTGCTGCATCGTCAGGCTACACAGAAACGCTTGCGTCTTGCGGTGTCACAGGCGAGTCGAGCAAAATACACAGAAACAAGGCTCATATTCATTTTTGCACTGTCATTTTGAACCTTCTCAAAAAATGATTGATCGTCGGGGTCCACTATATTTTCCACTCCGAGAGACGACTGAGGTGTATGCATCTGGAGTCTCTTACCGTAACACTAATATTCAAACTGTCCAAGGTTTTTGTAGTTTTGGGTGATTGGTTTGCATATCTGTGGTAGAAAACTCACGCAGTCAAGTATGAGGAAAGCTGCCTGTTAGAGCTGTTAATGACATAATGCGCTATATGAAATGTACATAATAAATAAATAAAATAAATGCTATGGGTTTTTGTTTCTTGATGTGTTTTTTTTAACATAACAGTAAAACCCCGTTAGAGTGCCAGAGTGCACGTGCCCGGTTAAACGTGAATCTCATAGAATTAATGTGTGTGGTGGTGACATAAACAGCGTGTGCTTTGTGATAGAAGGAATATATGGTGCGAGCATTATAAAGCTATGACGTGTATGCTTAATTCTTTTGAGCTGCATCTAACAATCCGTATTCACAGTATTAGTGTTCCTAGTATCAGCGTTTGTACTGTCTCGGCATTCGTTATTGCAATTCCTTACTTGTAGGCATGTCCTCAACCGCCGCACAAGCGTCAGAGTAAGTACTCAGTAACATGTCAGTCTCGCATTGCTCGTTAGTCCCTTAACTAGTCGTGCTCAGTAAAGACCACGTCAAAACTCCCACCTCAGACTTGTCTTCCAGTCCTGTAGTGCAAGAACTAAAGGGTATAAAGTTGGTCTTGCCCTCTTTTCAATCGCGTGTGTTCCATATGATATATTGAAGTATCATCTTGGTCCTAAGCTTATCCTCTCTGATACTCGGTTCACATAATGTACTGAGTCACCACTAGCTGTCCAGGTCTCTCTCCGTGCTACTACTGCTGACCCAACACGGTGTACCTTTCGAGGCCTCGTGAACAAACAACCGAGAATCAGAATAGGTAGAACGTTGGGGTCTTGCTCTTATTCTTTTCAGTCGCGCCCGTCTCCGGGCGGGGAACCCGACCCCAGATGAACTTACGTTCTGCTAAAGCGTTTGCAAGAGTTGCAAACCGCTCGGAAACGCACCTCTGCCGCAATACCATCGGATTTCGTGCGTGGGGCCTGGGGACCGGCCGTAAAATTATGTTTCCCAAATTGTGTGTGTGTGGGTTTGGGTGTCGCGCGTGTGTGGGTGTCGGTGTGTAGACAGACGTATGTGCCGGTGTGCGGTGCGTGCGTGTTGTGGCTGCAGTGCGCTGTTTTGTGTTGAGTTGATTAGTTGTATAGCTTATTTATGATCTATGTATTTATTTAAACAATTGTTGAAGCGTCCGTGAGCTCAAGACGAGGAAGGGCTCTCTTATGAATGTTATTTTTTAATTAATTATTATTATTATTAATTTTGTTATAGGCCTACTCTAAAAAGCTCACATTCGCTACTCGAAATGGCAAAAAGAGGCAAGTGGACCCCACAGGGCACCATTACTAGCAGTGACCGTTCTTCAGTGTTAAACTATTCTACATATGGCAGTAGTATTACTAACAAGAAATTATTTATCTGTTATGCGTTTTCGTCTTCTGTTTGTGCTTTGTTTGTCATGGTTTCCTTTGTTTTGCTTGATTGTATTGTGGTTGGATGTGTCACCATTATGGCATTGAGAGTTTTATGTAACAGTGCAGTATTTGCATATCCAAAGAAGGACTGATAGCTAAAAGGATATGAATACATCGGGGGTATAGAGGCATCGTTCGGTGTAATGACACAGATATATGCACAGAGGCGAAATCGCAATAAAGTCAACAGATGTTTCGCCAAGCTAAACGTTTTCATACAAAAAGATAATACTTTACTTTGTGGTAAAGGTGCAGTTTAAATGGGGAATCAGACGGTCTTGGATTTTAAACCCTGAATATCATCTAATGGGTAAAAAAAATGAACCTGGAAAAAATTTTTAAAAACATCACAGTGAAAGTGGTTGAATTGGCATTACTGTACACTTATAAACGTTGGTCTGTGGACAACCCAAGGGATCACGACATAGAAGGAGAAAGATTGGTGCAATAGACATATGACTTTGTCTTGCTGATAACTACTATTCAGCGCACATTGGTGTGTTAAGTAGGGAAAGTTCACCAACAATAGCTGTACTAAACAATTTACATTTTTTACAGGTAGATATCTACTTTGATGGTTTTGTAAGTTGTTTTTTGTTTGGTTGTGTTTGTTGTATTGGTCTTGACTGTAATATTGAAAACGTGTTGTTCTATTGACTACTGGTTGTGTAACACATTGATCAAACAAAATACGCATACAAGCATACACCTGCAGAACGGGCAGCAAATGGCACAAAACGCGCCAAATAACAAAGACAAAAAGAAACACTGACGTTGCAACAAGCACCTGACATCAGTTTTTGTTTCGCTCGGGCGTGTGCTGGGTACTAGCGCTTATTGGCGAATTTCGTTATGCGCATGTATGGTGGCGGGGAAGGGCGGGCTGCGGGGGTTGGCTGTAGGGGCTACACACGAGTCTTTGTAGGTCGGCGGCTTCAGGGAGGTACTTAATTAAATCACATGTCGTTTACTGGGACACCACAAGGGACGTGGCCCAAAGGTCCATCAAAGGAGATAATGTTGCTCAGGGACATTAAGTGTCCAACTGACATCCTGTGAGAAAAACTATACAGTTGGCAATTTCCGACATTCTCATTCCCTCTCTAAATGATATCGAGGGCCATTCTTGTATCTTTTTTTTCTCTATAAGGACAGATTGGAGAATGGGCGTTGCCTATAAAGTCTAGGTCCTCTTCGGACAATGTAATGTTTATGGTTTGTCAAGTTTTCAAGTTTCTGTCCAGAGTTAAATGACATCTTTATTAATAGTAGCTTAGGGCGAGTTGTGTCTGCCATTTTTTGAGAAACAACTTAGTCTAAGCCTAGCGTGTGTGTGAAAATGCATTGACATGCTCATATATTTTTAACACACACAATATCAAGTATACCAGTTTCGGGGAGACCGTGTATTTAAAGGAATTATCACTTTATACTATGAAAGATATACAGATGTTAAAAGAATCCCCAATCATTACCAATAACCCAAACTGGACACAAATGAGTCTTTTGAATTCGTGCTCAAAGCCCTGTTGTGTGAGAACTTGACCACAGCGACTATATGTCATCTTTCGTGTGTGTGGACCTAGTTATGGGTGGGGTTTAATTTCTTTGTGTGTCACAAATATGGTCCTATTTCGCCAGGGACCAACCATTCTCCCCGCTATGTATTTGTACTGCCTTCATAGCTTGCGATGCTGTCTGTGTCACAGTATGGAACTAAATTACTAAGTGCCCTTTTATGGGGTTATTGGAATATATGGGCGTTCGAGATTTTCTAGCAGCCAGCCAGCACGAAACGATGGGTTTCGAAATAATGAGTCAGTACTGGAACAGGTTCCCATACATAATATATAGCTTTCTTACTGTGTGTGGGTCGTTTTTTTGTTTCCGTCCCTTTCTATCAAGTCTGAACAAATTTGTAAAACGGTAGGGAGGTGGGAAAGCTAGGTGTTTTTATTGTAGTTTGGCTCGATTCAGCGTGCCGTTTTACAGCACGTGCTGTTTCTACCTTGCGTCTTTAGTCATCACTCCTCCACAAACCACAACACTCCACACTTTTCGCATTGGTGAAGGTGTTGCAGCTGAGCACTAACGTCTCTGCTAGTAGATTTTGGAAACGCGGATAGTGGTTAGAATCAGCCTAGTCTCATCTTTCATAAACTGAAAGCTCAGACTTTTATTGAGGTTGTGAGCGGTTCGTCAAACATGGGGGTGTACCTTAAGTCTACACGATTTCGTTTTAGATTTAGTTAAAGATTTCTACTTATCTTTCCTCTTCTTCTTCTTCTTCTCTCTTCTCTACTAGTCTTCTTCTTCTTCTTCGTGTATGACAAAAATCTTCTTCTTCTTCTTCTTCTTACTTACTTCTTCCTCTTCTCATTCGTCTTCTTCATTCTTCATTACTCACATTCTTCTTCTTCATTCTTCTTCTTCCTTCTTCTACTACAGGATGTAGATCTCTTCTTTCTTCTCTCTTTTCTCGTCTATCTATCGTTACTTACATTCTTCTTCTTTGCTATATTCACATGGATTATACCTCATATGCGTGCCATTACTACTTCTGTTTTATGTTATGCTTCGTTCTTATCTTAATACCCTACTGTTTCTATAAAATAGAAAAACTCCACTACATATGCTTTCGACGACAGGATCGTGGTTGAGATCATTCCAGTCATAGCTCAAAATGCGTGTGAATATTAGGTTGCTCACCAGCATAAACGTGAACTTAAATGAATTTGGTCCGTTCAATACTTCATATTTTTGTCATGCACCGGACAGACTCACAATTAGTAGTGACATAAGACATAAAAAGACAGTGACAGAACAGACGGCAGAAAGAAAGGGTCCAGTAATGAAATGAAAGAATCAAGAAAGAAGAAATCGAACATCCAATAACTATGCATATCAACTAATGACTGCAGAAATATAGAAAAGGGGGTTATTGCTTTTTATATGTCAGGCATCTTTCTTATACAATCTGGGTAAGTTTTTCGTAATCATATTTAGCACTAATATGTCATAGACTATATCTATAGATAGTCCATTCGACTCAAGGCCCTCGAAAAACAAACAGGGAGGGAAGAAGAGAACCGATAACAGATGCACGGGCGGTATGGGATAACATGGCTTTGCTGACAATGTTAGTGCCAAGCTGTCGCACAGTAGTTTCAGTGTGACCGAATTGACGTGTGGTCATGAAGCAGATGACACCGCTGAGCATGGGATACGATAAACAGCAGTGATGATAACCGTGGACCAGCGATGACCCTCAACACAGGGCTTTTGCTTTGTTTTCGCTGTTTCCCCCTATATATTGATCCGCCGGTCTGAGCTCGCGGCCCCTATATTTTCATTGGGAGAGAGCTGTCTTATCTTACTGTGAAAGGTGAAAACATAGTGCAACGGTCCACACCCACGCCGGTGCAATGCTTTTTTGTGATGTGCTTCTATACGTGTATCAAATCTTCTGCTCTCGTGTCTCTGTCATCTTGTCCTCCTTCTAAGCCTTTTTCATGCCTGTCATGATCGCTGGCCTCGGTCTCTTTCTGTCCATCTGTCATGTACTATTCTCTCTCCCCCCCTCTCTCTCTCTCTCCTCTCTCCCTTCCCCTCCTCTGTCATCCTCGAATCCTCTCTCTCCATCTCTTTGTCTCTCTCTCTCTCTCCGCCTCTCTCTCTCGCCTCTCTCCTAATCTCTCTATCCCTCTCGTCTAAGTGGCTTTAGGAAATCATGTGTCCTGCCCAAACGTACTCACTAATCTAATAATGGGAACAGTCTCATTCCAATATTACAATGACCTTTCTCACTCGGTGCTATTTTCGTTGACTTGCGCAAAAGGCCCTTCGATGTATTGACCATGCCTATTATTGGCCCTCTTTTAAATAGTGACCTATCATGTACGGTTTAACCCAAGATTTCTATCGCCCTCGTTTCGTCGTCCCTTTCACTGACAGCCAACAAACACCGTCTCACAAAGATACATTATTACATCTATCATTTCAATCAGTCATATGGAGTCCCCTGCAAGGCTCTGTCTCAAGGACCTATACTTTTTAACCTTTATTATAAATGAACCCCCCCCCACCCCCCCCCCCCTCCATTTTACTTCACCGTGTGCACTTTTTGTGGCAGACGACTGAGCCAACAGTCCATGAAAAAACGGTCATAATGCCGATTCGATCTGTTCTGAATTAGGCAATATGACATAATAATTTAGTTGACTGGTCGAGAGCAAAATCATATGGCATTACAATCCCAAAAAATCTAATTTCATGTAATCACACAAGACAAAAGAGGCAACACTTTACACATCAGTTGTACTCGCTATATCTATGAAAAGTCTCTAAAGAAGTACTTCACACAAATTCTCGGCCTATAACATGAACAACAACTTATCATGGTTCAAAACACATGCATACTGGCCAAGAAAATCTCAAAAAAGTATTCCAGCTCAATAGAATAAAGCACTTTTTTGGATCAACATACCCGTAAGCTTTTTTGCCATGCCTATATTCAGCCTGACATTGATTATGCTTCAACTTCTTGGGATTCCTAGTAAAACACACTCAAACACTTGAAAGATTATATAAACGTTTCTCTCATACACTCTACCCCTTATCGTCATCCCTTGAAAACCTTGCTATAAGACTCAACATTCTACCATTTTGAGATTGAAATGCTACTAACAAAGGTCCTTATGTCAGATCATAGAATGCTCAGTTGTACCTCAAAATATCTTTTAATAAATTTTAAAGTCCATGCAATTCGATGCAAAACTAAATCCCCCACTTTCTCCATCCCAGACTAAACCAATTGATGTGATTGCTTACATTCTGAGGTGGTAAATTGTCCGACGACAGGTGTTTGGGTGTTTATAAAGCATCCTGTAGTGCTTAGCTGCAAGGGGTATGGCTAATTGCTGTGTAACGGACTGCTCTTGTGATTGATTTTTCGTAAAGATGTTAACTACTAGCGTAATGCTTATACCTTGTGTGTCGCAAAGCTTTATCAGCAAGTGACTGTGTATGTGGTGGACTTATCCGTGTGTGCAATCTGTGTCAGGTTGGTTCATGTTGCTTAATGGTGTTTGTTCCATTTTCGGTGACATAAGTGTGCTTTACTTCAGTGTTTCATGAATTGATGTGTGGTACTCGCTATTTGAGTGTGAGGGCTAGGTGTAAATAAGATGTTGTAAATGAGTCACGACCGAGCAGCAATAGGATATTCGTACCAAAGTATCTGGGACATTGGCAGCTTAGGCAGGCAGTGGTATTTAGTGTATCGTCAACTTTGGTGAACTCTCGAAGTCTCTCAATATCGTCTCTCTCTGTCTCTGTCTCTTTCGGCATAGAGAGGGTATGTGATACACTCTCATTCCTCCACTCTCTCTCTCCACTCTCTGTGAACGGGTGAAGGATGGCTCAGGCAAGAGCTATCTGTCTCTATCCTTTTTTACCCTCCATGTGCGGTGCGGGAGAGCGCGAAGGGACGGGCGAATAAGACGCTCGATAAAAGAGTCACAGGGGGGCGGGACTATCTATAGTCTCTACACTCTCCATACCCTACTCTCTCTCTCTCTTCGTTCGCGTTCTCTCCCTGTGCTGTCTGCGTGTGCGTGCGTCTGTGATCTGGGGACACAGACTGGTGGTTGTGTGATAGTGTGCCATACTGTTTGGCTCGGTGTGGCCGACGTCGGAGCCAACCTGTCTGTGGTGTTTCTGAATCGGTTGAATGTTCAGGTACCAATACGTTGTCTTGATCTTTTTTTGTGTATGCTTAACTTGTTTTTGCTAGAACGCTGCACGAATTTGATGTTGAGTTGTTGGGGAGACCCTGACACGAAAAGCTGTGCGGGCTATCGCAATTAAACCATCAAACGTGTGGTCGGCGCGTATCAGGGTGCATGCTCGGGTCTCTCTCTAAACACACAAAACGAAATTACTCGCTCAGGTATATTTGACCGATACGCTCACACTTGCCTTTTTTTAAACTAATGAGCCTTTGGGAAACCCGGCTAGGGCTAGGCCGGGGGTCTCCGAAAGTGGCTCAGTATCCACTCTCTCTGTCTCTCCTCTTGGCTAAACTCGTACACCTCTCTCCTCTCGACACCTCTCTTCCTCTCTCCTCTCTCCTCTCAGTACTATATGTAGGTGGCTAAGCTGCACGGCACCTGGGACGGTGACTATCTGTGTGCTGAACCTCTCTAGCGAATCGATTCATACACGCGCGCGATAAGTGCCGCTTCACCTTTTCACAAACCGTATCTTATATCATTACTGACTTTCTTGTTCCATATTTGGGATTTGTATTACTGCACAGATTGAAGAATAGGCTACCCCTATTGAATCTTCATCCGTACGGAAACGCGCTTGTTCATGTGTTCATTGTCTATTTGCAGAGGGGAGTCCTTACCTCTCTCTGTCTCTGTTTTAGTAAGCTATTGCTGCCCGATGTCCCTCCCCCTCATTGCTTCACAAGCTTCGTTTCAACTCAAACCTTGTGTTTATTGCCTAACTGTCAGTTCTGGCACGATGTTGCGTATTTAATGTGTTGTGCACATCTTTATGTTCCTGACGCTCTCTTCTCTGGTCTGTCGTGTTTCTCTGTCTGTATGTCTGTCCTGTCTGTCTGTCTGTCTGTCTGTCTGTCCTCTCTCTCTCTCTCTCTCTCTCTCCTCTCTCTCACTCTCGTCTCGTCTCTCTCTCTCTGTGTCTCATTTCTCTGTATGTCTATGTGTCTCTCTCTCTCTCTCTCTCTTAGCTAGCCCGGCATCACGTCGTTATGGTTCCAGTAACTACATTTTGCTGAACAATAGAATAGACAAATACAAATCAAATTTTTCCTTCTCAGGTTCCTCAATTTGGAATTTCCTTCCCTCTGCCATTCATTTATGCCTTTCCATCTCACGATGCAAAAAGATGGTTCTGGCAAACATAATTTACAGCCCTGCATGCTTAAATCCTGTGTGATATTGAACGCACAATGTAGAACTTATCCATTGCCTTGCGTACTACTACATGTTATATGTATGCTATATGTCAAATAAATGTTTGTATCTCAGTTTTATGCTTTGTTTATTGGTTTAAACTGCTTGTTAAATGTGTTTGTATTGATGTTGCTTTCACCTCCTACATTTCATCAATTATTTGTTTCACTATGTGTATTTCTTGTAATGTTTCTTTATATATATATGTAATTTTAATAACAATGTATTTGTGTATGTGAAGAGAGAGAGAGAGAGAGAGAGAGAGAGAGAGAGAGAGAGAGAGAGAGAGA
>CM065691.1:36620270-36623926 GCA_017654935.2 Phymorhynchus buccinoides
ATTGCAGTGAGGGGGTCTCGCACATGCTTATCCATGACTTTTCTTGCCACAAAAAACAAAACGACTGAAAATGAAAAAATCGCTCCATTCGGTTGTTTTATGCATTTTGAAGGGGTATCACAAACGTTCCTTGAGGTAAGCCAATCAAATCATTCTCGGACCTCATTTTTTAATAATCAAAATGTGAAGATGAAATGTTAAATAAACTAAGCAAGACAAAATGATGGCTTTATATGACCTTTGGTAATTGTGCATGTTTAAGATAATATCCTTAGCACATTTTGAGCAGTATTGTGAAGAGTGGGGGAAGAAGATTTCAAAGATCATAAACAGAACTGCAAAACTTCATGGAAATTGAATTGCGAAAAACAAAATGTAATGTATCTTAGTACCACAAACATTATATTCGTACGTGTACAAGTAAAACAGGTTTTACTAAAAGCTAGCGCATGAATATGACGATGACAATGTTGAGTTGTAGCCACTTTCTAGTTGATTTCTTGCATATTTAAAATCTGTCAAAGTTAACACACCATTTCTTGCCAAATCAATTTCCCACAACACTAGCGCTAATATGTATAAGGTAATTATACTCAGTAATTATACCCATTTACAAATTCGTACTTATGAATACAACTGGGAGAAAGATTTGGGGCACGCGTCTTAATAATAGGCCTAAAAGAGAACTGCTGTAATGGTTGTTTCCTTTATGATGTAAAGGCCTACTCGCAAGCACATTTGCATATGATTTCTCACAGGACCCGAATTTCAACTATCCTATTCATCACCACCACCACCACCACCACCACCACCACCACGAGCATACGTTTTGCAAAGCGTTCTTTTGTTCAAGAACCAACCCTGGCGAGAATACGAATAGAAACCAGTATGTCTTTTGCGTCTGATGTCAACCGCAGTTATTCCCATCGTTTATTTTCATGACTGTTGACTTGCAAATGCGCATAATGTTCCAAATCCCCAGCAGTCCGCATAGTAAGAGTCGTTTGTTTCTGAAGCCAGCACGCAAGTTAAAAGAAGTAGTGGTTGACATGACTGTGGTCTCTTGATAACTGGACCGTGATTATTCTCCTGCGGTGTCTTTGGGCCTGAGATGATCCGGGTGGATTGCCGACAATGACAGATAGCAGAGGAGGAAGCTGCTATTCCGGAGGGCTGGACCCCATAGGTTATTAGCTTAGACACCTTGCCCAGGGTACGTCCCCACTCTCTCAGCCAAGAGGACAAGAGGACATTAGGACAACTGGCGTTGGAGAAGGTCCTGACAAGGCCAAGTAATCCCCTTGGCTGCAGCACTGGTTGGTGAGATGAAGTAGGGAATTACTTCATGATGGATAACAAATCCTTTACTTTTACACAAGACCGCCAAACTAGTTAAGAACAGATGTTAATCACCTTGTGTGTGTGTGTGTGGTGTGTGTGTGTGTGTGTGTGTGTGTGTGTGTGTGTGTGTGTGTGTGTGTGTGTGTGTGTGTGTGCGTGCGTGTGCGAGCGTGCGTGCATTGCGTGTGCGTGCGGTGCGTGCGTGTGTGTGCGTGCGTGCGTATGCTGTGTGTGCGTGTATGTGCGTGTATGTTTGTGCGTGTGTGTGTGTGTTTCCCCATCTTCTGGAAGCTCTGTGCTTGTAGCTTCCTCTAATGTCACTCTCTTTGACTCTTGCCTTTTCCCTTTGCTTACTGTCATCTACTATCTTTCTGCCTTACCTGGTCCATTCTCCTGCCTTTTTTCAAGAAACACTTTCAAAAATATTTCCTCCAGCCGAAGTCGGACTTGCTGGGCCTAACTATTTCTTAGTCAGGCGCATAACGGCAGCATGACGCATCTGTGCTCATAATTGACAAGAAACTGTCTGAGCTAAGGAAGAAGAAGAAGAAGAAGAAGGTGTATGCGTTTAAATTCAGATTATATTTTCTTTCCCTATTCATTGGTAATTGTTATTATTACCCTATTGAATGTCATGTTATTAGATAACATGAGGATGAAATGTGTGTATGTGCGTGCGTGCGTGCGTGCGTGCGTGCGTGCGTGCATATGTGTGCATGCGTGTGTGTGTTTGTGTGTGCATTTGTTTCATGCGTGTTCCTGATTTCTTTATTCTGTTTTGATTGTATACATCCATTTGCTTATCGTTTCATTGTTGTTTGTTTGCTTGCTTGTTTCTTTGTCTGAGGACCTGATGAAAACAAGCCTTAGTTTGTGCTTATTCAGTTATCCTCAATAAACATTCACATCACATTCGAGTTTTGTCTCTCTCTCTCTCTCTCTCACTCCCTCACTCTCTCTCAAACTCACACACGTCTCAAAAAAAAACTCTCACACTCAACTCAACACTCCTCAACTCAACTCTCTCACTCTCTCACTCACTCACACCTCTCTCTCTCTCTCTCTCTCACTCTCGTCTCTCTCTCTCTTCTCTCTCTCTCTCTCTCTCTCTCTCTCTCTCACAATAATATTGCTGTTTGTTTGTCTATTCATTGTTTTTTTCAGTTTTGCTTGCTTATTATTTTATTCGTTTGAGGACCTGATGACAAGAAGGGTAAATGGTCAAGAAGTTTATCCTCACACATTAACCATTTCAAGTTCAAGTTCAAGTTCTCTCTCTGCCCCCTCTCTCTCTTCCTCCCTCAGTGAGTGTGTCTGGCTCGCTCGTTCTCATTCTCTTCCTTTATTTGATCGTGTCTGTAGACAAAAAACATCTGACTAGAGAAGCAGATTAATTTTTGAGATTTTATAACGACAATTCTTTTTCCCCCATGCCTATGCTCTTTACAACACACACACATCTAACACACACACACACACCCCACAACACACAACACATGACACACACACACACGTTGACACACACTTGATGTTTGGTATTGTTGTTGTTAGCACCCCCACCCCCCCCTTGGACCTGACCCCTTTGTTTATTTTTGCAACCCACAACACACACACCACACACCCACGTGACTTGTACCCTTCTACCACTGTGCACCTGTATTTCACCCACACACACCCCCACACAATACACACATCACCCACACGACAGGACACCATTTTTGCAGCACACACACACACATCACACACACACACACACATTTCCCACACACAACGAACCCCACCGGATGTAGACACACCCACCAGACCCAATATGCGACAACCACACACATCACACACACATACACACCCCGGTCACACACCACCACACCACACACCCACACAAACACACACACACCCCCACCACACACAACAACAAACACACACACACACCACACACACACACAACACACCACACAACACACACACACACACACACACGCACACACACACCAACACACAAACACACACACACAAACCCACAACACAGTACACATACATACACACGCACACAACGCGCACACGCACAAACGCACGCACCAAGAGCACCACGCACAGCACACAAACAAACACACACAACACTCACACACATACTACGCCACAAAGCACACGCAACGCACCGCACGCACGCCACACACACACACACACAAATACACACACACAAACAACACACATCATTAGCGCGCCATACATCCATTTATATATGCATCCATATAACTTATGCCAACATACACATATGTTTGCATATACAACTTGCATTCATTAAATATATCTACAAA
>CM065691.1:36629426-36631926 GCA_017654935.2 Phymorhynchus buccinoides
CTTCTTACATCGTGTCTAGACAGCGGGGGTTCTAATCTCTTCTTGCATCATGTCTAGACAGCGGGGGTTCTAATCTCTTCTTACATCGTGTCTAGACAGCGGGGGTTCTAATCTCTTCTTACATCGTGTCTAGACAGCGTGGGTTCTAATTTCTTCTTACATCGTGTCTAGACAGCGGGGGTTCTAATCTCTTCTTGCATCGTGTCTAGACAGCGGGGGTTCTAATCTCTTCTTGCATCGTGTCTAGACAGCGGGGGTTCTAATCTCTTCTTACATCGTGTCTAGACAGCGTGGGTTCTAATCTCTTCTTACATCGTGTCTAGACAGCGGGGGTTCTAATCTCTTCTTACATCGTGTCTAGACAGCGGGGGTTCTAATCTCTTCTTACATCGTGTCTAGACAGCGGGGGTTCTAATCTCTTCTTACATCGTGTCTAGACAGCGGGGGTTCTAATCTCTTCTTACATCGTGTCTAGACAGCGGGGGTTCTAATTTCTTCTTACTATCGTTGTCTAGACAGCGTGGGTTCTGAATCTATTCTTACATAGTTTCTAGACAGCGTGGGGGTCTAATCTCTTCGTACATCGTGTTCTAGACAGCCGGGGTTCTAATCTCTTCTTACATCGTGTCTAGACAGCGGGGGTTCTAATCTCTTCTTGCATCGTGTCTAGACAGCGGGGGATCTAATCTCTTCTTGCATCGTGTCTAGACAGCGGGGGTTCTAATCTCTTCTTACATCGTGTCTAGACAGCGGGGGTTCTAATCTCTTCTTACATCGTGTCTAGACAGCGGGGGAAACATGGACTCCAATAATAATTTAGAAATTTTCAATTTGAGCCAAAGTAAAAATCAAACTTTATTAGGATAAGACGGGGTAAAAAGCCCAAGGGCGAGTAAGAAGCCCATGCCAAATATATCAAGAAAAGAAGCAAAATTTAAGTCACATTTTTCCCATAAAACGAGCGTTAATGTTCTAGCTTTCGTCTCATGGGCAAATTTGACTGAAATTTTCTTTATTTCATGAGATAAATGGCATAGGGCTCTTAACCCGCCCATGGGCTTTTTACCCCGTTTTCCCCTACTATGCACACTGTCGGTTTCGTGTGTGTGTTTATAGCAACAGATAATATTACTCTTTTCTAAAAGTATTCTTTAATTTATCTTTAATTTATTTCATGTCGTTTAAAGGAAATCGACTTGAGATTGTTTTTCTAAAAGCTATTTCTAGCACCTTCCCAAATGATTATGTGCCTATGTCCATGGCAATCCGGCTAGACAAGAAAATGGCAAAGCTGGCTGATTGTAACAATCATCATTATCGTCGTTGTCATCGACGCCGTCTTTTTCTTCGTCGTCGTTGTCCTCATCATCCACAGCAACTGCGTCATCAGCAGGTCGTCATCATCGTCGTCTTCATGATTAGTATTAACTCTGAGAGGGGGTCTTTAATTAAAGCGTCTCACTTGGAGTCGGCTATCGAAGTAAACCTTTTAGGACTACTGAAGAAAAAGAAGAAGAAGAAAAACGCAACTGGCATGCACGCACAAATAAGAATAGTTTGACTCGGTCACTGCGAAAGAGTTTCCATTTTTAAAATGTTTAATGGCAGTTTCTTAATCCGTTTCTTATTTTTAAAAAAACCGTTCCAGAACTGTTGCTGTTGCGCATATGAACACGAAAATAGACTTCTTTTGAAAACATATTTTTGTATATGGTCTTTTTTCAGAACGCACTATTGAAGCATGCCCGACAACGGGCGGAACTGTGTTTTTGATAGCCATAATGAATCCACAAAGCACCACCACCACCCCACTATCATCATCCATGTGCCCATCGCCAACAGCGTCAGGACTTGGTGGTCTCTTCTGCCATGTCGTACTTCTTCACCCCTACCTTTCCCATCCCTGTCCCTCAACCCAAAACTCTCAGTCTCCTTTCTAAACTTTCTGTATACTTTATATTTTTCTCTGGAGTTCTGTGCATGGCTCAACATAAACACAACAACTGACGGGGTCGTTGATTTGCTGCCATGCACGTCTATAGCGTGCTTCGTGGTGACATCACTCCAAACTTAATGGGACTTTTCACATTTCGACAAATTGAAAACTAACACAATGCTCACAATAGATTAAAACAATGTTGTGTACAAATATTAAAAGAAATGAAAAGAAATAAAACAATTCAATCAATTGTAACAACAATGTGAACTTATATATCGACTTTGAAATATATTTAAAAAATCGCTTTTTCAAAAACAAACACTCCATGTATCTAAAACAAGACCCACCTACAATTGCTCAACAAGATCCTGAGCGATGACAGCCACCCTCTTCATCCAGCCCTGGCCCAGTGCCAGTCCAGTCGGTCGTGCAGCAGTCGCCTCCTGTCCCTGAGTTCCAGAACAACAAGATCCTGAGCGATGACAGCCACCCTCTTCATCCAGCCCTGGCCCAGTGTGAGTCCAGTCGGTCGTGCAGCAGTCGCCTCCTGTCCCTGAGTTC
>CM065691.1:36641926-36646926 GCA_017654935.2 Phymorhynchus buccinoides
CTCATGGTGACACACCAGCACACAAAATTTGACGTGATTCGGTCAACCCGTTCGAAAGATATCCTTGGGACAGACAGAAGGAGAAAAAATGACCCTCCGATTTTCAGGCTCCAGCGATCTTTTTGACCTTGACCTTGACCTTGATCGGTATGCCATCATCAGAACGGGCATAAGCCAAACCACCTTCATACCAAGTTTCAGCATCCTATGTCGATCGGTGCCCGAGATATGGCTAAAAATAGATTTTCGGTTTTCAAGGTCGTACGTCAAGGTCAAAATGGTTTGCGCGGATCTCTTCCTATTAAGGTGGCACACCTTCCCACAAAATTGGACGCGATTCGGTCAAGCGGTTCGGGAGATATCCTTGAGACAGACAGGAAAAAAAAGAAAAAAAAAGAAAAGAAAAAAAACCACAACAAACAAACAGACAAACCAGCCCATCGCAAAGTCCGTTCACCTTCGATGACGGACAAAGAGGAAGTAGAAAAAAGAGACTAAGAAATACAAATACTCCAAACAAGAATACAGTATAAAAAAGAGGAGAAGGAAAGAAAAATCAGAAAAAGGAAAGTCACAAGAAAAACAGAGAGAGAAAAAGGACAGGAAAGAAAGAAAGATGGAAAATGAAAAGAAATAAGAAAAAAGGGAAGAGGAGGAGGAGAGAGGTAGGGGCAGAATGAGGAGGAGGAGGGGAAAATGGAAAGCCAGGAACGAAGAAAAAGGAAAGGGAGACAAGGTGAAAATGAAGAAGAAACAAAAGGAAGCTGGAGGAGAGAGCAACAGCGGCCACGGAGGACGGGAACGACGGCAGCGGCAACAACAACAACGGATGGAGAGAGAGAGAGAGAGAGAGAGAGAGAGAGAGAGAGAGAGAGAGAGAGAGAGAGAGAGAGAGAGAGAGAGAGAGAGAGAGAGAGAGAGAGAGAGAGAGAGAGAGAGAGAAGGAGGAGGAGGAGAGAACAACAGCGGCCACGGAGGACGGGAACGACGGCAGCGGCAACAACAACAACGGATGGAGAGAGAGAGAGAGAGAGAGAGAGAGAGAGAGAGAGAGAGAGAGAGAGAGAGAGAGAGAGAGAGAGAGAGAGAGATGAGAGAGAGAGAGAGAGAGAGAGAGAGAGAGAGAAGGAGGAGGAGAGAGAACAACAGCGGCCACGGAGGACGGGAACGACGGCAGCGGCAACAACAACAACGGATGGAGAGTTGAGAGAGAGAGAGAGAGAGAGAGAGAGAGAGAGAGAGAGAGAGAGAGAGAGAGAGAGAGAGAGAGAGAGAGACAGAGAGAGAGAGAGAGAGAGAGAGTGAGTGAGAGAGAGAGAGAGAGAGAGAGTTAGAGAGAGAGAGAGAGAGAGAGAGAGAGAGAGAGAGAGAGAGAGAGAGAGAGAGAGAGAGAGAGAGAGAGAGAGAAGGAGGAGGAGAGAACAACAGCGGCCACGGAGGACGGGAACGACGGCAGCGGCAACAACAACAACGGATGGAGAGAGAGAGAGAGAGAGAGAGAGAGAGAGAGAGAGAGAGAGAGGAGAGAGAGAGAGAGAGAGAGAGAGAGAGAGAGAGAGAGAGAGAGCAAGAGAGAGAGAGAGAGAGAGAGAGAGAGAGAGAGAGAGAGAGAGAGAGAGAGAGAGTGCGAGCAAGATGAAAAAAGAAATAAATAAAGATGATAAAAAAAGAGAGAGAGAGAGAGAGAGAGAGAGAGAGAGAGAGAGAGAGAGAGAGAGAGAGAGAGAGAGAGAGAGAGAGAGAGAGAGAGAGAGAGAGAGAGAGATTCACCACTTTCGGAAGAGAAAAAAAAAGTCCTGAAATTCTACAGCAATAACCTGAATTACAACCAACTTTTTCGCAAGTTGTAAATATCAAACAGAATTATAATAGAAATATCAAAGGAAAAAATACATTCTAATGAAGGACTTAGTATGACCATTTTAACTGGGCGGAGTAGGAGCAATACCTAGAACGAGAAACCTAATTTTTGTTTGTGGCTCAAGCCACAAACCTATAACTCACTTTGTCGGTCGGTCGGTCCAAAATTGTCGCACATTTTGACAAAATTGTCGCACTTCAAATCGAGGCTACACTTCTGGCCGCTCTTTAAAATGATGTATTTTAAAAGCGTACAAAATAATAAACATACGTAATACAGACACTACAACAGACACGACGAGTATGCGGTGCTTCTTTCGATGAGTATAAGTAGGATACATAGTTTTAAATGTTTTCCAAAAGATATAAAAAGTTACGAAATGGTGCAGAGATAACATTCTGGTTTACAGATTAAAATTATTGAAAAGCCAGGGGAGGTAACTCATGATTGGAGTGGTAAAAATAGACCGCGTGCAACAAACTATGGCGATTTCGCGCTTGTTTTTTAATCAGGTGTATTATGGAGCAAGCATTAACAGTCGAAAAGATCAGAATGGGAACAGAATTGCTCGAAGAATCGTCGTTTTTATATGCCAATGTTCGTATCCCAGACTGGATGCGTTGAAATAGACTAGTTATTCCCTTGATGCCTCTATCATTGCCGTTTGAAATAGAAAAAGAAAACAAAACAATGGCTCAATTCAGACTCACCAGTTTATTAGCACAAAGCAGTTTAGAAAGTTTGTGCATCGATCTTTCACCATTAAACAAACGGTAGTGATCTGATTGGCTTTAATATGCAGTTTGGGAAATATCAAATACTTCAGTTATTATATTTCATTGCAATGTTACTTTGTACAAGGTGATGTCTGGAATATTACAAAATTAGCAACCTTAGCAATATTCGTTTGTTGTTGTTGTTGTTGTTTTGGCGTTTGTGGTTGTTGTTTGGTTGGTTGGTGTCTGTTGTTGTTGATGTTGATTGTCAAAGCGAACATTTGTTTCTAAAATTAGTTTTAACAAAAACAACAACAGTACTTTTGTATGTGTTGAAAATGTTCACCGTTGATTGTTCTTTTTGTGGGCAGTTTTAGGCCAGAGCCAACGCCATAAAAACAGTAATTTGTGTTGAGAATGATCACTGGTTTTCCTAGTACCAGCAAAGTATGTTGAGAATGATCACTGGTTTTCCTAGTACCAGCAAAGTATGTTGAGAATGATCACTGTTTTTTCTAGTACCAGCAAAGTATGTTGAGAATGATCACTGGTTTTTCTAGTACCAGCAAAGTATGTTGAGAATGATCACTGTTTTTTCTAGTACCAGCAAAGTATGTTGAGAATGATCACTGGTTTTTCTAGTACCAGCAAAGTATGTTGAGAATGATCACTGGTTTTCCTAGTACCAGCAAAGTATGTTGAGAATGATCACTGGTTTTCCTAGTACCAGCAAAGTATGTTGAGAATGATCACTGTTTTTTCTAGTACCAGCAAAGTATGTTGAGAATGATCACTGGTTTTTCTAGTACCAGCAAAGTATGTTGAGAATGGTCACTGGTTTTTCTAGTACCAGCAAAGTATGTTGAGAATGATCACTGGTTTTTCTAGTACCAGCAAAGTATGTTGAGAATGATCACTGTTTTTTCTAGTACCAGCAAAGTATGTTGAGAATGATCACTGGTTTTCCTAGTACCAGCAAAGTATGTTGAGAATGATCACTGTTTTTTCTAGTACCAGCAAAGTATGTTGAGAATGGTCACTGGTTTTTCTAGTACCAGCAAAGTATGTTGAGAATGATCACTGGTTTTTCTAGTACCAGCAAAGTATGTTGAGAATGGTCACTGGTTTTTCTAGTACCAGCAAAGTATGTTGAGAATGTTTTTTCTAGTCACTGGTTTTTTCTAGTACCAGCAAAGTATGTTGAGAATGATCACTGGTTTTTCTAGTACCAGCAAAGTATGTTGAGAATGATCACTGGTTTTTCTAGTACCAGCAAAGTATGTTGAGAATGATCACTGGTTTTTCTAGTACCAGCAAAGTATGTTGAGAATGATCACTGGTTTTTCTAGTACCAGCAAAGTATGTTGAGAATGGTCACTGGTTTTTCTAGTACCAGCAAAGTATGTTGAGAATGGTCAAAACAAAAAAGACACACACCAGCAGTATGCTCACATCTCTAAGCCGATTCAGACAGTTGGACGTGAAAGTGTACTTAATTCTGGATTCCATTCAACAAGACAGTGTCCTTTCACTGCCCATTTTGTTATGGCAGAAAGCATCAGTTGAATCAAACTCTCACAGTCGAATAATCTGACAAGGCCTTTAGATTCGTTTGGAATACATTTGCTGACTTTCTGGTTTATAATTGAAAAACAAATATGACAATAACAATGACCAGATTATATGACAATGACCAGATTATATAACAATGACCAGATTATATGACAATGACCAGATTATATGACAATGACCAGATTAAGAACGAAATAGCATGTATTAAATCAAATGAAAACAAAGAAAATGCGCACATTACTTTTTAGCATTCTACTTTTTCGAAATAAAAATGGCAGACAGTTTGTCCTGGTGCTTTTCAATATTGGGAAGTAATAATCGATTTTAGAAGACAAAACGGTACAGTAAAACAACAACAAAGACAACAACAAACGAAATAATCGTATTGAAGCGTACTAAAAATTCAGTTCTGTTTTGCTCCCATTAAAATAGTCTTTAGAGCATCCGAAATTCAGAACATATCTTTGTAATAAATTGTGCATAAATTGTTTAATTCGACACATAAGTAGTAATAGCAATAGTTCTCTAACGTATCTTTCATATTTATAAAGGACAATCTTTAATATGATCTTGTAAGTGCTTTAAAACGAGTAGGTCAATCGGCTTTCTTCAGCTAGGCTAGACTTTAGACTGTTTTCTCAAAATGGCTGACTCTCACCCTACTAACTTTAAATGCT
The DNA here is from genome assembly GCA_017654935.2 of Phymorhynchus buccinoides. NCBI lineage: Eukaryota > Metazoa > Mollusca > Gastropoda > Neogastropoda > Raphitomidae > Phymorhynchus > Phymorhynchus buccinoides. Next base: position 36,646,753 of record CM065691.1, read on the forward strand.
CATAATTCTGGAACAGAAAAAGACACAAGAATGGTTCTTGTATCATCAAAAAGAATATTGTCTAAAGTTTTCAAATGTACAATTTTGTCCGAATGGCCAGCTTGACACTTTCGTGGTGCCGGGTCACATTTATTTACGTCTGTGCCATCTTTATGCATAGGTTGATGAGCATGC
>CM065691.1:36654426-36656926 GCA_017654935.2 Phymorhynchus buccinoides
CGAGCAATAAAGCTTACAGTTATGCTATTATTTTAGCTTCATCTAACAATAGTAATAAGTAATAGTGTTCTAGTATCAGCTTTTGTACTGTCTCGCATCGATTATTGCAATTCCTTACTTGTAGGCTGTCCTCAAACCCTCCTCAACAAGCTTCAGGAAGTTCAGAACAATGCAGCTCGGTTAGTCCTTAAAGTCCCTCGTACAGACCACGTCAAACCCCACCTCAAGACTGGCTTCCAGTCGAGGCAAGAATAAAGTATAAAGTTGCTTGCCTCTGTTTCAATGCTGTCCATTCATCTGGTCCTGCCTACCTCTGATCTCGTTCACCTGTACTCACCCTCCAGGTCTCTCCGTTCCTCTTCTGACAAACGTATCCTTTCTATTCCTCGTACAAACACCTATAAGACATATGGTGAACGTTCATTTTCTTTCAGCGCCCCTTCTGTCTGGAACACCCTACCATATGAACTTCGTTCTGCTAAATCTTTTCAATATTTCAAAACCGCTCTTAAAACTCACCTCTTCCGGCAATACCTCTGATTTCTTCCTTGTCCTGTTTCCTGCCTTAAAATTATGTTCCCCACATTGTGTGTGGGTGTGGGTGCGCGCGTGTGTGGGTGTCGGTGTGTGCAGACGTGTGCGTGTGCGTGCGTGCGTGTTGTGGCTGTGTGCATGTTTGTGTTAGTTGATATTGTAGTAGCTTATTTATGATCTATGTATTTATTTAAACAATTGTGAAGCGCCGTGAGCTCAAGAGAGGAAGGGCGCTCTATGAATGTTATTTATTATTATTATTATTATTATTAATTTTGTAGGCCTACTCTAAAAAGTACATTCGCCTACTCGAAATGCAAAAGAGCAAGTGGACCCACAGTACCATTACTAGCAGACGTTCTTAGTGTTAAACTTTCTATGCAAGTAGTATTACGTAAAGAAATTATTTATCTGTATGCGTTTTCGTTTCTGTTTGTGCTTGTTTGTCAGTTTGCTTGTTTGCTTGATTGATTGTTTTTATCCATTGGATTGAGGTTTATGTAGACGGAGTATTTGATATCAAAGAAGCTGATAGCAAAGGATGAGATACATGGGGGTATAGAGGCATCGTTCGGTGTTAATGACAACAGATATATTGCACAGAGCGAAATCGCAATAAGTCAACAGCTTTTCCCAGAGATAAACGTTTTAATACAAAAAGATAATACTTTACTTTGGGTAAGTGCAGTTTTAATGGGGATCAGACGGTCTTGGATTTTAAACCCTGAAATCATCTAATGGGTAAAACAAATGAACCTGTAAAAATTTTTAAAAACAGCACAATGAAAGTGGTGAATTGGCATTACTGTACATTATAAACGTTTGCTGCGGACAAACCCAAGGATCAACGAACAGAAGGAAAAGGATTGGCAGACATATGACTTTGTCTTGAACTACTATTCAAACGCCTTGGTGTGTTAAGAAGGAAGTTCACACAAAGCTACACGAAGTTTACATTTTTTACAGAGATGACTACTTTGATGGTTTGTAAGTTGTTTGTTTGTTTTGGTTGTGTTTGTGGTTTGGTCTTGACGTAATAATGAACGGTTGTTCTATTAGACTTACTGGTGTGTAACACATGATCAAACAAAATACCACACAAACATACACCTGCAGAACATGGACGACAAACGCGACAAATAACAAAGAACAAAAAGAAACACGAACGTTGCAACAAGCACCTGACATCAGTTTGTTTCCACCGATATACCTATCAAGTCTTAACGATGGCGGGAAAAGCTTACTCGAGTCTTTAACATTAAGATGTACTATTAACCAGTCGTTTACTGGGCCAGGACTGGCCAAAGGTCATCACAGGAGAATAAATGTGGCCCAGGGACATTAAGTGTCCAACTGACCATTCTGAGAAAACTATACAGTTGGCAATTTCAGACAATTCTCTCTCTAATGATACAAGGGCCATTCTTGTATCTTTTTTTCTCTAAGGACAGATTGGAAGAATGGGCGTTGCCTAAAGTCTATGTCCTTGGACAATAATGTTTATGTTTTCAAGTTTTCAAGTTTCTGTCCAGAGTTATGACCATTTAAAGTTAGTAGGGCGAGTGTCGGCCATTTTGAGAAACACAGTCTAGCCTAGCTGAAGAAAATGCATTGACATGCTCATTTTTAAACACATATAAGACCATTTAGAGACCGTATTAAAGATTATCCTTTATACATATGAAAGATAAGATGTTAAAGAACACAAACATACCAATAACCCAAACTGGACACAAATGAGAGTTTTGAATTTGCAAGCCTGTTGTGAGAAACTGACCCAGCGACTTAATGTCCCTTTCGTGGTGCTGGGTCACAAATATGGTCCATACGCCAGGGGACCAACCATTCCCCGCTATGTATGTACGCCTCATAGCTTGCGAGCTGTCTGGTGGACTAGGGAACAAATTACTATGCCCCTGTTGGGAATTGGAATATATGGGCTTCGAGATTCAGCAGCCAGCCAGCA
>CM065691.1:36664426-36676926 GCA_017654935.2 Phymorhynchus buccinoides
GAGAGAGAGAGAGAGAGAGAGAGAGAGAGAGAGAGAGAGAAGAGAGAGAGAGAGAGAGAGAGAGAGAGAGAGAGAGAGAGAGAGAGAGAGAGAGAAGACGAGAGAGAGAGAGAGAGAGAGAGAGAAGAGAGAGAGAGAAAGAGAGAGAGAGAGAGAGAGAGAGAGAGAGAGAGAGAGAGAGAGAGAGAGAGAGAGAGAGAGAGAGAGAGAGAGAGAGAGAGAGAGAGAGAGAGAGAGAGAGAGAGAGAGAGATAGAGAGAGAGAGAGAGAGAGAGAGAGAGAGAGAGAGAGAACTGACATGCACCACAGCGTATAATAATGTCATCCCAGTACATTATCATTTTCATTTCATTATCATTAAACCTGTCTGAAACCTGTCTTTTTGCTTTTACACTCTCACATGTATCCATGATGTTTTTTCTCTCACCCTATCTGCATGTTGCTTCCATTCATTTAAACCTCGCTGGTAATATAAATCAAATTAAAGCAAAATCATGCCCATGCATAATTATGCAAATGCGCATACGATTTAAACACGTAGGGCATAATATAAGACAGAATACTTGCGACACGATGTCCCTTTACATGTACGCAGAAACCCGCTTGTAAATGATTTCCCAGAAGACTGATTTTCTAGTGTGTTTTTACCTCCAAAGAAATTGTGGGACAAGGGAGGAAATGGAAGGGGGGTGGGGGAAGCACAGAGACTTGGGGATAGGGTGTGAAGTGGGTGTCACAATGACAAATTGATGTTGCACGAAGCAGATGACAACTCGCTGAATAATACTGGGTGAGAAATAACTACAGGTGAACTCTAGAAACAAGGTTCTCTCTGCAGGTTCCCTTTTTTGCGCTATCGATTCCTGTGACGAGTGAATGAGCTAAAGGTGAAGTCTCTAGGGGGAGTTTTTAAAGTGTTAAATTTTCAATGAGACAAATTTCCTTTAGCCCACTTCTCTAGGGTGTGGGAGACGCACGGACACACACAGACACACACACACTCAAACACACGCACACGCGCACACACGCACACATACGCATACACACACGCGCGAACGCACGCACGCACGCACTTTATTACATACAAGGCAAATCCATGTCAAAGTGCTAAACAACAAAATGGCCATAGTATTACCGATTTCTATCAATGCACCATCACATGCTTATTATGCTAAAAGAAAGTCAAACGAATATATACACTGCTCAAAATTTGCTAAGGATAGACTTTTATAAACTGCTCAAAATTTGCTAAGAATAGACTTTTATAACCTTGATTGCTAAAAGGCGGTGTAATTGTAAGCAATACAAATTATATGACCGGAAAGAGCAATTATCCGTGAACACAAGCTCACTCAAATTTGTTTTATCCAACTTCCTGTTCACGTGCATCACGTGAATTCCAGGTGCCACCCACAAAATGTATAACTTCACTGAAATGGAGTACAAACATAAAAGTGAGTAAAATTGTCAGAATCAACGACATTTCTTGCTCACATCGTAAGCGTTCGCACAAGAAACTAAGTTTCATGGCCGAAGTGAGACCATGACGTCATTTGACACGCAGAGTTGTCTTTCTGTGTTGGCATGTTAGCGAACACTTGTACACAGACTCGTTGTCATTAGTATTTGGAATATCGCAATGCATTGCCTCCAGAGCTTGGATTCACTGCCATGAGCTTGGTACTGCTGATAGACGTCGTGAATGTGGCAGAAATTGGGCGACAGGTAATAAAAATTGCCGTTTTCTGCTTTTTTCAGGTCTGCCAAAATCGTTTCACACACGCTTTCTGGGGGCATTTTGATTTGCTGAATGCTTCAATGCAGAACATTTCCACCCAAACTGTAAGGAACAGATTCCATAAAGCTGCCTTAACTCTCCCTGGGCATGTTTAGGAATCCTGCTCATTCCAGCTCATAAGCAGCGCTGTCTTTTGAGAGCCCAGAACCACGTCATCTGGACATTATGAGACTGGACATGAATTCTCTCCACAGCGAGTTCAGGATCTGTCTGTATTTCACTGATGGTCTTGCCATGGTGTGGAAATTCTCAGGAGAGCTTTACCAAGAAGCCTGAGTCAGAGAGCATGACAAATATCGAGGTGGGCCTTTGACGGTTTGGGCCTGTATCAGCATGGTCGGGAAAACAGAGTGTCACACATTATTCAAAAGGAATCCCTGATTCCCTGATAGCTGTTCACTACAGGGATGAGTTCACCGATGTCCACGTCAAACCTTCTGCTGGTACGATCCAAGATGACGTCATCTTCATGGATGGTAATGCACTTTTGCATCGAGCAAGGGTTGTTTATGTGTACCTGCAGCAAGAGATCATCGTCCATATGAGGTAGGTTGCCCGATCCAGAGACCTCAGTCTGATAGAACAATGTTCAAACATGCTCCAGGCAGCCATTAGCAGCCGTCCACAGCAGCTCAGAGGTCTACAGGGCCCGAAACAGTGCCTGTTAGAGGGGTGGAACACCCTGGATGAGCAGGAGCTTTAAAAGCTCCCCCAGAACACGAAATTGCGTTTCCAAGTTGGAATTGCATTGAGGGGGTCTCGCACATGCTTATCCATGACTTCTTGCCACAAAAAACAAAACGACTGAAAATGAAAAAATCGCTCCATTCGGTTGTTTTATGCATTTTGAAGGGGTATCACAAACGTTCCTTGAGGTAAGCCAATCAAATCATTCTCGGACCTCATTTTTTAATAATCAAAATGTGAAGATGAAATGTTAAATAAACTAAGCAAGACAAAATGATGGCTTTATATGACCTTTGGTAATTGTGCATGTTTAAGATAATATCCTTAGCACATTTTGAGCAGTATTGTGAAGAGTGGGGGAAGAAGATTTCAAAGATCATAAACAGAACTGCAAAACTTCATGGAAATTGAATTGCGAAAAACAAAATGTAATGTATCTTAGTACCACAAACATTATATTCGTACGTGTACAAGTAAAACAGGTTTTACTAAAAGCTAGCGCATGAATATGACGATGACAATGTTGAGTTGTAGCCACTTTCTAGTTGATTTCTTGCATATTTAAAATCTGTCAAAGTTAACACACCATTTCTTGCCAAATCAATTTCCCACAACACTAGCGCTAATGTGTATCAGGTAATTATACTCAGTGGTACAGTATGGATCCCATTTACAAATTCGTACTTATGAATACAACTGGGCGAAAGATTTGGGGCACGCGTCTTAATAATAGGCCTAAAAGAGAACTGCTGTAATGGTTATTTCCTTTATGATGTCAGCGGCCTACTCGCAAGCACATTTGCATATGATTTCTCACAGGACCCGAATTTCAACTATCCTATTCATCACCACAACCACCACCACCACCACCACCACCACCACGCGCATACGTTTTGCAAAGCGTTATTTTGTTCAAGAACCAACCCTGGCGAGAATACGAATAGAAACCAGTATGTCTTTTGCGTCTGATGTCAACCGCAGTTATTCCCATCGTTTATTTTCATGACTGTTGACTTGCAATGCGCATAATGTTCCAAATCACCAGCAGTCCGCATAGTAAGAGTCGTTTGTTTCTGAAGCCAGCACGCAAGTTAAAAGAAGTAGTGGTTGACATGACTGTGGTCTCTTGATAACTGGACCGTGATTATTCTCCTGCGGTGTCTTTGGGCCTGAGATGATCCGGGTGGATTGCCGACAATGACAGATAGCAGAGGAGGAAGCTGCTATTCCGGAGGGCTGGACCCCATAGGTTATTAGCTTAGACACCTTGCCCAGGGTACGTCCCCACTCTCTCAGCCAAGAGGACAAGAGGACATTAGGACAACTGGCGTTGGAGAAGGTCCTGACAAGGCCAAGTAATCCCCTTGGCTGCAGCACTGGTTGGTGAGATGAAGTAGGGAATTACTTCATGATGGATAACAAATCCTTTACTTTTACACAAGACCGCCAAACTAGTTAAGAACAGATGTTAATCACCTTGTGTGTGTGTGTGTGTGTGTGTGTGTGTGTGTGTGTGTGTGTGTGTGTGTGTGTGTGTGTGTGTGTGTGTGTGTGTGTGTGTGTGTGTGTGTGCGTGTGCGTGCGTGCGTGCGTGTGCGTGTGCGTGCGTGCGTGCGTGTGTGTGCGTGCGTGCGTATGCTGTGTGTGCGTGTATGTGCGTGTATGTTTGTGCGTGTGTGTGTGTGTTTCCCCATCTTCTGGAAGCTCTGTGCTTGTAGCTTCCTCTAATGTCACTCTCTTTGACTCTTGCCTTTTCCCTTTGCTTACTGTCATCTACTATCTTTCTGCCTTACCTGGTCCATTCTCCTGCCTTTTTTCAAGAACCACTGTCAACAAGATTTCCTCTAGCCGAAGTCGGACTTGCTGGGCCTAACTATTTCTTAGTCAGGCGCATAACGGCAGCATGACGCATCTGTGCTCATAATTGACAAGAAACTGTCTGAGCTAAGGAAGAAGAAGAAGAAGAAGAAGAAGGTGTATGCGTTTAAATTCAGATTATATGTTCTTTCCCAATCATTGGTAATCCTTATTATTACCCTATTGAATGTCATGTTATTAGATAACATGAGGATGAAATGTGTGTATGTGCGTGCGTGCGTGCGTGCGTGCGTGCGTGTATATGTGTGCATGCGTGTGTGTGTTTGTGTGTGCATTTGTTTCATGCGTGTTCCTGATTTCTTTATTCTGTTTTGATTGTATACATCCATTTGCTTATCGTTTCATTGTTGTTTGCTTGCTTGTTTCTTTGTCTGAGGACCTGATGAAAACAGCCTTAGTTTGTGCTTATTCAGTTATCCTCAATAAACATTCAAACATTCGAGTTTTGTCTCTCTCTCTCTCTCTCTCTCTCTCTCTCTCTCTCTCTCTCTCTCTCTCTCTCTCTCTCTCTCTCTCTCTCTCTCTCTCTCTCTCTCTCTCTCTCTCTCTCTCTCTCTCTCTCTCTCTCTCTCTCTCTCTCTCTCTCTCTCTCGTCCTCTCTCTCTCTCTCTCTCTCTCTCTCTCTCTCTCTCTCTCTCTCAATAATATTGCTGTTTGTTTGTCTATTCATTGTTTTTTTCAGTTTTGCTTGCTTATTATTTTATTCGTTTGAGGACCTGATGAAAAGAAGGGTAATGGTCAAGAAGTTTATCCTCATTTACCATTTCAAGTTCAAGTTCAAGTTCTCTCTCTGCCCCCTCTCTCTCTTCCTCCCTCAGTGAGTGTGTCTGGCTCGCTCGTTCTCATTCTCTTCCTTTATTTGATCGTGTCTGTAGACAAAAAACATCTGACTAGAGAAGCAGATTAATTTTTGAGATTTTATAACGACAATTCTTTTTCCCCCATGCCTATGCTCTTTATACCTGACCCAAATCGTTCAAATCCAGACAGATCAAAATTGCTTAGCCTTTCTACATGCTCTTTCGTTGAGTGTTTCTTGATGTTTGGTATTGTTGTTGTTAGCGTGTTTATATTGTTATTGGAGCTGATTGCTTTGTTTATTTTTGCTTCGTTTTGTTCTTTTACCAAACGGTTTCGTGATTTGTATCCTTCTTTGTCTGTGCGTCTGTATTTCTGCCTTTCAGTCGATCAATCAATAGTTTGATCGTCCATTTTACAGGAAATTATTTTTGCAGCAATAAAACAAATCAACAAAACGACACAATAAAGACAAAGACATAGCATGTAGAAAAGCCAAAAGATAAAATATGCGACTATTTTAAATATCGCGCGCACATACAATCTTCGGTCACACACACACACACACACACACACACACACACACACACACACACACACACACACACACACACACACACACACACACACACACACACACACACACACACACACACACACACACACACACACACACACACACACACACACACACAAATACACACACACACACACACACACCCACCATACACATACATACACACGCACACACGCGCACACGCACACACGCACGCACGCGCACACGCACACGCACACACACACACACACACACTCACACACATACTCACACACACGCACGCACACGCACACACACACACACGCACACACACACACACACACACACACACACATACACACACACAACACACACACACATCATTCGCGCGCATACATCCATTTATCTATGCATCCATATAACTTATGCCAACATACACATATGTTTGCATATACAACTTGCATTCATAAATATATATTACAAATACTTTAGTCTACATGCTTATATTCATGATGCAACATTACATACCTTCATGCATACACAAACATACATAGATAGGCCTAGATAGATAGATTGATAGATAGATAGATAGATAGATGGATAGATAGATAGATAGATAGATAGATAGATAGATAGATAGATAGATAGATAGATAGATAGATAGATAGATAGATAGATAGATAGATAGATAGATAGATAGATAGATAGATAGATGGATAGACATATACATACATACATAAATACATATATACATACATCTCTCTCTATCTCTCTATCTCTCTCTCTCTCTCTCTCTCTCTCTCTCTCTCTCTCTCTCTCTCTCTCTCTCTCTCTCTCTCTCTCTCTCTCTCTCTCGACATGTTAGCTAGATTCAGAACCAGAACTTTAGGCTTATATGCAAACAAAACTTGGTTCACTGTAGGTTCTATGACTGACACTAAATGCAAAGTGTGTTCAACCAATTGTGTGGAAAGCGAATTTCATTTTCTCTTCAGCTGTAATGCTTACTATAGTATACGTCAAAAATGCAAACTATTCTAGGCTCCTATTGGTAATAGACAAAGTGTTTCTGGTATGTTAATTGTCGATGATGAAGAATATATTAAATCTTTAGCCAAATTTATCGCTGACAATCCTTGATTCCACCATAAGAACAGTAGTCATGCTTATGCATTGGACGTATTTCATTATGTATGTGTGTATGTATGTGCGAAAACCTTTCGTTTCAAATTATGCTGTATTATTTTATTTATTTTTTTTTTTTTTTTTTTTTTTTTCCATGCCTGTTACTATGATGTGATTTTGTATCTTTTTTTTCTTCACTCCATATACTTGAATGGTTATGCCACAAACCTATAACTCACTTTGTCGGTCTGTCTGTCTGTCGGTCGGTCCAAAATTGTCGCACATATTGACAACATTGTCGCACATATTGTAAAAGAGAAAAAAAATACTTGGGCATAAAATAACATTTCAGTTGTCATATCTACAGTCCTTAGGTATGGAAAGAATTGTATACTGAACAGAGCACATGAATCTTCATTTTAAAGCGTACAAAATAATAAACATACGTAATACAGACACTGCAACAGACACGACGAGTATGCGGTGCTTCTTTCGATGAGCATAAGTAGGATAAATAGTCTTAAATGTTTTCCAAAAGATATAAAAGTTACGAAATGGTGCAGAGATAACATTCTGGTTTACAGATTAAAATTATTGAAAAGCCAGGTAGATAACCTGAGTGTATGCAATGATTGGAGTGGTAAAAATAGACCGCTGCCACAAACGATTGCGAATCCGCGCTTGTTTCACACAAATGCTGCATTTGACCTTATGTCGACAAAGCATGTAAGCTGAAGACATTAAAGGTTATTGCTATTGCCATTCTCTCTCTCTCCCTCCAACTACCATACCTCGGTCCGGAACTCTCCCCCCCCCCCCCCGCTCCATGATATGTGCCATGACGTTAGTGAAAAGGGTGTTTTGCACTATAGGTGTGTGCGTGAGTACGCGCTGGGTTGCTTGCTTGCGCGTGCGCGCGTGTGTGTGTGTGCGCGCGCGTATGTATGTGTCCGCGCATACAAATATGTCTGTATGTCTCCCTGACAGTCTGTTTATATGTCTGATATGTCATGTTTATAAAATGTGTTTTACTTAAAACTAATTTAATTTTATGCGTGTGTGTACAAGTGCGGGTGTTGAAAATCTTACTTTTAATATAAAAATTATGTAATGTTTGTAAATAGGGTTGCTAAGGATTATGAATTTGTGTTACTAAAATTGACTATGTCTCTCTCTCTCTCTCTCTCTCTCTCTCTCTCTCTCTCTCTCTCTCTCTCTCTCTCTCTCTCTCTCTCTCTCTCTCTCTCTCTCTCTCTCTCTCTATCTATCTCTCTCTCTCTCTCTCTCTCTCTCTCTCTCTCTCTCTCCCTCCCTCTTTCTCTCTCTCTCTCTCCTTCCTCTCTCTCTCTCTCTCTCTCTCTCTCTCTCTCTCTCTCTCTCTCTCTCTCTCTCTCTCTAAAGATGAGTATGTAGAATAGGATTTGGTTTTATTCTGTCATGTGTATGTGCTTACATTTAAGCTTGATGTATTTTTAAGATTAGTATGTAAAATGGGCTTAGGCTTGATTTTATTATGTGTATCGGCTTGAAATTCAAAATGTGTACATGTTACGAGTATGTAAAATAAGGATTAGTTTTAATTTTGTAATGAGTTAAGTTTTACTTATGTGTGTGTTAAAGATGAGGACTAGAAAGTAGGTTCAGGCTTGATTTCGTTATGAGCAGTATTTACTTTTTAATATGTGTATTCGCTTGCAAATAATATGACTAGGTTTGCTTTTGTTACGAGTGTGTGTTTACTTTTTAATATGTTCATGCTAAAAATGAATAATGGAATGTAGGAATAGGTTTCATGTTGCCATGGGTACATGTATTTACATTTTAAATTGTGCATGCTAAGATGAGTAGGTAAAGTAATACTATGTTTGACTTGTTATATGCATGGGTTTCTTCAAATAAGTACATTTTAATGATGAATATATAAAGTATGACTGAGGTATTTTTTTTTTTTTTATGTTTGTGCACTTCTCTATTTTGAATGTTTAAAGATGAGTGTGAAAAGTAGGATTGGGTTTTATTTTCCCGTGTGTATGCGCTTACTTCACACATCTTGAATGTTAATAATTAGCATAGTTAATAATAATAGGTTTGATTTTGTTATTGATGTGTTACAATATAGGGATGTTTTTTGCATGCTTTATATTACTTTGTATGTGTTTATTTTCGTTTTCCATTTTCTACTTTTATATATGTATTTTGTCCAGAGGGCTGGATGTAAAAAAGCATGTTATTGCTTACTCTATTACCCTCTATAAATAAAATTCAATCAATCAATCAATCAATCTCTCTCCCTCCGCGCGCGTGTGTGTGTGTGTGTGTGTCAAGTCAAGTCAAGTCAAAATGATCTTTATTGACGATAAAAGAGTAAGCTTGATAAAGCTTTTTTACAGTGTGTGTGTGTGTGTGTGTGTGTGTGTGTGTGTGTGTGTGTGTGTGTGTGTGTGTGTGCGTGCGTGCGCGTGTGCGTGCGTGTGCGTGTGTGTGTGTGTGTGTGTGTTATGCTACGTTGTATATTATGTTGTTTACAATAATTGTTCATGTTTTATCTTTTTGTGTGGCTGTGTTCGATAATGACAGATGGAGCATTGGGGTGGGTGGGTGACGGTGAGGGATAGGAATGTTTGTTCATATATGGTTTTAATATATATTCTTTAGTAAACATTGTAAAGCTCTTAGAGCTTTGATGAATAAGCGCTATAGAAATGTACCTAATAAATAAATAAATACATAGGCATACATACATACATACATACATACATACATACATACATACATACATACATACATACATACATACATACATACATACATACATACATACATACATACATACATACATACATACATACATACATACATACATACATACATACATACATACATACATACATACATACATACATACATACATACATACATATCAAAGATTTGTTATTCAGAATCTACCATTAGCCCCATTTTAGTGATGCAAGACATGGCTGCCTCTGCCTAAGGAACTGCGCCACTAATTTACCTGAAACTTCTTTTTAGTGATTGGGTATAATGACAACAATGTATTTCATTACATTTGTCATCTCTGTGACGTCATCATTGGCAAAAAACGCGTTTGGGCTAAGTCTTTGGATTTCTTTTGGGCGCAAATGACAAGGGTGGGAAGAAAAATTAAGTTGCAATTTTATTTATTAGTCACGTGTGAACACTCCTATCCTCTAAAGGCCCACCACATCCATGAGTGAAAATCACGGTTTTCACGTGTTTCCCTGTCTCGTTGGTAAGAAATCTTATTTTGGCAAGGTGTGACTCCCATACAAATTCCCCCATATTCAAAACGATGTTCCTGTGACGGCCGATCTAAAACTAATTTCGTTGCCACCAGCAGTTGCAAGATTTTCTGACAAACGTTTTTCAGTAGTCAAGTCAAATTGGTTTCTGCTATGATGCCCTTTGAGAGGGCCAGCTTCCGATGCCAGCTTGCATTGGTCTGTCTGAATGTCATGACTAAAAACAACTGCAAGTAGCTTTCTTGGATCACCTCTTCCCCGATCTACAAGTGGTACTGGGATTGTTGACAGTGTCCCCAACACTGGCTTTTGGAAGCACCAGCCTTCTGCGCTTAACCATGCGGTCTGCCTGCTTAGCCCGGCAAATTCTCACTTTAGCTCGAACTGATTCATGAGACGATGCCGATGGTTGAGGCGATGCTGACTGTTGAGGCGATGCTGATGGTTGAGGCAATGCTGATGTTTGAAATGATGCTGACGGTTGAGGTGCCGCCGATTGTTGAGACGATGCAAATTGTTGAGACGCCACTGATGGTTGAGACGATACCGTTGATTGTGATGATGCCGTTGGTTGAGACCATGCCAACGGTCGAGACGCCACCGATGATTGAGGGGATGGTGATGGTTGAGATGCCGCCGATGGTTGAGGGGATGGTGATGGTTGAGATGCCGCCGATGGTTGAGACGATGCACGAACTGATGCATGAGACGATGTCGATGGTTGAGGCGATGCTAACTGTTGAGGCGATGCTGATGGTTCAGGCGATGCTGATGTTTGAGACGATGCTGACGGTTGAGATGATGCCAACGGTTGAGATGCCGCCGATTGTTGAGGGGATGCTGATGGTTGAAATGCCGCCGATGGTTGAGACGATGCCAACCGTTGAGACAATGTCACAGGAGATGGTTGAGTTGCTGTGTTCAGCTGATGCAGATCTTCCTCTGTTTGTAGGCGGCATATCACCTCGTCAGGCAGGGAGGAGCTTGAGAGTCCGACTCTGGGAGAAATGCCAAACAAAGCTTCATAGGGAGACCGTTGAATTCCAGCATGGTAAGATTGGTTCTTCTGAAATTGCACAAACTTGATTCCAACGGTCCAATCGACAGTGTTGTTGTCTGAAAGCCATGCCGACAACATGTCTTTGATGTCACCATTGGTCCGCTCCACTGACCCCTGACTCTGTGGATGACGGAGTTTTCCGTGAACAAGATGAAGATCTGGTCAAAGCTCCTTTAGTTCTGTTATAACGAATGATGTAAATTCTGATCCGTTATCAGACTGTAAAATGGATGGTGCACCAAACAGAAGGAAGATGTCTGTGAGATGAAAGGCCACTTCAGCAGCACGTTTGGAGGTGATGCTCTTGAGAATGCAGAACTTTGTGAGGTGGTCTTGATAAACAAGTATCCACTTGTGTTTGTTACAAGCCATGCTGTGCATGTCGATCAGATCAACCTGACTACGAGAGTTGAACTCGGATGAAAGGATGGGCTTCACAACTATGCCAGTCGCCACTGGCCTTTTCCTCTTTTTCTGGCACTCAGAACACAGACTTTTGTATGTTTCAATAGCATAGGTAGTGATATTTGCATATTTTTTCGTAAGTTCTTTGTACACGCGATCCCTGCCACCATGACCTGTTGCCAAGTGCGCACGTCTGATGATTTCAAACGAGTCTTCGATGGAGACAAAATACAAAGGCTGCTCTTGAGTAGACTTGCGTCTGCTGATGAGTTTCTCCGAGTCCCCGCACTGCATGACTTCATATCTGTAAGAGAGAGAGAGAGAGAGAGAGAGAGAGAGAGAGAGAGAGAGAGAGAGAGAGAGAGAGAGAGAGAGAGAGAGAGAGAGAGAGAGAGAGAGAGAGAGACAGAGAGAGAGAGAGAGAGAGAGAGAGAGAGAGAGAGAGAGAGAGGGGGGAGGAGTCCGATAACTTACATCATATCATCCTACTTCCACCCTAAGAGAGAGAGAGAGAGAGAGAGAGAGAGAGAGAGAGAGAGAGAGAGAGAGAGAGAGAGAGAGAGAGAGAGAGAGAGAGAGAGAGAGAGAGAGAGAGAGAGAGAGAGAGAGAGAGAGAGAGAGAGAGAACGAAAGAAAGATAGAGCGAAGGGGGAAGAGAAAAAGAGAATTAAAGAAAGCATAACAATTAGTTTGTTGAATAAGCAACAAAGTTTACTTACTTCGATAACAGGTAATACTGTCGTCTGGACTTAACGGTATTCTCCTGTGAAGCATTCTTAAGGCTTTCAATGATTTCATAATAGTCTTCCCTTGAAAGCAGATGTTTCTTGTTTTCACCACACTTTTGAAACAATAGCTCTTGATAGCGTTTCTCCATTGTGTTATCCATGGTGACTAACCACAAACCACCTGCTAACTCTCAAGGCACTGATG
>CM065691.1:36679426-36684426 GCA_017654935.2 Phymorhynchus buccinoides
GCACACAATAGTGGACTGCATAATGACCAGATGATTCCACGCGACTTATAAGACACGTGATCCTTGTATTTAGCCGACTGTGTAGACTTTTCGTGAGATAGGTATACTAAGCACAAAACTATCTCGCTAAGAGGTATTATCTTCACTTTCTGACAAGACTTTACTGGGAGGTTTATGTACATATTTCTGGAATTCTCGTAGCAGACACTGACTTACCCTCCTCCCTAAAGAAAGACATGATAAACAACACATAATAGCATTCTCTTTCTCTCACTATCTGATTTGAGTGCCATAATTGTCCAAAGGCCCGTATAAGCCTACATCTTCTAGTGTGAGGTCATTCCCTTTTCAAGACTTTGGCCGGGATCTGTTGTTCAGTAAATGAGCTCCATTAACTTTATTTTTCGCCCAGATGACAGCAACCTATATTATTATACGCGTGCCGATAAGAATTTTTAATCTCTATTTTCTCCTAAGTCGCGGCTATTTTTGCCTTCAACTGTGAAATATAGGGGTAGCAGTAGCAGTACACGTTGTCAAAAACCAGCGATCATTCACTAGGCCTATATAGTACCGACAGAGGACAGCAAAGTAGTTGATGTCATGAAGTGCACAATGTTCGGTCAAATGGGGTTATGCTACTAACTCGGTTTGCTCGTGGGTAAATGAGGCCTAATTTATAAACGGATCGGAAAACTGTATTTAAGTCGCTGTATTTTCGTGTTTGTTTGTTGAATTGGTAATATATACAGAAATGTAAGTAAGATCATCTGAATCATCACATGTCTGTTGGCATGTAACTTTTGAGTGTAGTCATTGGGTTTATTATAACATTTCGTTTTGCATTGTGTGAGCTCTTTACTCAAACGGCTCGTATTCCTGGCTGACATTATCCTGTAGCAGGGGCCGGCAGTAGGCCTGAGTGAGTTCTGTACACTGTGTGCTTTCCAACAGTACTGGAATATCATGGATTGATACAGCTTAGTCTTTGGAGGAACACTATGACTCTCAAATTAGGGGGCATTTGCACTGGCTCTAGTGCTGCGGCCAAACGGATTGGTTGGCCTTTGGGGTCCTTCACCAACCCATCTGTACTCAAAGATAATGGGGATGCACCCTGGGCAAGGCCTCTCCGTTATAAACAAATTTTAGCCTAGCCTGCCGGAATAGCAGCTGCCCGCACTTCTATCTGGCTGTCATAATCGGAAACAGCAGGCAGGCATACAATGAAAACAACATAGTGGGCTCACAAAAACACTAATTCAACCAATCGCAGTTATTGCACCGTACGGCTCATTCGATTGGCCCCTACTCATATTGGTCGTCGTTGTCGTCGACATCGTCGTTGCCGTCGTCATATGTTTTAGTTTTATGTTCATATGAATCAAAACGCCTGCCCATAATTAACCACACGTTAAGCAGGAAAAAGAAAACACAGACTTTCATTTATAAACAGCCACACCAATTGCCAAACATAGCAAATCGCAGAACGATTGTTATAGTGTGCAACAGACATGTTATATATTTTTAGTCCGTCACCAAGGTGATCGGACTATTGCGATGGGCTGGTTTGTATTTTTTCTTCTTCTTTTTTCTGTCTGTCCCAAGGATATCTCCCGAACCGCTTGACCGAATCGCGTCAAATGTTGTGTGAAGGTGTGCCTCCTTAATAGGAAGAGATCGGCGTAAACCATTTTGCCGTCTTGACCTTGACCTTGACGTACGACCTTGAAAACCGAAAATCTATTTTTAGCCATATCTCGGGCACCGATCAACATAGGATGTTGAAACTTGGTATGAAGGTGGTTTGGCTTATGCCCTTTCTGATGATGGCATACCGATCAAGGTCAAGGTCAAGGTCAAAAAGATCGCTGGAGCCTGAAAATCGGAGGGTCATTTATTTCTCCTTCTGTCTGTCCCAAGGATATCTTTCGAACGAGTTGACAGAATCACGTCAAATTTGGTGTGCTGGTGTGTCACCATGAGAGGAAGGCATCCGCGCAAACCATTTTGCCGTCGTGACCTTGACCTTGGCGTACGACCTTGAAAACCGAACATCTTTCAGGGGCCATAACTCCCACACCGTTAGTGTTAGAGTCTTCAAATTTGGCATGAAGGTACTTTGGCTTATGCCCGTTCTGATGGTGGCATACCGATCAAGGTCAATGTCACGGTCCGGGCGATCAGTAGGCCTTGAATGTGGTAGGGGTCTACACATTGGGTTTTAAGCCATATTTTCCACATTGGTACTTGACAGAAGCGCTTCAGATTGTGTGTGGTACTGTATACCCTAGAGAAGAAAACATCCGAGCATAAATTATCACCATGCTGACCTTGACCTTGAAGTGTGACCTTGAAAACCGAAATTTCCTTCTTTGCGCTATATGTTTCTTCTTCAAGCTGTATCTCGGGAACTAGAAGACAGAATCCCTTCCAATTTTGTGTCAGGATGTGACACTCTACGGGGTGTCGCAAGTGCGTGGCATTGCTGGTGACGGACATGTCTGCCGCTCGGCGACGCCCTTGTATAGTTTTTCATTGATTTTTAACCTCCCAAAAACAGCAAAATTAAGCTCACTTCAACTAATATCAATTTATTTCAGATTCGACACTGAATTATGTGCGTTCTTCTATAACATGAAACTTAATGGAAATAATACACAATAGTTGTGTCTATAGCAACGCCGATGTAATTTTAGCTTAAACTTCTGTTGGTTTGGGGTTGTTTTCCTTTGTTATTTTCTTTCCAAAAGATTAAACGATTTGTTGTTCTTTATTCTCGCTGCTCGTTTGTTGTGTGCGTCAGATATCATTAACTTGTAAAAACATGTAGGTGGGTGTGAATGGAACTGTGGAAGCAGGAATGTGTGTGTGTGTGTGTGTGTGTGTGTGTGTGTGTGTGTGTGTGTGTGTGTGTGTGTGTGTGTGTGTGTGTGTGTGTGTGTGTGTGTGTGTGTGTGTGTGTGTGTGTGTGTGTGTGTGTGTGTGTGTGCGTGCGTGCGTGCGTGCGTGCGTGCGTGCGTGCGTGCGTGCGTGCGTGCGTGTTGTGTTGTGGTGTGTGTGTGTGTGTTGTGTTGTGTTGTGTGTGTTGTGTTGTGTTGTGTTGTGTTGTGTTGTGTTGTGTGTGTGTGTGTGTGTGTGTGTGTGTGTTGTGTTGTGTTGTGTTGTGTTGTGTGTGTGGTGTGGTGTGGTGTGGTGTGGTGTGGTGTGGTGTGGTGTGGTGTGGTGTGGTGTGGTGTGGTGTGGTGTGGTGTGGTGTGGTGTGGTGTGGTGTGGTGTGGTGTGGTGTGGTGTGGTGTGGTGTGGTGTGGTGTGGTGTGGTGTGGTGTGGTGTGGTGTGCGTGTGGTGTGTGCGTGCGTGCGTGCGTGCGTGCGTGCGTGCGTGCGTGCGTGCGTGCGTGCGTGCGTGCGTGCGTGCGTGCGTGTGTGTGTAAATTCGTAAACGAAGATCTCACTAGATGTTATCTTTACATGGACGAAAGCATTTTACAGTATATTTCACTGGAAATGAGAGTTTGTTTTCTTCGTATTTTGATATTAAGAATGTTTTCAAAAAATATTTTGCAACATGGAATGTCAAAGGCAATCCCTCTTCTTTATTTTGACAATAATTTTTTTATTAAATTGTGATATCTCCATTTCTCTACAAGGCATTTAATTAAGTGAGCTTCCCTGAAATCTTTCTAGCAATTCGTGGTTTGGGGTCTCCTGAATGTTATTGCATCTCTCTGTAGTTTTTCAATATTTCTTACTCCAGTCTGCATTATGTGATTAAGTAGACACGCCCGCATATTTCTGGTCACATGTCGAGCTGATGTATAACTGGACCAATCAGAAAACATTACGTTTTGGACGTCAAACCAATATTTTTGTGTTAAAGGTGTTCGTGGCGGTTGTTCTACAGTAAAATCCAGGTGTTTAGGTTGTAAGTGTGGTTTGTTGTAAAGGGGAGGCATTTGAGAATTCACACATATTATTATTTATCAAACTGTCTGTTAATATAAAGATAGGAGTGATTTCTCTTGCTGATTCCACACAATTTGATACAAATTTGGACAACTTTTGAGCTGTGGATACGTTAGTTTGCATTTATGTTTTGCCGAGATTTTAATATATTTTGATTAGGTCTACTCAGCGCTTCCACCTAAACAAATCCCATTCTTCTAAGCTGCATTTTTATGGGCCACACACTAACTTATAAACAAGCTTTGTAGTTTTGCTCATTACCTGGCGGAGGTGATGTTATTTTCTCACATCCTACGTATTTATTGCGATCAAATTACTCTCCAAGCGGTATGTGTAAGCAGCACAGATTGTCTCCTTAGTTGTACCAACACAAATTTAAAGTAACTACAGCTCTGTATTAGTCCACAGCAAATCAACTAACCCAGTCACCCAAGGTCACTTTGTCTCTAATTTCGGCTCACCCAGTGCCTTGCATCACGTCAGTACTTTTATCTGCCTTCAAACTGTTGATGATGATGATGATGATGATGATGATGATGATGTGCGTTGGCTAGAGGAATGTCCAAGTGTGTTTAATAAACTATTTGATTGTGCTTATCTGCATTTTACTTCTCAATAATGACATTGTTTTTTGCGTCTACCTTCAGTTTTCAAAGTGCTTTCAATATGGCTGCCTAAACAAGTCAAGGGGAGCAGTTGTGAGTGTCTTTTGGGCTAATTCCATAGTTGTTATTTAGACAGCCATATATTTCAAAATATTATTATTTAATTTACATACCCAAATTTTCATTTTCAATGACACAAACTGCACATAGTGTGTGTGGGACCGGAGGGGTGTGGTTGGTTGGGTGGGTGTTGTGTCGGTGTGTATGTTTGTGTGTCGGTGTGTCTGCTTGTGTTTCTTTTATGTATGTGTCTGTGCGGGTAGGTTTGTTTCTATGCGTTTCATATGTCTATGTACGTGCGTGCTCGCATGTGCGTGTTCTACGCCTTGATTTAGCTTTCGATTGAACTGACTTTCCAAGCGTGCACAG
>CM065691.1:36689426-36699426 GCA_017654935.2 Phymorhynchus buccinoides
AAAACTGTAATTTAAAAAAAAAGGTTATAATCGGGACGTCATGATTATTTCTCTACGGCTGTAATTCCGTGTTCTTCCCATAGTAGTAGTTGGGTGGGGAAAAAACTGTTCAGCGTCATCATAGACGTGCCGCGGCTGTTCAAAGATTCATGATGTGGTTTAAAGCAAAACAATTGCACGGCAGCTTCCAAACACACCCAGGGGAATTTCACCCTGAATTATTCATAGCTGGTGGCAGTGGGTTTAAACCCACTCCGTCTCCCATCACACTCCCATCACACATAGGCCACTTTCTCACTACGATCCAGTCAGCCAGAACGTGGCTGATCGGTGCATGGTCGTGGCGTGGCGTATGTAGTCGAATAACGCGCAGTAAAGAGTGTGGTAGGGTCTTAGTTAGTCATGAACGCATACTTGTGGTGGTACCATAGCCGATGAGGTTTAACCGAGGCGTGGTTACTGCTACACATATCTGTATTGTTAAACAAATCGGGACTTTACTGGTGTTGCATTGCCTCTGGGCATTGCGTCCAATATTGTTCCCACCATCTTTGTATTTACAAATGTCCCATATGTGTCTATGACCGAGAGGACATAAAACACAATTTTTCGTTCATTTCGGTAGGGTCTTAGTACATGTAGTGGCGTGGAGAGCATAATATGCTACTACTATAAATCGCGCGCTAACTGACAGTGCGCGCTTTATAGCAATTGCAAAGTGCGCGCTAAATGGACGCAGCCAAAAAATCGCATGCACATTTTTTTTTAAATGGGTGGCGTACCTCCGGCTGCGACGCACTCTCCAGGTGCGAGCAACCCGAATTTCATAGAGACGCCTCTGTGACTCTAAAGTACCTAATACCTAATAATACATAATACCTATCTCGCTACGCGCATTTTGAACATGCTCAAAACACACGTAGCGAGGACATGGTGGGAAAAGAAGCGTGGCGGGCTCGCAGTAAGAACGGGGACAACGTAGTGACAGCGTGGTGAACACGCGGACAGCCGGAGTAGCGGCAGAGTACTGGGCAGCGTAAGGCCCGTGCCAAGAGCGTGGCTCGATCTACCGTTTTTCATCTAGTTTATGGGTCCCTACACTTCACATCGTAGTGAGGTCGTGGCTGCAGTCACACTGAGGAGGATTTCCGCGACCTCGTCACGTTCTCTATAAATGTAGCGAGTTTGGGGGGACAGGGTGAGATGAGACTATCGAGGGTTTATTTCTAGTTGCAATAATCAATTCAAACAGAAATTCAGTAAGGTCCCCATCGCACATGATGAAGACCCCACTACGTCCTAACCCCGCTAAGCTCTAAGAAAACGTGGCGAGATCGTGAAAACCCGCCTTAAAGACACACTGACGCACCACGATTAAGTCCCTTGGTTTTCTCTGGGTATCTGTGACCCACATGCAAATGTCCCTACCTTCAAATTGAGGCTGCTCTTTAAAATGATGTTTCGTTTTCAATTTGGGAACATTTGTACGGGAGTCAAACCTTGTCAAAACAAGATTTCTTACCAGTTATAAGAGGGAAAACACGTTAAACCAGTGATTTTGACAAGTGACCTGGTGGGTTTTTAAGTGGGTGATTGCAGCCACGACCTCACTACGATTTGAGAGGTGGGTATCCACAGCTGAAAAACTGTCGATCGAGCTACGCACTTGGCGCGGGCCCTATGCTGCCGCTACATTCGCAGTCCTCTGCCACTACTTCAGCTGCCCACGCACTCCCCACGCTGTTGACTACGTTGTCTCCGTTCTCAAAGCGACCCCGCCACGTTTCCCTTTCCACCACGCCCTCGCTACGTGTGTTTTGAGCATGTTCAAACCGCGCTTAACGAGATTATAGAGTAATATTCTCTCCACAATCCCCCACCATGCTCAGACTACGTTACTCCCGACTACAGTACGCTACGCTACGACCAGCCACGTTCTGGGTGATCGTGGAGGACGTAGCGAGAACGTGGCCTAACTGTGATAGGGCTGGAAGAATGCAAGCTTGTGATACTTCACGTGACAATAATATTAACAATTTCAAGAACCTTAACCCTTTCACCGCCAGCCATATTTCAGCCAAACATTTCCATTAAATTTACCTGGGTAGAGAACAAAATCCATCAGCCGTATTGGGGATTCTTCTGTGACATATATAAAATAAGGTCTATCCTTACTTCCCAAAACCAAAACAACAGGGTCTTTAGATAATAGACCCCAATTTGATGCCTTTTAGTGACAAAGGTGTTAAATCACTATGGTGCTAAAAAATGCGACTGTGGCAGTGAAAGGGTTAAGTCTTACGTCATAAGTTTCTTTATTGTCCATTGGTATTGTACAACGCACATGGAAACTTGTCTTCCACCGTGTAAAATAAAAATATTAAATAAAAGTATGAAACATAAATTTACATTAACAAATAGACTATGTAACTCTCACACCACTCCTAATCATCCATCCGCTCTCCGCTATCTTGCTCACTCATCACGCAACCCACCACCACTTCCGCCTTCATTTTAACCCTTTATTTTCCTTTTTCCTTCTGTCCTCCTTTTTTTTTTTTTTGTTCCTTCCCCCCCCCCCCTTCCCCTTTCCCCTTTTTTTTTTCCTACTACCCCCCCCCCCCCTCCCCTCCCCCCCCCCCCCCCCCATTTTTTAAAAGATTATTTATAGGTAGGCTTTCCCTCGCTCTTTCATCGTATCGCGTGGGCTGACGACATCATTATCATAAACGGCCCCGTGATAATACGATGAAATTTTGGATGAAATTCCAAAATATAGAGATTTTTTTTATGACTTTGATTGATGCTATGCAATTGCTTAAATACATTAGTGATGTATGCAAATCAGGCACCATACATAAAGATTGTACCAGTGATGGGACGTTTAATAGGCCGCGAGGCGTACGCCATGATGTCTGTCCCTATCACTACTACTACTACTACTACTACTAGTGACTTTTTTTTAATTACATTTTGAACTCTCGCGGGAATCATAGTCAATATTGCAGCCCATAGCTGCGAAGTGAAACTATGGGAGCATTCATTATTCAATCGCGAACTTAGTGTGGATTATTTTCGCCACTTAAATTAACGCAAGTGTTTGTTTTTTCTTCTAAATCTTCATTAATTCATCATGTCAGATAGTACAATATAACGTGATACCAATTTTCTGTGCAAAAAATAAACGTGAATGAAAGCAATTCTATTTACAACCTAGTAAGTGTGTGTGTGTGTGTGTGTGTGTGCGTGTGCGTGTGCGTGTGTGTGTGTGTGTGTGTGTGCGTGCGTGCGTGCGTGCGTGCGTGCGTGCGTGCGTGCGTGCGTGCGCGTGCGTGCGTGCGTGCGCGTGTGTGCGTGCGTGCGTGCGTGCGTGTGTGCGTGCGTGCGTGCGTGCGTGTGTGTGTGTGTGCGTGCGTGCGTACGTGCGTGTGTGTGTGTGTTGAAATGTTCTCTCTTTCGAAGCGAGCTCTGTTTTCCCCTTTCGGTAAGAGTTAATACACAATTGGTATGCTATTTTGTAACCAATACGAGCTTGTGGTCCCTTTTGGTCAGGTTTAGTAAGAGTGTTTAAAGACACCGAAACGCTCTTACTAAACGCGAAAAGATTGCACTTCCCTGAAAAAACGACCCCAGTTGCTCCCCCACGTCATCACGGCTTAACTCGCCGCATCCACCATCACACATGTAACAGCTGTGTGGCCTGCGGTATTTGCACGTTCAATACGTTGAAGCATTTGTCATTTACCCGCTGCGTAACAAGAAACAAAATCAGCAGAAAGAAACATGTCTGGCTTCCATTGACGTATACATTTTTCATAGCGCATCTAAAGCATTGCCTGTGGTTTCCCTTCCCATGGTTAGACAGACAAAGGCCTAAGCCCTTCTGGCCAAATATTCTCATCAATCAAGAATGGAGCTTGTATAGTTTTGACAGTTCCATAATGTTTAACAATCTACTTGTGGTATAGTATAATTATACCAGTATGATCATTTGTATAGGTTCCCCGGTTGTTGTTTTGTTTGATTAACAAAAACCGTTAAGCACGTGATAACTGTATCTCTCTCTCTCTCTCTCTCTCTCTCTCTCTCTCTCTCTCTCTCTCTCTCTCTCTCTCTCTCTCTCTCTCTCTCTCTCTCTCTCTCTCTGTCTCTCTCTCTCGTGCTTTACAAACAATATCTTGCTTTGAAATTCTGACCGTTTTGCGAGGCAGCAAGCTAGTTAAACTGTATTGATCGCATCTCTTTAATTCTATCGTATTGTCAAACGCTGCAGAGCAGATACCAGAGAGAAGAGATAGCGCACTTTATGCCCATTCTCTAATGCTGATTGTCGTGTTTGTCCTCAGGCACTCAGGCACGTGCACAATGTTGTTCTCCCCGCTGAGAGGCGATTCCCATGCAATGACCCTGTGCTGAGAGGCGATTCTTATGCCAATCAACCCCCCCTTTGTTGCGTTGTTATGAATGTTTTAACCGCCCAACGGGCGGCAATAGCGCACAAAAAGTGGTGAGTCATGCGCAGCAGCAAAAATGGATAAACCGAGCATAACGTGCTCTTTATTAATATGCTTTTGACATTTGTTGTGTGTTTTAAGATGAGGGTAACTGCAATAAGAACTGATCGTTCCTAATCTCTAAGGAATCAAAATGGGTAGTTTGATGCTCTATTAAGAAAATGGTGAGCCTTTTTTTTTTAATTGAGCAGGTAGAGTCAAACTTGTTTTATATTCTGGTGATTAGAAATAGATATATGTGTGGAGTTTATTTCAGAACAAATCGCTCCCAATCGTTAAGAAATCAAAAATTGTTTTTTTTTTACAAATAAGATAGATCAGGCAGAATTCAACCTGCATATTTTTCTGTTGAAGAGAAATGTGTTGGGGGTTATCCTAAACTGGGCTCTACACATAAATCTAAGTTACATTAATTCATGTTTTTTTTATTTGAAACAAGTTTCATCGGGAAGTAAAATTCGAGACCTACACAAGCTTAAGAGGTCTTTTCTATTTTAAAGGAATTTCCTTTCCTATTGCTTAAAGTGTTGCTGTGTTTGTTGTTTCTTGTTGGTCTTTGTCCCTATATTAATCACCATTGTGGCCAAATGTCTCGGTTATCAACAAACTCATGACGAAATGGGGACGTATGTTGGTCTGTATGCACGTTGTTTTTGTTTGATTTATTCATTTATATATGTGTCATTTGCATGGGCTTTTAGAGCTACAACCAAAGGGACTGGTTGGCCTTTTCAGACCTCAAAGCTTTTTGGTCGAGAGTGGGGACGTACCCTTGACAAGGCATTCCACTATAAACAAAGTCCATTTTAGGTGCACAGAATATCAGGCACAAATTAAAACTAAATTAATTCCATCTGCTATCTGGCAGTCCTAGCCGGAAACGACAGAGTGGCCTACATACAGTATGTGTGCATGCGCAGATCCCCTGTTTGGGCTGTTCGTGTTCCGGGATATGTATCAGTGTACAACTAATGTGAAAGATCCCCTGTTTGGGCTCTTCGTGTTCCGGGAGATGTATCTGTGTTCAACTGATGTGAAAGACCCCCTGTTTGGGCTGTTCCTGTTCCGGGAGATGTATCTGTGTTCAACTGATGTGAAAGATCCCCTGTTTGGGCTGTTCCTGTTCCGGGAGATGTATCTGTGTACAACTGATGTGAAAGATCCCCTGTTTGGGCTGTTCGTGTTCCGGGAGATGTATCTGTGTTCAACTGATGTGAAAGATCCCCTGTTTGGGCTGTTCCTGTTCCGGGAGATGTATCTGTGTACAACTGATGTGAAAGATCCCCTGTTTGGGCTGTTCGTGTTCCGGGAGATGTATCTGTGTACAACTGATGTGAAAGATCCCCTGTTTGGGCTCTTCGTGTTCCGGGAGATGTATCTGTGTACAACTGATGTGAAAGATCCCCTGTTTGGGCTCTTCGTGTTCCGGGAGATGTATCTGTGTACAACTGATGTGAAAGATCCCCTGTTTGGGCTCTTCGTGTTCCGGGAGATGTATCTGTGTACAACTGATGTGAAAGATCCCCTGTTTGGGCTCTTCGTGTTCCGGGAGATGTATCTGTGTACAACTGATGTGAAAGATCCCCTGTTTGGGCTCTTCGTGTTCCGGGAGATGTATCTGTGTACAACTGATGTGAAAGATCCCCTGTTTGGGCTCTTCGTGTTCCGGGAGATGTATCTGTGTACAACTGATGTGAAAGATCCCCTGTTTGGGCTCTTCGTGTTCCGGGAGATGTATCTGTGTACAACTGATGTGAAAGATCCCCTGTTTGGGCTCTTCGTGTTCTGGGAGATGTATCTGTGTTCAACTGATGTGAAAGATCCCCTGTTTGGGCTCTTCGTGTTCCGGGAGATGTATCTGTGTTCAACTGATGTGAAAGGGCGGAGGAAAATACAGGCACACAAGCATTCGTCCTCTTGCATTGAATAATCATCAGTTATCTGCAGAAATCTGCCAACAAAACGGATCCACTGCCAAACATGGATGTGTGTGTGTCGATGACTTGCTGCAGAGTGATACACGATGCAAGTAAACGTCTCTATTTAGTTTTCTTATAGACATTGTTTTTAGGACTTAAAAGACAGGTCATAATCATGTCGAACGGTAAGCTGAATTGGATTAAGAAACTCGGAGTTTTAAGGTAAATTGTTCTGAATCTTTAAATAAAAACAAACTTTGCACGTTATATAAAACAAAAATGTATGTAAAGAAGACAAAACAGAAGAAAATAGAGGCGATCTATCAAATTAATTCCATCAAGTTTTTGTTTTCACATTTGGACTCGCTGTTTCTGTCTGTGTCCTTCTCGTTCGTGGAAGCGTTTGAAAATTCACGCGGCTGTTAAAGGAGAATTGCATTACAGGTTCCAAACACTCTCAGGGGGGAACTCCGCGTTGAATTATTCATAGCGCTGTCCAGTGAAGCTGCTGCTGACAATGTTGTGCCTGAGGCTGCAATGGCCCCCACCGCAGCACAAGTTTAGGGGAGGACAGGGGGGGGGGAGGTGCATGGTTGATGAGATTACCAGGTTGTCATCACGGTTTGGGTCATCAGTCCATCATCCAGTGACATGAGTTGTGAGGGCTGTCCAGGTCGCACGTTCAAAACGTTGCCGTATTTCTGTCGTTATTGGATGCATAACCCAAAACAGCAGAGAGGGGGTCAAGTTGAAGAACAATGGGGGTAGGAAGTAGAGGGTGAAAAGTGAGATAAAGATATCAGGTTAACGGTTTGCAGGGGTACGTGCCAGAAGGTACTACCATCACAGAATAAAGAAGGATGATAGTACCTTCTGGTGTTCATCCCACCAACTGTTGTACACTCCACTGCTGGGGGCACAACTGCAATTTCCTCTGCCGTGTCCGAGCTAAAGGGTTTGTTTTCTACAACAATCGATAAGACATAACAGCACCTAATCGTTTGATGGAAATTGATTCTCACAAAAAAAGATAAGGAACGCTTGCAACAACAACAAACGTAGCAACAGTCACAAGAAAGCAACCGAACTGTGGGCAACAGTTTGTCCATTAACTGCACAGAAAGAGTTAATGCCTGCAAGAGTCGACTAACTGCGAATGATGTTTTAAACTCTTGAGCAATAAAACATCAGCTATTTGTATTATATAATTCCCTCTTTAAAAAACTAGATGACGAGTACTCTTTTTTATTTAGCAAAAAGGAATGAAGAAAAAAATCACTGGCCATATTCCAACCTTGTTTGTAACCCATTTGAACTTCTGAACTGCGGGGGGTAGTATGTGAATTAGACTAAACTCCCAAGACGATTGGCTGCTTAAACTAATTGGTTTAAACAAATCTTTATTCATTTCAAAACATAGTCAAACAGAAAGGCAATTAGAGCAACAACAAGCTCGGAGCTTATACCGTGCTCCTTAAATTTACATGACACAATTGACTGAATAGATATACGCTTTTTAAAACAAGTAGACTAATTTACATAGGGGACACTTATTGGCATAGTACCTATTAAGGATATAGATCTCTATCTCAAGGGCAGATAATCTGAAAGCTATAAAAATGTCAACATGGATACTGCTGGTTGAGGCATATAAATGTATACTAAACTATAATGATAAGATAATGTTTATGCTTTTGGCTTAAGAATACGTTGTTCTTCAAAAGGTACGAATTACAAGACCTGTTATGGAATTCGTACCACCAAGTTACTGATATCGTACCAGGGGGGTCATAGCACTAATTCAACTGCAGGGTGCTCGTGACTTGGCTTTAACTATAGGCCATTCTTTCTTCTAAATGTTCCAGTTAGTTTTTGTGACATAAAACTAAATCTTATGTCATTTTCTCATCGACAATTTGAAGTCACTTGAATGCATTGTTTTAGGCTGCGCCATTGAAAAGACGTAGGAGGTACGAATTGCATGACAGAGGTATGAATTGCATAAGTATGGTTCAGTTATATTTGCTTTGAATATTTTAATGTATAAAATGGCCAGCATTGACCCTAACACAATTTTGTTGGTTGAGTGGCATTTAGAGTTTTAATTTGTGTATTGGTGCATTGAATAACAAAATAAATAGTATAGACCAACACTGCAGGTGTCTGTAGTTCTCGGGCCTGGTTAACGCCGGGATATCATTATGAAAGGAAGCGTAGAATACAGCCCTGCCATGCAGTCTCAGACCGATACGGAACTCCATAGTATCATCATCATCGTTATCATCGGCCTCATTTTCCATCAATCATAAAATTAAAAACAATGTCTCAAATTCTGTGGCTTTGCATGCCCTGCTCTCATGGTGACCTCAGTTTCGGTTTCCAATCCAGTCTATGCCTTGGTGCGTTCGGGTCAAAGTCATTGGGATCAGTGTGTTCTGGGGAACTGTCGGTGGACGGTCGTGGTGGCGCCCTCGGAGGAGGACCTCACTCACGCTGGCTCCGCGACTAAGAGAATAGTGTCGTCAGTAGGGGGCTTAGTAGGTGGTGTCCTGAACAGGCTCCACTGAACTCCACCGAAGTGACTCAGCAGAAGTGCAGTGTCTCCTCGGTTGGTTGCCTCCTGACGGCCTAACATAAATTATCTCCCCTTGGACTGCTGGTCTCGGTTTCTGCGACTTGAACAAACCTGGGTGTAGCTGCGAATTGGGATTCGGAACGAGCGGCGTGGGAGCAACGCCACTGTACAGCCCAGAAGATGGGACAGCAAAAAAAAAAATCAAAAAAAAATAGTATTACCCAAAATAGCATTAGATGCTGCCAAAATTAATTTTAATTTGCCTTAAAAACGGTTTTCCGCTTTGTTGCATTTTGCTTGTGATAAACTATTTCCCATTCATTGTTCAAACTTCACACACAATTATTAACCCTCAATCTTCTATCGTTTGCTATGAAACCAGGTGGTACGAATTGCATGACAGGTACTATATCAATAAGTCTCCCCTACTACTACCCGTGTTGACTGTCTAAGACGCACCGATGATTACACGCCCTGGGTGAATCTTTATATAGACAAAGGGCCTTAATTAAACTGTACAGTTGAGTACATTGCTGGTCAGAATTATCAATCACCCTAGATGTAAGAACATCTGCTTGTTTCGTTGTTGTTTTCTCTGGGAAATACTGATGTGCCGCTAGTCTATGTCCCCGTCTATATGTGTCACATAGTATTTCTAGATATCTTTCAAAATCAAAAATCAGAATTGTGTTTAATATATCTTATCATTAGAATTGGTATTAAACTAAGTTTACTTTAAAGACTTGATTTTGAATATGTAGATGGATTTTGCTCGTGTGTGTGTGTGTGTGTGTGTGTGTGTGTGTGTGTGTGTGTGTGCATGCATATGTTTGTGTATAATGTGCATGTGTCCCTCACTATAGCAAATGTAGACCTGCACATATCTATCATCTTGCATGTAACCACAAAGTTAACCTTCAAAAAAGCGAAGCTCACCAATACATACATCCAGACTCGTACACACTCAAACTGACAGCCAGCCAACTGAAGGA
>CM065691.1:36704426-36711926 GCA_017654935.2 Phymorhynchus buccinoides
TGACATATATAAAATAAGGTATATGTCCTTACTTCCCGTAACTAAAACAATAGGGTCTTTGGATAATAGACCCCAATTTTATGTCTTTTAGTGACATAGGTGCTAAATCACTGTGGTGCTAAAATGCGATTTGGGCGGTGAAAGGGTTAAAGCAATTAGTAAAGGCGTAAAGGTTAAAAATCGAGGTGTATTGGCCAGAAGGTACTATGCTCTCAGCATTGTGTATTCCTTCTGTGATATGAAGTACCTTCTGACATAACACTCCTTGGGGCATTCCCGAGGACCAGAGGCAAAGTCTTGACATTTAAAAATGTGTTAATAAGGAACAGAACTTGGTAGAAATCAACATATTAAGATAATATATATAATTCACTACGAGTAAAAGCAAACGTTACCAATTGGGGAATTCTTTTTTTCTTTTCTAACATTAAAAGATTCTCTTTGTGTATCCTTCTCTTTCTGTCTCTGTCTATGTCTGTCTGTCTCTCTCTCTCTCTCTCTCTCTCTCTCTCTCTCTCTCTCTCTCTCTCTCTCTCTCTCTCTCTCTCTCTCTCTCTCTCTCTCTCTCTCTCTCTCTCTCTCTCTCTCTCTCTCTCTCTCTCTCTCTCTCTCTCTCTCTCTCTCTCTCTCTCTCTCTCGCTCTCACTCACTTTTTTCATTCAAACCATTCTCTCTGTCTCTCTCTCTCTCTCTCTCTCTCTCTCTCTCTCTCTCTCTCTCTCTCTCTCTCTCTCTCTCTCTCTCTCTCTCTCTCTCTCTCTCTCTCTCTCTCTCTCTCTCTCTCTCTCTCTCTCTCTCTCTCTCTCTCTCTCTCTCTCTCTCTCTCTCTCTCTCTTTCGTTGCTTCAAATGTCGTCATCGTCGTCGTCGTCGTCTTCTTCTTCTTCTTCTTCTTCTTCTTCTTCTTCTTCTTCTTCTTCTTCTTCTTCTTCTTCTTCTCCTTCTTCTTTTGCGCTCAAGCAATCACGGCTGACAGTCCCAGGCCGACAGAGTGCTGCCGCGTTGCCGGAGAACTGGATGTCCGTCTACTAATGGTATGAGGTGGTCTGCCATCTCCTGTAGCTTTGTTCCGATGTGCATCCCCAGTAGTATTCCCTGCCTCCAGGCTAGGGCTGCTGCTGGATGGCCTTGTGCCGGAGGCCGCCCTGGAGAAGGTGGAATGAGGCCTGAGCAACGCATCCGCACTGGCAGAGGGAGGATATGTTTATAGTACGTAAGAAACATCAAAGACTGAGGGGGAAAACCCAACAAAACACGACAGTAATAAAATATAAACATTACCAAAACAAATAATAAACAAAATGACAAGCAGACTCGAGTGACCGCAAACTGCCCCACGCCATGTTGTGTATTGGTGGAGCACAACAAATCAAGTGTACAGTGACGCTAATCTATAGAAATGGTACAAAACAAATTAGGGGAAGACGGGGTAAAAAGCCCATGGGCGGGTAAGAAGCCCATGCCAATTATCTCATGAAATGAAGCAAATTTCAGTCACATTTTGCCCATGAGATGAGTGTTAATACGGGGTAAAAAGCCCATGGGCGGGCAAGAAGCCCATGCCAATTATCTCATGAAATAAAGCAAATTTCAGTCACATTTGCCCATGAGACAAATGCTAAACATTAACACTCGTCTCATGGGCAAAATGTGACTGAAAGTTGCTTCATTTCATGAGATAATTGACATGGGCTTCTTACCCGCCCATGGGCTTTTTACCCCGTTTTACCCTAGTAACATTTTGCAAGACATCTTTTATCTAGCAACACAAACGAACGAAGAATAGAAACCAATTTAGAGGTGGGGGGAAAACCGGTTTGAACCAAAAAACCGGTGCTAAACACCGGTTCGAGTTGCTGTGAACCGGTTTTTTAGCTGCAAACTGAAAGTAAGTTTTTCTTGGAATAACGCATTCTTTTTGAAGAACACTGATTCTCAGCGCAGATTGGGTGTTTGTAAACCAAGAGTAGCTGTTTCTAGTTTGTGGTGGTGTATGGCTTTGACTTTGACTGAGTGTTGAGTTGAGTGTGTGTGTTTGTCATAAGTCATAATTTTCTTTAGTGTGTGTGTGTGTGTGTGTGTGTGTGTGTGTGTGTGTGTGTGTGTGTGTGTGTGTGTGTGTGTGTGTGTGTGTGTGTGTGTGTGTGTGTGTGTGTGTGTGTGTGTGTATGTGTGCACGTGTGTGCGTGTGTGTGAATATTCTGACAAATAAATATGTGTTTGCATAGGTGAAACTAGTGATGCGAGTACTGGTTAAAAAAAAACCAGTTCGGTCAAACCGGTTCGAATAGGGAAAACGGCTCGGATTTTTTAACCGGTTTTCAACTCTAGAAATCATACTCTCCTTTCTCCATTAAATCAAAGACTGTATATGGGAAGATAAGCATCCGGTCTCTTTTCCCTATATGAGTAGTGAGGACAGAAACACTGGTTATGTCCCTTTTAAACAGGACACATTTTGCACGTCGATAGGCCAGTTGAATTCTCCGTTCAAGTTCCAGTCTGAGTTTTTGGATAGCCTCCACTGTGAATAATGTACTGTCCCCACTAACGATAACTCTATCAGCCCGGTTCGCCGAGCTCTTAAGTAATCCATCTTACCCTTTTAGAATATCTTTGATTAAATCCAATTTGTCACTAAGTGGACACCATCTAACCACAGGTGAAACTAAACGGGTTCTGAATACTGTTATCACTGTTGAACAGAACAAACCTTACAGGGAATGTTGATGAATGAAAAGTGTGAAGAAAAACAAACAAGTGGACCACCACGTCTATTAGTATTTTATTGAAGCCAATGTACATGCGTACAACAAAAGAGCGAAATGACAACAAACAGTGGAAAGCTCCCTTGAGAGTCCGTTCTTTCTCTATGCAATGTTTTGGTTCATAGTGAAATGTGTCTTGCTTATGTTCTTTCTTCTTCTTTTTTTGTGTGTGTGTGTGTGTGTGTGTGTGTGTCACGTCAAGTCAAAATGATCTTTATTGACGATAAAAGAGTAAGCTTGATAAAGCTTTTTTACATCCTGTCGTCATGTGTGTGTGTGTGCGTGTGTGTGTGTGTGTGTGTGTGTGTGTGTGTGTGTGCGTGCGCGTGCGCGTGCGTGCGTGCGTGCGTGCGTGTGTGTGTGTGTGTGTGTGTGTGTGTGTGTGTGTGTGTGTGTGTGTGTGTGTGTGTGCTTGCGTGTGTGTGTGTGTGTGTGTGTGTGTGTTTTAAATATTAATTTTGATTGCTTTAATATATTTATTTTAATCTGCTGCACGTGTTGCAAAAGAAAAATTTCCATTATAACTTGTTTTTAATGAACAATAAAGTTTTTGAATTGAATTGAATTGAAGTTT
The DNA here is from genome assembly GCA_017654935.2 of Phymorhynchus buccinoides. Lineage (NCBI taxonomy): Eukaryota > Metazoa > Mollusca > Gastropoda > Neogastropoda > Raphitomidae > Phymorhynchus > Phymorhynchus buccinoides. Next base: position 36,707,768 of record CM065691.1, read on the forward strand.
GTTTTTTGTTTTTGTTTTTCTACTTCTTCATCTATTGAAACATGTTCAAGTTTTGTCTCGTTCCTTTTCTACACGTTTCAGGTTTTCGTGCAACTTTTCTTTAAATGTTTCTCTTTTTGGCCAACTCTCCACAGATACGTTATTTTTCTTGCTATGTCTCTCCACGTGTTTTGATATTTTTATTTGTTAGTTCCCGAGCGAAGCTTCGGGAAGTAATGTTTTTGTTTCATTCTGTGCGTGCGTCCGTCCGTCCGTCCGTCTGTGCGCCCGTCCGGCCGCGTTTTCTTCAAAACCATTCAATCTATTTCAATCACTTTTAGTGTACACGTTTTAGACGATATTACCTATCGACAGATTGCTTTAGTTTATTTCAATGTCAATGTCATGATAATTAAGGAGTTCAACCCCCCAAAAACGTAATCGCTAATATCTTGCGAATTCTTGTTTATTTCTTCTTCTTCTTTTGTGGTGGGATGGGTTCCTGGGTTACATCCAAGTCGTTTTGAGCCTAAGCTGTGATGTCCTTAGTGGTGGATCACCCTGGGCAGGGTCCTGGTTTTTGTGGTGGGATGGGTTCCTGGGTTACATCCAAGGCGTTTTGAGCCTAAGCTGTGATGTCCTTAGTGGTGGATCACCCTGGGCAGGGTCCTGTTTTTGTGTGGCGGGGTTGGTTCTGGGGTTTAATCCAGGTGATCCAGGGTCAGTTCTCTCATAATTATTATAATGAACTAAAAACAAACAAAACACCAAATGTGTACAGAGTGAAATGATTTCGAATGCCTTTTTCAATCCATGGACTGATTATGACAACATATTATTACATAAGAGGAAAGTTAATGGTGTGTTTGTTTTTTCTTCTTCAATTTTTGATCGTTTATAACATATTATTAGTGTGATGTCATTCTTTGGATGACATCACTTTGTTACCAAAAACATTAAAGACCCAATCATTTGGAATATTAATTAAAGAAATTAGAAAAGTTAATGAATAAGTTACTGAATGGAAAAAAGAAAGTATTTTGGTAAATAAATGTGTAAATGAATAACATAATGAAGAAAAAAACATATTGAATGAAAAAGAAAACAATTAACGAATAACACGAATGAACGAGTAAGCGAATAAATGAAGTGCCAAACTGATTACTGTAAATTAAAGAAATTGTTAAAGGTCAAGATGTACCCCCCCACCCCCCCCTCCCCTACATTTCTCGGTTAATTGTATTTTTCCGTTTTTGCCTTTCTTACCATAATAAAGCTGTATTTTAGGTGTTTGTTGCTTCTGTTTTCTGAACTGTTGCTGTTTCTGTTTCTTGCCATATTCTCGGCACACGCTGTAGCTTTCTTTCCATTTATCTCGCAGTTGTATCATTTTAAATTCTATTTCTATACATGCATTTTGAAGGAGACATTAACTTATTCTACTAATGTTTCAATTTTTGTTAGCCATTTTTGTTGCTCGATTTTTTTTTAAAAACACCATTTCTCTACATGCTTCAGTTTTCTTTGGGCAATATTTCCTTCACACGTTTTCAAGTTTCCTACCCACTCTGGAACGCAACACGTTTAGCGACATCATACATAGGCCTACATGCCCTTCAGCTGGTTTAAACATTCATGATGTTGCTAAAGCAGAATTGCACAACAGTTTCCAAACGCTCCTGGGGGAAATTCGACCTTGAATTATGCATGGAGTGTCCAGTGAAAACTGTTGGCAGTGTTTCTAAAGCTCAACATGTTTACCCCCCCACACCACAAGACGAGGGAAGTGAAATGGCGGTGGAGATAAGAATACGTTGCACCTTGATGCCTAAGGTGTACAAGATCACCCTATTCTGCATGTGTTTTGCTCGCTACTTTCAGCAGAAAGGGTACTGCTTGTTTGAACAAAAAACTGGCGACAACATTTTTAAAGATCCGTCAGAAGAAATTAAGTCAAATAAAACTTCTTGCATTTGAACATGTTTGTAACGGGAACAGAGGAACGAAAAACAAAAACAACTTTATCAAATAAAATAATCTGATTAGTCTTACCTCGCAATTTTGATGGAATATTTCGAGCGTAATATGCCAACAATCTGACAAAGAAAGCACATTACAACAATCTCTACAAATAACAATAATAGAAACAAATAAATAAATTATGAACCCCTTGTTTTCTTGTTTATTTTCCTTGACGATCTTGGAAACGCATTTATTTTGTTTAAATTTATTCATGTTAAGCATGACAGTACTTAAGTGTTGTATTTACCAGCTGCCATATGTACACTACGACCGGACTTTTCCCACCTGGACTTTTCCCACCCGGTCTTTTTACACCTAGGACTATTCCCATCCGGACTTTTTACACCTAGGACTATTCCCATCCGGACTTTTTACACCTAGGACTATTCCCATCCGGACTTTTCCCACCTAGGACTATTCCCATCCGGACTTTTTACACCTAGGACTATTCCCATCCGGACTTTTCCCACCTAGGACTATTCCCACCCGGACTTTTCACACACGCACGCGCGCACACGCACACACACGCACACACACGCACACGCACACACACACACACACACACACACACACACACACACACACACACACACACACACACACACACACACACACACACACACACACACATTCTCTCTCTTTCTTTCATTCCGTTCATTTCATTCCTCTCTTTCTCTCTCTCCCTCTCTCTTTCTCTCTCTCTAAATCAATCTAGCAATCTAATGAAGCAATCAAATGGTTTATTGTCCTTCAAAGGAAACATTAAAAGAAGAAAATAAGCATATACTATATCATTCTTTGCAAGTACTAATCATGTAAATTACACTCCGTAATCACCTCTCTGTCTCTCTCTCTCTCTCTCTCTCTCTCTCTCTCTCTCTCTCTCTCTCTCTCTCTCTCTCTCTCTCTCTCTCTCTCTCTCTCTCTCTCTCTCTCTCTCTCTCTCTCTCTCTGTCTCTCTGTCTCTGTCTCTCTCTCTCTCTCTCTCTCTCTCTCTCTCTCTCTCTCTCTCTCTCTCTCTCTCTCTCTCTCTCTCTCTCTCTCTCTCTCTCTCTCTCTCTCTTTCTCCCTCCCTTTCTGTCTCGGATTATCTTATATATTATCTTATATATATATATCCATTGCCATCCTACTATTATGATAGCACAAAGTAAGCACACAAACATCTGTTTGCATCTGGCAGTCATAGTCGGAAATGAAATGCAATAAACAGAAGTTTGTTCAATTGGGTGTGAAAAGTCCGGGTGGGAAAAGTCCTAGGTGGGAAAAGTCCGGGTGGGAAAAGTCCTAGGTGGGAAAAGTCCGGGTGTAAAAGGTCCTGGTGGGAAGGGTGCCCACCGGTTCGCATAATGCGTTTCGCATAATCCTTTGATCAGAGCCGCGGGCGCAAGTCGAGTGTCTCTTCCAAAATAAACTGGCAGTTCGCATAAACGGGTTTGCCATTTCGCATATTATGCACTCTTGCAGGTTCTAATGCACTCTACGTGACTTCCTGTTACTTTCTTACTATCCCTAACCCTATCCCTAACCCTATCCTTAGCCCTATCCCTAACCTATCCCTAACCCTCTCCCTAACCCTATCCCTAACCCTATCCCTAAACCTATCCCTAACCCTATCCCTAACTTTCTGAGTTTATGCGAAATGCCATGTCCACAAAGCTTTGTATGCGAAGCGGCAGTATGTGAATCGGCTTTATGCGAAGCGGCAGTATGCGAAACGGCAATATGCGAACCGGGGCGCACCGGGTGGGAATAGTCCTAGGTGGGAAAAGTCCAGGTGGGAAAAGTCCTAGGTGGGAAAAGGCCGGGTGGGAATAGTCCTGGGTGGGAAAAGTCCTAGGTGGGAAAAGGCCGGGTGGGAATAGTCCTAGGTGGGAAAAGTCCTAGGTGGGAAAAGTCCAGGTGGGAATAGTCCTAGGTGGGAAAAGGCCGGGTGGGAAAAGTCCAGGTGGGAAAAGTCCGGTGGGAAAAGTCCGGGTGGGAAATGTCCGGGTGGGAAAAGTCCGGACACCGTACACTACAATGGTAAAAGTAAGCTCATTATAAGCTTCAAGCTGGTTGATGCCATTACTCATCTTTGTATAAATTGTTGTATGTGTTGTCGGTGAATAAAAGCCTATTTAAACCAAATCAAGTTCCATTGTGTATAAATGGTAAT
>CM065691.1:36724426-36741926 GCA_017654935.2 Phymorhynchus buccinoides
CTATCAGTTTTCAGAACAGACAATTGCGTATAAATATGATAGTGTCACTTTCACAACATTGATATCATTTGTAGGTGGTGTTGTTGTTTTTATTAAAAAGAACGCTGCATTTTTTGTTACGAAAACAACAACAGACGCTGCTTTGTTCTTCCTGCCTTCAATTATTTTAAGCTAATCGGGGTGACGTGCAAAACAGCACGCTAGACTTCCAAGGTGAACTAGAAAGTATTTTCAGACCAGTTGACATGTAACCCACAGCTGTTCCGTTCCACACAAAATCAAGTTATGTAGTTAAAAGACTTAATCTAGAAATCTTAGGTAAAAACTGCACCAAGCTATTGTCTGTAAAGATATTTTGGCTATGTGGTCTTCCTCGCATTTGTAATATATTTATTCCATCAGATTTATAGTAAAAACTTTTTTATGTTGAGCAGTATCGTGCAACATATTTAGTATAAAATCTTCTTCAATAACACACCTAGTATCACAAACATAAATAACATTGCCCATGAGTGAAAATCTAGCCATATCCACTGAATAAAACTAATTTAGTCACATTCTACAACATATCCTTGACTGTTATTTATGAAAAGTTACTTATGGTAATCTAAAGTTGGCTTGAAAATACTCCTGATAATATAGATAAACTAAATGTTCGTCCTGAAACAGCTGTGAACCTGTCGTTTCTTATTTGATGTCATTGTTCTTTTAAGACACCTTTTTGTACCGATCTTAGTTTTCCCACTGAACGAGGCTAACATTAATAATATAATATAATCAAGGGCCACTTTCTAATAAATAAATAAATATATCTCTTTCTCTTCCTCTTTTTCTCCCCCCCCCCTCTCTCTCTCTCTCTCTCTCTCTTTCTCCCTCCCTCCCATCTATCTCTCATGTTAATCCTAATTTGATCGACCATCAGTTGGGCTGTCTCACATGTGCATCACATATTATATGTACTCTCACGCATGTTTACAATCTCTATTATTTATATTCAATATACAATAAAACATATTAATACATTATCTGTCCCTCCCCCCCCCCCCCCTCTCTCTCTCTCCCTCTCCTTCCCATCCTCCAATTTCTCAAAACAAACATGCAGAGAGCAACACTGTACACATCCCTACACTCACTCACACGGTCTCTCCTCTTACCATTTAGTTCAGCATCAGCCAGCAATTGCCGCCTAGTGGGCGGTTAAACAGGGATCCAAACAGCAACAATGGGGGCCTAATTCCCCCCGTAACTGCTCCCAGCGAAGCTCATTGAATGGGAATCACCTCTATCTCGCTGGGAAAAAGGAAATTGTTCCGCGAGCTCGAGAGCTATATTAAAGACAACACAATATCAACATCCAGAAGATTGGGGTGGATTGTATTGTTTATCTCTCTATCTCTGTGTTCTGTTCCTTAACGTAAGCTTTATTAAAGTACATTCGATCACAAATGAAACTGCCGTTCTCAAAAAGAATGAACATGTCTGCCAGCAAAAATATGGACAGAAAGTATTTGCAGTATATACCACAGCAGCGCCTGGATGCAATCTCGACAAGTACAGGTCTTTAAACAGACATTGATTTAATCTTTAACAAGAAAGTAAACACGTTGCCACGCTTTGCACAGAGATCCCCCGCTCTTCCATATCCTGTCTCTTCTATGCTGGACTACTCCTGCTGTTTACCTCTCCTAATGGACGTTTTAAAGCGCTATGCGTATGTCGCTATATCTCTTAGCCCTTTGCCTCTTTCTGAAGAGGATGGATACCATGATTGTGCCAAGATTATTTGTTTTTATTTTGTTTGTCTGTGTCCGCACAATATGTTTTGTGAACCAACCAATAATATAATCTTTTCAAAATCTGTACCTTAATAGATTGACCTGAGGCGCAGCATGCGCCCTGACAAGTAGCCAGTGCGACGGAGGACTTTTGTGTTGCTATACTCGGCTGCAACCTTTTGTTTAATTCTGGTCTGAGAGGAGGACTTTTGTGTTGCTATACTCAGCTACAACCTTTTGTTTAATTCTGGTCTGAGAGGAGGACTTGATGGCGTGAGGCATGCCGTACAAATAAACAACTAATACTGTTTCCTTTGACTCGGAGACCAACCTATGTGCGCGTCTTTTCACCACATTTTCTTCTCTTTCCCCCGTTTATGCTGCAGACTTACGATAAGCCAACACTCAGAAATGATTGGTCAATTATGTGTGTTCCACTAACATCATACCAATATCCGAGACATAAAGACGTGGCCGTCAATTATGTGTGTTCCACTAACATCATACCAATATCCGAGACATAAAGACGTGGCCGTCAATTATGTGTGTTCCACTAACATCATACCAATATCCGAGACATAAAGACGTGGCCGTCAATTATGTGTGTTCCACTAACATCATACCAATATCCGAGACATAAAGACGTGGCCGTCAATTATGTGTGTTCCACTAACATCATACCAATATCCGAGACATAAAGACGTGGCCGTCAATTATGTGTGTTCCACTAACATCATACCAATATCCGAGACATAAAGACGTGGCCGTCAATTATGTGTGTTCCACTAACATCATACCAATATCCGAGACATAAAGTGTGGCCAGTGAAACGTTTGTGACGTTTGACTGCTTTGGTACAATCGCCTGTCTTAACAAAAAACAAACAAAACAAACTTTTTTTTTAAAGTCCATAGTGTCATGCCTCAAAGTATGCCTAGCCATTTTGCAGAATACTACTCTGTTTCAACACATATTGATTTAATTGTGTGCGCACATGTGTGTCAGTGTGTGTGTGTGTGTGTGTGTGTGTGTGTGTGTGTGTGTGTGTGTGTGTGTGTGTGCGCGTGTGCGTGCGTGCGTGTGCGTGTGTGCGTGTGTGCGTGCGCATGTGCGTGTGCGTGTGTGTGCGTGCGTGCGTGCGTGCGTGCGTGCGTGCGTTCTGACAGGAAAATGTAAAATGAGAAGGAAATGATACGGACGAGACAGTAATATAGCCTTGGGAGCGTTTATTTGTTGTAGAAAGCAAAATGGAACATAATGTAGGTGTCATAAAAGCATCAGGGATAGACAATGTAACCACGTCTGCATTTCTCGGTTCATTGTATTTTGCCGTTTTTGCCTTTCTTACCATACATAAAGCTGTATTTTAGGAACATTTTCAGCTAATTCTCGTTTTGGAATACTAACCCTAACCCTAACCCTAGCCCTAAACCTAACCCTACCCCCCACTGCAGTACACCGCGATTTGTCACCGTTGTGGTTCGGATGGAAGTTCAGTTTAACGTCGCGTATCGGCTTTCGCCATGTACGACGGGCTGAACAAACCAACCAGGGTATAAACAAAAATGTATGTTCCTGAATCACTGTCTTAGCCAAAAGGCCGAGAAGCGATCAGAATGCTTTTTGATAGTTGTGGTTCGTTGCGTTTTTCCGTCTTATAGGGTGGGGGTAGGGTTAGGGTTAGGGATAGGGTTAGGGATAGGGTTAGTATTCCATAAAGGTTATTAGCTAAAAACGTTCCTAAAATACAGCTTTATGTATGGTAAGAAAGGCAAAAACGGAAAAATACAATTAACCGAGAAATGTAGGGGGGTGGCACATCTTGACCTTTATCTGTTGTTGTTTTCTCTCTTCTTCTTTTTTACTACTTAATGCTCTCTTTAACGAGTTCCAGTTGCCTTGAACAGCCTACATGTTGTGGGCTGTCAACAGAGAAAAAGAAGCAAACAAAAAGGCCTCAAAGAAAGGAAGAGGTTCGTTTCGCCTACATTTTGTGGGCTGTCAACAGAGAAAAAGAAGCAAACAAAAAAGCCTCAAAGAAAGGAAGAGGTTCGTTTCGTTGTTTTTATTTCCCGCCTTGCAACACATTTACTAGAAATGTCCATTTTGTTTTATATAACAGATATCATGTTCAGAATAAAGAGGACACGTGGCAAACTGTAAAGCGGTTGTTTTATGTTTAGGGGAGGGGTGCTTGTCTACGAAAACGTTTAATCTAAACGAGATAAAGTAGTCATGAGGCAATTCCTAATACTAGTGGGAGAGGGAGACAGAGATGCTACTGTGTGTGTGTGTGTGCACCAGTTTGTAGATGAGTGCGTGAACACGTGTTATATCTGTATGAGCATCTGCACCATACAGACAGCAGAAAATGACGTCAAGAAGAAACCAGTAAGTCTTCTTCTTCATCTTCTTCTTCTTCTTCTTCTTCTTCTTCGATCGCTCAGACAGTTTCCTGTCAATTATGAACGCAGATGCGTCATGCTGCCGTTATGCGTCTAACTAAGAAACAGTTAGGCCCAGCAAGTCCGACTTCGGCTGGAGGAAACGTGTTTGAAAGTGTTTCGTGAAAAAAGGCAGGAGAATGGACCGGTAAGGCAGAAAGATAGTAGATGACAGCAAGCAAAGGGAAAAGGCAGAGTCAAAAGAGAGTGACATATTAGAGGAAGTTGCAAGCACAGAAGGTGGGGGAACTATTTATACAAAAGACCCCCCGGTATCCCCACGGGGGAGGGTAGGACGTCAAAAAGCATGGAGTTAAAAAACCGTAAAGAAACGAAAACAGCGCACGTAAGGAAGGGGGGGGGGGGGGGGGGGGTGCAGTGTGTGAAGCATCCAATACACCACTTCCCTTCTGTGAAAAACGAAGCAAACCAAAATGATGATGTGACAAGCGCATGGCAGGTTGTCAGACATAGACAGTCGGTTAGTTTGTTTGTTTCTCCCCACAGTTTACTAACACGGTTTGGTTAACTCCCGGTTTTATTAGAACGGGAGTACATAAGGATGGAATCAAGGGCCTGTGCGTTTCTCTGTCTGTCTGTCTGTCTGTCTGTCTATGTGTATATGCATGAACAGACTTTCTACTCCAGGCTCTAAAGCCAAAACTTCTGAACCAGCATTTACAAAATTGGCAAAATGTAATGATTTTTAAATCTGAATGAATTTTTATGAAGCAAACTGACCATATTCTCTCCCATTTTCTAATAACCATGTGTAAAACTAAGCCACCCGTAAACAACATTGGACTCTCTCTCTCTCTCTCTCTCTCTCTCTCTCTCTCTCTCTCTCTCTCTCTCTCTCTCTCTCTCTCTCTCTCTCTCTCTCTCTCCTTGTTAAATACAGTTTTTTAGTGTTCAGTGTTCAGTGTTCAGTGTTCTCTCTCTCTCTCTCTCTCTCTCTCTCTCTCTCTCTCTCTCTCTCTCTCTCCTTGTTAAATACAGTTTTTTAGTGTTCAGTGTTCAGTGTTCAGTGTTCTCTCTCTCTCTCTCTCTCTCTCTCTCTCTCTCTCTCTCTCTCTCTCTCTCTCTCTCTTTCTCTCTCTCTCTCCATTTCTTACCTCCCTCTTTCTGTCTGTATGTGTCTGTATTTAGGGGAAAGAGAGACCGAGGCAGAGAGACAGAAAGACAGAGACGGAAAGATATATATTTTAAAAATGTTTATCAGTTCTTTTCTTTTTTTCATTTGGGAGAGTAGATGGCATAATCTTTAACAAAGCTCATTAACCAATCTCATTAAAGTTTCTTCACGTTTTTAATTAACGACCTTAACAGATAGGCTGACAAAACGGCAAAATGTTGCCTCTCTCAGCTGATGTATACAACAAAGATAATTATTTTAACAGCTTCCTATTTGATTATTTAATTACAAAGATTCTCTTTTCATGAGCACATTCTGAGTGATTAGAGAATTTTCTCTCATTTTTCTTTTTTTTCTTTTTTTGTGACATCTTCATCTAAACGAATTGAATAGCTAATCACTACAAGAAGCCAAAACACGCAAAGTTTTTATCATGTATTTATCACCCTCTTCATAATTGAGTGATTACTGTTATCTGCATTTCAAACACAACATCTTCTGAAACCATAATTCCATTCTTGCATTGGTTTTTGCCTCGCTTTCATTATATTTCTTTAGTTTGTTTATTTAATTAATTTTGATTGCAGTTATCGGGTTTGGGTTAAATACATTACAAAATGGCTTAACTTTAAATGGAAAGAATAAACAAGCAGAACACACATAATATTCATAATTATTGTTTTTATCTGTCGCGGCAAATGTACTAACAAAAACGCGCGTGTGTCTATTACGCTTAATAGATGTAAACAGTATTATGCATATATGTATATATACTGATCGTGCTTGTTCAATGTATTGAATATCATTATGTAGCTCTTTGATAGTTGTTATGCTTTTAACTATGTGGCCCGGAAAAGGTTTTATACTAAGATTTTAACAGTTTTATACATGCACAATAAATATATACTATTTTTAACCGACCTAAAAATAAAACACCTCCCCTTTTATGTCATCTCTATTATAACATTTCTTTGTTATCGCTAGTCCCCAGATGCGCGAAAGCGTGGTAGGGACTGTACACTCCCAGAAGAACAAGAAGAATGCATAGTATATTTTTATACGCGCGTGTACACACACACGCGCGCGCGCGCGCGCGCACACGCACACGCACACGCACACACTCATATACAAGTGCACGCAAGCACGCACGCACGCACACGCACGCACGCACTTGACAATGATATTGGATTACAGGAATGGGGCGGGAGATGGGTTGAACAGGAATGGGGCGGGAGGTGGGTTGAACAGGAATGGGGCGGGAGATGGGTTGAACAGGAATGGGGCGGGAGGTGGGTTGAACAGGAATGGGGCGGGAGATGGGTTGAACAGGAATGGGGCGGGAGGTGGGTTGAACAGGAATGGGGCGGGAGGTGGGTTGAACAGGAATGGGGCGGGAGATGGGTTGAACAGGAATGGGGCGGGAGGTGGGTTGAACAGGAATGGGGCGGGAGGTGGGTTGAACAGGAATGGGGCGGGAGATGGGTTGAACAGGAATGGGGCGGGAGGTGGGTTGAACAGGAATGGGGCGGGAGGTGGGTTGAACAGGAATGGGGCGGGAGGTGGGTTGAACAGGAATGGGGCGGGAGGTGGGTTGAACAGGAATGGGGCGGGAGGTGGGTTGAACAGGAATGGGGCGGGAGGTGGGTTGAACAGGAATGGGGCGGGAGGTGGGTTGAACAGGAATGGGGCGGGAGGTGGGTTGAACAGGAATGGGGCGGGAGGTGGGTTGAACAGGAATGGGGCGGGAGGTGGGTTGAACAGGAATGGGGCGGGAGGTGGGTTGAACAGGAATGGGGCGGGAGGTGGGTTGAACATTGTCAGACCTAGCGTGTTGCTACTGCGCTGTTACGTGTGTTCATGTCATCCCTGCAGCGTCGTTGTCGTTCCCTTGGAGACACACAGAGAGAAAGAGAGAGTGAGACACAGAGAGAGAGAGAGAGAGAGAGAGAGAGAGAGAGAGAGAGAGAGAGAGAGAGAGAGAGAGAGAGAGAGAGAGAGAGAGAGAGAGAGAGAGAGAGAGAGAGAGAGAGAGAGAGAGAGAGAGAGAGAGAGAGAGAGAGAGAGAGAGAGAGAGAGAGAGAGAGTCCAGAACAACTGCAATGAAGGCATTTTATTATTCAACAATTATTTTCAATAACTATTGATTGTCACATTTGTCTCCAAACAAAGCGGCGCCGTTTTGCATTTCATGGTGTCATTTAATCCAAATCTAATTATCTTTTATCATGTTTATTACATTCTGTTCTGCAATGCCGATGATTACTCATTATCATTGAAATGCAATCTTTGTTTCGTTGATTTTATGTAATAGAATTTTCAGTGTTGTTAATTTGATAAAAATGAGCAACAACAAAATATATCCATGTCTGCAAGCATATATCCGTCTCTCTGTTTGTCTGCCTGCCTGTCTGTCTGTCCTTTCTTCTTTGTCCGTGGAATTTACAACACCACCCCTCCCTTCGTCAGATTATAATTCAGAAAATAAGTTAATAATACACATGTGCATTGAATGAAAGATTGTGAAAACTAAGAGAATGCGGGTGTTGTTTTCAGAATGATGGATATGCATAGAGAAGGTGAAATTAAAAAACTGGGGGGAGGGGGGGACGGGGATCCTTGAGAGATTTGAGACTCTCCACCAGAATGTTGACTGACATCAGCAAATTAGCAAAAGTTGTGTCTAATCTTGACTTCTTCGTAGGCCTACATCGACGGAGTAGCTCTTGAGAGTTGGGGGGAGGAAAAAAACAAGGGGGGGGGGGGGGGGGGGGGGTAATCTCTTGTTTGTTGTCAATTTCTTACAGAGCCTCCGAGGAGGCTAACCTCCTTCTCAGCTTCCAGCAGCCGATCCAGTGAGTCGGGTCTGGCTAGTTTAAAAACAGGCTCCTGTCCACAAGAAAGAACAGGAAGACAAGCGCCTTATGAACGTACTCCCAGTTCAGTCGTTTCTTGCGCTCGCTTTAGTATTGGCCCTTTCAAAAGACTAGCCTTAATTGAGTAGCTGGGAGCACAACCCCTCACCCCCATTTCCACCCCACCCTCTACTGCGGCCGTATCAATCTACTCTCCCTGTTGTCCTGTTGCTACCTATATGCTACCGACCCAACAGTTCTCAGCCAACGTAAACACCCACCTCCCCACCACGACCCCCTACCCCCACTGCACCACACCCATACTCACGTACTGCATTGGCCCAGTCTATCTCCTGGAGGGGCAAAAGGTCGTGTAGAGTGTATTATCTCCCTTATCAAGGGAGTTAATTCTTGTGGGGGTTTTGTGTTAAACAATTCCTGTAGCGGTATGGTAATTACTGATAAATTAAATATTTTACAGGAAATGTTGTTAGGTGACACCTGTACTTTGGCTTAAATCCATCCATCATCTTTTAATATATATTTATAATATTGAAACATTACTGGCTGGGATTACGTTGGTATGGCTTGTCGATCTGTGAATCGGACATCGCGTGGAGCATCTGCGAGGTCTAAGGCTTCATTGTACCAAGTTTTATCATGATCGGTGCAGTGGTTTAGGCGCTGTGGATGGGAACACATTTTGGTCACACACACACATACATACATACACGCACACGCACACGCACACGCACACGCACACGCACACACATACACACACGCACACACACATACACGCGCACGCGCACGCGCACACGCACACGCACACACGCACGCACACGCACACGCACGCACACACGCACACGCACACACACACGGATAGGCATCACACAGCCCTCGTTCCCTTCCCAATGTACTCCCGATCTGTTCGAACTGGGTGCACCAAAAAGAAACGGTTGTCCAGTCCAGTCTATTGCTGGGGAAAGTTTCGTAGACAAGCACTCACGCTTGAGTCAAGCGCTCTATTGTTGTATTTCTAGACAACGACATTTGAACGCAAAGTTTTGTCCAAGACAGATGGTTAGAGAATTGTAATGAGTTAGCGACCAAAATTTTGCTGAAAAAGATCGAAGGAAAAAACAGAATTATAGCATCGTTGGAACTTGATCAGTTCCTTTTTCCATAGAAATTAGTGTCCCTAAATTTGGTATCGCATCGTCTTAATCTCGAAGAAATAGCCAGAAGGAACACCCCAAGAAATAATGTGTGGAGTCATTTGGCAAAAATCATTCAGATCAATTTCCCAGTTGAAAACTCGAGCACAAATCACTATAACTTGTGCTTCTAACTTGACTCTTGTATCTCGCGGGGTTTGCTCACGGCACACAGGGTCAAAAGCATGTTTTGTAAAGCCCAACCTTAGCTGGCCGAATCTCTTTCGGGCGAACGGGTGCTTGGCCGAAACGAGCGAAGCCATTTCGTGCTCTTTTCCTTTTCGCCTGAACAAACAACGAATCAATCGATCGCCGAACAGTGGGTTTGTTCCTTAATCTGACCCGAAACGAACTGTGCGGAAGTGTACCTTTGACCCTAACGTCATAGCGAGGCTCAAAAGGCCTACTTCGGTAAAACATGTATGGCCTAGGCCTGAGCCTAGATTGAATCCCCTCACATTTCTGCATCTCGTCTATAGAAAGAAAATGTTGCCCTCGTCAATAACCGAGAAGTAACATTTTGTTTTTTGTTTTTCAAAAGGGGTAGTAATAGCATTGAATTGTTTTCATATAAACAGATCGATGATCAGGCCATGATAGGCCTTTGATCTGTTTGTGCTGATCCAACTCTCTTGTTCAGAAAACTGAAAGAAGCAGACTTTGAGATTGAGGTTCGTAAACGTGACGAGGGTGACAAAACTACATCTTTGCATTATGCTCTAGGCCAACATCTGACGGCATAGCAAGAAAGAAAAAAGAAAATCGGAAGAAAAAACAAAGGCATGTTTTGGATCACTGATCTCAAATAAAGATCAGCGACAATTGTTTTTCCTTCAAGAATGAAGAGTTCCATTTAGCTCGACAACTTTCTTCCTTCACGTATAAAGAGTTCTCTTTTCGCTCTGTGCTTTATTCTGATCGCTTCTCGGCCTTTTGGCTAAGACAGTGATTCAGGAAGGTAAATCTTTGTTTATACCCTGGTTGGTTTGTTCAGCCCGTCGTACATGGCGAAAGCCGATATGCGACGTTAAACTGAACTTCCATCTGTGAACAGCTTGTTCCCAGAACACAAGATGGGAACAAGATTCGGGCCAAACAACTGTTCGGCCAGCAAACGAACGGCTGTTCGGCGAGCATGTGCTCGGACTATTAGGGGAAAACCCAGTTTCGGCCGAACATTTCAATTCGCAGAACATCGGTTCGGGCTGTTTCCCGAGCAACCGTTCGGCCAGCTAAGGATGGCTTTAACGGTGCAAAAGTTTTCGGGGGAATGTTTTCAAACGTTTGCTGACGTTCTGTTCTGGGCAACGTGGATCTGGTTAGACCCAAATAATAGGTCGTCGATCACAAAAGTGGGCGGCGGGGATGGAGGGAGTTGGGGGTATTGAACCAAATGGGGGGAGAGGGGTAGAGGAATGATGAAAATAGGGTTTTACGCCCTCTTCGGCCTTTCGGCCATGTGGGGCATTTGTAAATACAAAGATGGTGGGAACAATACTGGAGGCAATGCCCGGAGGCAGTGCTAAACCAGTACGATTTGTTTAATAATACAGATATGTGTAGCAGTAACCACGCCTCGGTTAAACCTCATCGGCTATGGCACCGCCACAATTGAGTAAGGGGTAAAGGAATGGAAAAGAAAGGCAGATAGAAGATCAGACTTGGAATTTTCGACCTGGAAATATCACGTGGCTCAGTCTCACAGCAGTGTCTCCTGGAGCAGTGTGTGTGTCTTAGAATTGGGCTAACCCCAAGACAGCAAAGAGGCAGCGGCTATGCCAAAGAACTGAAATGTGGTGGTGGGGGGGGTATAAATGGAGATGACCTTGCCCAAAGTACACCCCCACTCTTTCAGCCCAAAGCACTTCAGCACGATCGGCCTTGGGGATGATACTACCATTGGGTCACCTTAAAAGAAGCCTGTGTAATGTTTCCTTGTTTGAATCAATATATCCGTAGATAGAAATAGTGAGGCCAGGAGAGAGAATAATAGTGAAATAAGGAAAAGCTACTCTCTTTGTAATTAACTCCCTTCACCAAAGTTATTTTCAGCACCAAGTCGCCTAGCAAAGCATAAGCAACAGCCACATTGAGACAGACCCAAGTTCATCTTCATAAAAGACTAATTAATACACTTTGTCCTCATTACTGTCGAAAACTATTTGTCATCTTTTCCTCAGTTACCATCATTACCAACTTAACGCTGATTTCAAACAGTGTGCTCTGTTAGTGTTAATGAAAAGTGGCAGGGAAGACATCAAATCTGTTCTGCTCTGGTGGGTTGCCGTTTGACGACCTGACATTGACTGTTCCCTGTGGACGAACCGGGGCTGCCTCCGGACACACCACAAATGGAAGGATATGGTCGAGATGTGCCGGTGTTACGGAAAAACAGTGAAACAGTTACTCCTGTGGAACACTGAGACCAAGGTCAATAGTTTCCCAGAGAAAGTAGACCCGGTGTCACAAGAAATATACTTAAGTCCCAGTTACCGTAATAGGCATGCGCGCCACAACCCTAACGATGAGGGTTTTGTTTTAAATAGAGACTTAAGTACTCAGTGTACGCAGAACGAACCGAGAAATTGAGCGTGAGAGTGTTAATCTATAAACAAATTCTAGCCCAGCCCGCCGGAATAGCATCTGCCCCCTCTGCTATCTGGCAGTCATAGTCGGAAACGACTGACTGGCATACACATACACACATACATATATACATACATAAGGTAGGTAATATCAGAGAAGAACTTCTTCAATAATGTTGCTTTTTTTGTACCTTTAATTAATCTATAAACTCGGCCATTTTATTTATTTGAAGACGTCATCTATTCTGAAGGCTTCGTCGTCTCTGTTGACCCCGTATTGGGTCAGCGTATTCTGGACTGTTCATGGTGTTCGAAAAGTGTCCAAACCAAACTTAATTCTGCGTCCCTTTAAATTAATGTTAAGCTTCTTTTGGGGGAGAAGGGGAGATGAGGGTACTGGGGGATCTGTTAGTGGAATCTAGGGGTAGTGATCTACTAACCTCAGCACAGAAACCCAAAGATCTACAGCTGGTGGATACGCGTTTCGCGCATTTGCCAAACGGTGCAAATGACACGGCCACCTCAGTTGGTGTTGCCATTGCCCCATTAGGGCTCACAGCAAATTTGAAGCGATTCGGTCGAAAAACGGCGGAGTTATAAGGCCCGTTTTGTGTTTCAGACACACAGACACACACACACACGGACACTTGGCTTTTTACTATATGATTAAATACATGTACTACAGTGAGACATTATTGGCCCATTACTTTGGAAACTAACCCATCATTTTCTCTAATCAGGGGTCATTTGACCCATGGAGTTTGAAAACAATCTGAAGCTGTGTGCATGTATGCGTATGGCAAAAAGGAAAAAGGACAACAAATGAAGTCTCCTTTTCAACAACTAGTTATATAAAACAAAGAAATTGAGGAAGTTGATTCAAACAAAATTTAGGCGTAACCATTGACAATGATTTAACATGGACTGAACATATATCTCTTGGGGAAAATAATGTCCAAATAATTATTACAACTAAGTAAAATAAAACATTTCTGAGATACTCATTCCCGTAAGTTATTTTTTAGTGGGCATATTCTTTTAATGATACATCGACCCAGCACCAGAACAACTTGTGCCTAAGGGCTTTCCGCCATGAGGACGTAAAACCACTCAACCAACCAACTTCCAATGATCGACTATGCATCTAATGTATGGGACAACTGCAGCGATACCAATTTGAAACTAATCAACCGTATAGGTAAAACAAGCGCGAAATCGCAATAGTTTGTGGCACGCGGTCTATTTTTACCACTCCAATCATGAGTCAACTCCCCTGGCTTTTCAATAATTTTAATCTGTAAACCAGAATGTTATCTCTGCACCATTTCGTAACTTTTTATATCTTTTGGAAAACATTTAAAACTATGTATCCTACTTATACTCATCAAAAGAAGCACCGCATACTCGTCGTGTCTGTTGTAGTGTCTGTATTACGTATGTTTATTATTTTGTACGCTTTTAAAATACATCATTTTAAAGAGCGGCCTCAATTTGAAGTGTAGCCTCGATTTGAAGTGGTTACCGCTACACCTATCTGCATTAATAAAAAAATCGGGACTTTACTGGTTTCGTACTGCCTCCGGCATTGCCTCCAGTATTTTTCCCAACATATTTGTATTTACAAATGTCCCATATATGTCTGATTCAGACCAAGAGGACGTAAAACACCATTTTCGTCGCCTCGATTTGAAGTGTGACAATTTTGTCAAAATGTGCGACAATTTTGGACAGACTGACCGACCGACAAAGTGAGTTATAGGTTTGTGGCTTGAGCCACAAACAAACAAGCGCGAAATCGCAATAGTTTGTGGCACGCGGTCTATTTTTGCCACTCCAATCATGAGTCACCTCCCCTGGCTTTTCAATAATTTTAATCTGTAAACCAGAATGTTATCTCTGCACCATTTCGTAACTTTTTATATCTTTTGGAAAACATTTAAAACTATGTATCCTACTTATGCTCATCAAAAGAAGCACCGCATACTCGTCGTGTCTGTTGTAGTATCTCTATTACGTATTTTTTATTATTTTGTACGCTTTTAAAATACATCATTTTAAAGAGCGGCCTCAATTTGAAGTGTAGCCTCGATTTGAAGTGCGACAATTTTGTCAAAATGTGCGACAATTGTGGACCGACAGACAGACAGACAGACAGACAGACCGACAAAGTGAGTTATAGGTTTGTGGCTTGAGCCACAAACAATAACAAGGTGAAGGGAAAAGTACCTGAGAGGGGGGGCAACCGACACTTCGACTGGGAATGCAGGAAGAAGTTGACTGGAAGACTTTTTTTATATTTGAAGTCAGTGAGCACAGTTCAAGACCGTATATATAAAAAAAAAAGCTTTAAATTTTTGTGTGTTAAAATCTAGCTCCCTGACTATCAATGATTATAAAGAACTTAACTTATTAACATTACATGACAGATTGTTGTTCAATAAAGCAATACTTATGCACAATATCGTAAATGGGGATGCTCCGAGAAAGCCTAAAAATGCATTTAAAGTTAATACTCACAGACATAACCATTTGTTATCTTTTCCTAGACCTCTATAAATCTATTTTTTTACACTCTGATGGAAACTTGTGGAACAGCCTTGAAGAAAATTTAAAAAACAAGAACTATCTCAAGACAAGGTTTAAACTCCATTTTTCAGATAAGCAACAGTTACATATTATATAATAGTTATTCTGTAGAATTGGTCTGTAATGTCTCCCAGCCCGGGTCCCACAAATAGACAAAACAGTAGTGTGTGAGATAAAGATGTGTTAATGTATCTGTGCGCGTAACATTTTGTGCCCCCTTTTCCATTTTAATATATTACTAGCGCAACTCCGAGTACCGGTAACGCCTAGTAACGGTAACGCCTAGTAACGGTAACGCCTAGTAACGGTAACGCCAAGTACTGGTAACGCTGAGTAAAGCAAATTTGAAGCGATTCGGTTAATAAGGCCCCGTTTCCCGTTGGCGCTGCTCTGAGAGAGACGCGCTCTCCCTAGTAACGGTAACGCCAAGTACTGGTAACGCTGAGTACAGCAAATTTGAAGCGATTCGGTTAAGAAACGGCGGAGTTATAAGGCCCCGCTTCCCGTTGGCGCTGCTCTGAGAGTGACGCTCTCTCCCGATTGTCTTACAATTTCCTGCCAAGCTTTGTCCCGGCCATAGGAAGCCTGACAGCAAATTTGAAGCGATTGGGTTAAGAAACGGCGGAGTTATTTGTGAAAAGGTGAAGCAGCGTATATCGCGCG
Organism: Phymorhynchus buccinoides; assembly: GCA_017654935.2. Classification (NCBI taxonomy): domain Eukaryota; kingdom Metazoa; phylum Mollusca; class Gastropoda; order Neogastropoda; family Raphitomidae; genus Phymorhynchus; species Phymorhynchus buccinoides. The sequence goes on from CM065691.1 coordinate 36,739,681, forward strand.
CATTTATAAATCGATTCGCTTCCGGGTTGGCACACGGATAGTTACTGTACCCGGTCATCTACCTGCCAAACGTGAAGGCAAGCGGCCCCAAAATACCGGATATATGGGCGCCGAGAGGCCGGCGGATACGCGTTTCGCGCATTTGCCAAACCGTGCAAATGACACGGCCGCCTCGGTTGCCATTGCCATCACCCCGTTAGGGCTCACAGCAAATTTGAAGCGATTCGGTCAAAAACGGCGGAATTATAAGGCCCGTTTTGCGTTTCAGACAGACAGACGGACACTTGCCAAATTATTATATGAATGATGTTACAACATGTAGATATTATATTGTTTTGCTTTTCATAAGCTTTCCGCTGTTAACTGTAAACATTTATCTGTTCCGTGTTTCTTGTTTTTTCTATGTACTTTCTATGTGTGTGCGTGTGTGTTTGCATTTTGTTTGTGTTAGATGGCTTAATGACAAAAGCATGCATGTTTGCTTATTCAGTGTCCATCTTTAAATAACATTTTGACTTTAACTTTGACTTTAACACACACACACACACACACACACACACACACACACACACACACACACACACACACACACACACACACACACACACACACACACACACACACACACACACACACACACACACACACACACACACACACACACACACACACACACACACACACACACACACACACACACACTCACACACACACACACACACACACACACACACACACACACACACACACACACACACACACACACACACACACACACACACACACACACACACACACACACACACACACACACACACACACACACACACACACACACACACACACACACACACACACACACACACACACACACACACACACACACACACACACACACACACACATACACATTCGTGGGCTGGGGTTTTTTCAAAATCAATGTGGGGTCTGTAATGAAAGGCAGAGGCCTATGATCTGAAAATAGGCCTATGATACAAAGTCGCAATCAATCTTTAAGTTAAGTTTGTTGTTTGTTCGTTTGTTTTTAAGAATTGTCCATACCATTTGATTCTGACTTCAAATGAAATTGCAAACGATCCCAATTGCGTCTTAAAGCTTGTGCTTACAATCGACAAAAATTAAGTTTAAACATAATTTATTGTCTGATTGCATGCCTTTCAGTGTAGTATGAACTATAGAAGTAAGCTATAGAACTGTATAAGTTTTCCAACATAAGCTAGTGAAAAATACTTCAAAATAACAAAGAAACAAATTTTGAAGGGGGGAAAAAAACCGTAAAGAAATATGAAATAGAAAGCAATGGAAACTTTCTTCGTCAAAACTTTGCAACCTGTTGGAGTTTGTTTTTAATTTCATTGTCTTTGTTCCTGTTGGGTTTTATTTATCTTTTCTTACTCTTTTTTCCTTTCTCCAAATCTTTGATAAAGTTTTCAATAAAACGATACGTGTCATCACATTTCAATTCTGATGGCGATATTATGGAACGGAAAACGGAACAGATGACACTTGATACCGTTAGGAAGGTTTAGTGTTTCGTTCGTCCTCATTTATTGAATTGTTTTACGTTTATTCTTTTGCTCTCCAGCGTGAGCTCAAATGTCCTTTTATTTCATATGCAATCTGAGCAGGGAATCTCTATTGTTTGCTAATAACAAAGCGAACATGTTTTAATCATGCTTTTATTCTTTTAATCTTTTTTTTAAATGCCCAGCAACAAGAATAGCCTACTGACCATCACATACAAGTGGGCATATGCACATAAACAAACGCCCACACACGCACACATACACAAGCGCACGCGCGCACATTCACACACGTGCGCACGGATCACACGCACTCGCATGCACACTCATGCGCGCACGTAAAATTACATCAATCAGTAAAGGTGAATTGAAACACGTTTGTATACATGTCATCACATAGGAAAGGAAACCAAGGTGTTAGCTAACCTTTGTAAGATGCATTTCAATGTAGCTGGTAGACTCTCAAAGGAAACCACGGTGTTGGTTAATTAACCTTTGTAAGATGCATTTCAATGTAGCTGGTAGACTCTCAAAGGAAACCAAGGTGATATGACAGTGATAGCAGAGAGATGTAGGCACCACGCCCAGTTAGCTGAAATTAATAAAATCAAGTTGTCTGTCTTGGCAGAGGCTTGCACTAATTCGGTGCTTTCTAGTTTTGTTATTTTTAAAAAAGAATGCAGAAATTCAGATGTAAACAAT
>CM065691.1:36746926-36751926 GCA_017654935.2 Phymorhynchus buccinoides
CACACACAATCTGAAGCGCTTCTGTCAAGTACCAATGTGGAAAATATGGCTTAAAACCCAATGTGTAGACCCCTACCACTTTCAAGGCCTACTGATCGCCCGGACCGTGACCTTGACCTTGATCGGTATGCAACCATCAGAACGGGCATAAGCCAAAGTACCTTCATGCCAAATTTGAAGACTCTAACACTAACGGTGTGGGAGTTATGGCCCCTGAAAGATTTTCGTTTTCAAGGTCGTACGCCAAGGTCAAGGTCACGACGGCAAAATGGTTTGCGCGGATGCCTTCCTCTCATGGTGACACACCAGCACACAAAATTTGACGTGATTCTGTCAACCCGTTCGAAAGATATCCTTGGGACAGACAGAAGGAGAAAAAAATGACCCTCCGATTTTCAGGCTCCAGCGATCTTTTTGACCTTGACCTTGACCTTGATCGGTATGCCATCATCAGAACGGGCATAAGCCAAACCACCTTCATACCACGTTTCAACATCCTATGTTGATCGGTGCCCGAGATATGGCTAAAAATAGATTTTCGGTTTTCAAGGTCGTGGGTCAAGGTCAAGGTCACGACGGCAAAATGGTTTGCGCCGATCTCTTCCTATTAAGGAGGCACACCTTCACACAAAATTTGACGCGATTCGGTCAAGCGGTTCGGGAGATATCCTTGGGACAGACAGAAGAAAAAAAAAGAAAAAAAAAGAAAAAAAATACAAACCAGCCCTTCGGTGACGGACAAAAATGGTATGGTCATATAACAACAAAGAAATTGCCTTTCGAAATGTCACGCAAACAATCGCATGTATACGTTGGGGAAACTAGAAACAAGCGAACACAACAAATCATAAATCTACAGTATTGGGTTAGTTTTTAGAAACACACGCACATACATAATTAAAGACCTATTTTGTGCGTATACACTTGCGTGACACATAATAATGCTTATATTATGCTTAAAATAAGAGAGAAGAACAAATAGAGATGAAAGACAAAGAACGGAAGACGGCACCATGAAAAGAAAGACGTCTCATTATTACTGTACTTCAGTTCAGCGTGCAAGAGCGTTGCGTGATAAGATCATGACAAATACACACACCGGTGTTTCGCTTTATTTTAGCTCACAGATACACTAGGCCCGTTGCTGCTCAAATTACTGTTATGCTCGCTGTCCATCTGTGTTCTACCGAGGACCCAGCATGTTTGACAATCGTGTGACAGGTAGCACACGCCTTGTTGCTTTTGACTCGCTGACAGGAGATTCACACAAGCAGGTCTGCTTCTTTTGGTCTCCCTTCCCCAAGACCCAAACAACATGGGCGACAGCGGACCAAATGCGTACACAACGCACGCCAGTCGCTGTGAATGACATGGCACAAGTTGTAAAAAAAACAGAGATTGAAACAAAACAGATGCTTTGTATTAGCCAGGACACAAGATGTACACCGAGCCTTAGACGTTGACGTTAGCCTGACGTTGGGGGCCAATACTAAAGTGAGACTGAAGCAATCTGGGAAAGGAAACTGAGAGACAGCTGTACAACGAATGGTTTACTGAGCGTCACAGAAAATCATTGTACAACTAAAACCCGCATCATACTATCCAACCTTTTGAGTTGGAAGAAAATTCAGTTGTGAACTCTATTTATTATTAAACTTGTGGCCGTGTGCCGGCTTCACTATCAGCATGCATTGGCTGTATTCCCACAACCGCCTGAGTGAGTTGGGAGTAAACGGTGCAGTCGCCAATTCCTTCCGACCTGGTTGGAAGGGTTTCATCGGACCAAATTTTGCATTATTTTGTGATTTCTACTCACTCTGTCAGAAGAAATGAAAACTGTGGAAAGGTCACGGCCATTTTTATCCGACTTGGTTGGATAGTGTGAGGCGGCTTTAAAGGGCCAGCCACACGTCCACTAAAATCGCGCGACTGTACGATACGATTCGATCACGTGATCTCGATGCGCCAATCATATTTGTTCCTTGAGACCACGTGATCGAATCGTATCGTACAATCGTGCGATTTTAGTGGACGTGTGGCTGGCCATTAAGTCTGTTGTGATCGACTGCTGTGACCTTCAAACTAGGAGGCATGTGCCCTGACTTTCAGTGCTGCAGCCTTGCAGTTTGGTTGGCCCTGGGTTTTGTTCTCCCAACGCCAACTATCCTAAACATCCTCCTGGCTGAGAGAGTGTGTATGTACCATGGGCAAGCCACCCCCACTGTCATAGCCACAAAAACCAACTCGGACCCATAGGCCTGTATAAAACAGTAAGTTTCGGATAAGGTGTAGTTTATGCTCCCCCAATGAAATGTTTGCGTTACACAATTCACTAACAAGAAACATTCTTCCGTTCTCGGAACAGGGATAGGGTCAGCGTACGGTTATTGTCATGAAACTGAAAGATGCACAGTTTGAGATTGAGAGTGGTGAACACGAGGTGCGGGGGGCGGTGGGGGGAGGGTCTTAATTACAACGTTGCCCAAATTTCAAGAATGATGTCCTCCCCCCCCACCTCCCCCCCCCCCCCCCCCCCCCACCACCACCAGTGTCTGATTGGAACCAGACTCTAGTTTCCCCTCAAGAAGACCGAAAGAGGCGTGTCTGGCATTTCACGCTGAAAACATTATTCATCAGCATGCAATGTGTTAGAGAGGTGAGGTTGATCCCAATAATGACGGCAGTGACTCGGTTCTTGGCTGTTTTATTTTTTCTCTCAGCGTGGCGGTAGCGGAGAAGGGGTTAAAAGGGTCCAAGGACGTCATACCCTATTCCATTTCGTGCCTCATATCGGCTGTTTTCCTTGCGCGGAGGGGGGACAAAAACCGTGGTGGTGTTGCTCAAATACGTTGATCAGCATCCCCTTCCAGCTGTGTGTCTCTAAAGGGCCAGCCACACGTCAGCTCAAATCGCACGACTGTACGATGCGATTCGATCACGCGATCTCGAAGCGCGAATCACATTTGTTCTTGGAGACCACGTGATCGAATCGTATCCTACGGTCGTAGGATTACTGTGGACGTTAAAGGGCCAGCCACGTCGTATCTGAATGCGATGCGATTTTGATGATGTGAGTCACGAATCACGTGAAATTCATGTATCGGGTCTACTTGAGGATAGTGAGCGAAAATGGCAGAATTATTTTCAGACGGAAGTATGTCGCGTGATTCATGACTCACTGTGAAATCGCATAGCACTCAGATACGATTCGTATGTGTGTGGCTGACCCTTAAAGCGACGTATGACCCCCCACCCCCACCCCCACACACACACCCAGCCCCACACCCCACCCCTCTCTCTCTCTCTCTCTCTCTCTCTCTCTCTCTCTCTCTCTCTCTCTCTCATTTATTTGGACCATTTTGCTTTTTACCACTACCACCACTACCACCATCACCATTACTACCAACCAACCAACGTCCTAATCAGCATTTCAGCTTGGTCCCTCTTGTTTGGGGATTCGTGTTTATTGATTTTTGTTTAGCCTCTCTCTCTCTCTCTCTCTCTCTCTCTCTCTCTCTCTCTCTCTCTCTCTCTCTCTCTCTCTCTCTCTCTCTCTCTCTCTCTCTCTGTCTCTCTCTCTCTCTCTCATCCTCTCTCTCTCTCCCTCTCTCTCTCTCTCTCTCTCTCTCTCTCTCTCTCTCTCTCTCTCTCTCTCTCTCTCTCTCTCTCTGTGTGTACGCTGCATACGATTTCGGATCCCAATGCGATATGATTGTGAATACGTCTGTGAGTCGTGATTCATGTGAAATACTTCCGTCTAAAAATAATCGTACTATTTTCGCTCACTATACTCAAGTAGAGCCCGAAACGCGAATCCACTAACATGTCTGAAAAGCTTACAAAACATAGGGCCTACACATTGTTCATCAGATTCGTGCACGGGGGAACTACAAACATAGTGAACATAGCTAGTAAGATTTCATCAGATTCATTTAGACAGTAGAATGTCACGGTAATCACGCCTCACAGATGTCACAATCGGATCGCATTGGGATGGACTCCTATGCAGTGTAGCGGTCCCTTTACGTTGCCTGCTCCAGCGACTGAGTTGTTTGCATCCCGGAACACAATTTGTGACACCATCGCCACCACCACCACCACTACACTTTGCCAACCTTCGGCCTCCCTACACTCGTTTCATCCCTTATGCACCCCCTCCCCTTCCATGTCACAGTCCTCTCTCTCTCTCTCTCTCTCTCTCTCTCTCTCTCTCTCTCTCTCTCTCTCTCTCTCTCTCTCTGTCACTCTCTCTCTTTCTTTCTTTTTCCCTTCCATATTCTTTTTTTTTATCTTGTGGGAACAGCTGTGCTAATGTTTAGCGTTATCATGGGGATCATGCCGCCTGGTCTGAGGACAGAGAGAGAGAGAGAGAGAGAGAGAGAGAGAGAGAGAGAGAGAGAGAGAGAGAGAGAGAGAGCGAGAGAGAGAGAGAGAGAGAGAGAGAGGGGAGGGAGGGGGGGGCAGAGACATAGAGAAAGCTCTAGTGAAACAAACATTAGTTTTCCACAATACACTACGCGAGACTGGGAGAGATCTCATAAACTTTTGAGAAACGTTTGAGTTTCCAGTGTAAGACCAGCCTGAAGGCCTGCAACACACTACATTTGTTTTAGAACGCTCTTTGCAAAATATTTTGTTGTTGTTGTTTTCGTTCCCCAGCTTTAACACTCTGGGGGCACACCCAGTGCCATGTGAACAGTTCTCATGGCCTTGGGTGGGAAGATTACGTGCATGGCTGCTTTTAAAGTGCCCCGCCACATGGGCGGCCATACTCCGTCTTCAGGGGACTTTCGCTCCATTCATGGAGCCACCCACACATTCACTCCACCCGTGGAGTGACAACAACCAACAATTCTTTACGGTGTGTAAAGAGAACTGCCACTGGTGAAGACAACTTCCATTGGGCACAGCCGCATCATTTTAATATTGGCCATGGGTCAGTTTCACTTGCATCACGTGTACAGACACAGTGAATAGCCAAGGACACTTGGCCGTTGCAA
>CM065691.1:36756926-36856926 GCA_017654935.2 Phymorhynchus buccinoides
AAAAAGAAATCAATGGGATTTAAAGCAAACATGGATAATACTTAACAATGGTGAACTTGAATTGGTAGTTTAAATTGAGTACGAAAAAGGGAAACCATTTTGAGAGAGAGAGAGAGAGAGAGAGAGAGAGAGAGAGAGAGAGAGAGAGAGAGAGAGAGAGAGAGAGAGAGAGAGAGAGAGAGAGAGAGAGAGAGAGAGAGAGAGAGAGAGAGAGAGAGAGAGAGAGAGAGAGAGAGAGAGAGAGAGAGAGAGAGAGAGAGAGAGAGAGAGAGAGAGAGAGAGAGAGAGAGAGAGAGAGAGAGAGAGAGAGAGAGAGAGAGAGAGAGAGAGAGAGAGAGAGAGAGAGAGAGAGAGAGAGAGAGAGAGAGAGAGAGAGAGAGAGAGACAGACAGACAGACAGACAGACAGACAGACAGACAGACAGCCTTAGGTAATCATCATTACTGGCCTGGGGCTGCCTAGAAAAAAAATACATATAACAAATAATAAGCACAACAAAACTCGCCCTGTCAATGATTCAGTTTGGACAACATAGACTACTGGTTCATCCGAGTTTATTTGTCGCTTTGAGATCGTAGTTAATTGCATTAAAATCTGAATCATTAGTCTCGTTATTACTATTACTGTTAATGAAAACGCATTGGTGTATTTTCTGAGGCTTGTCTAGGGTCGATTTTTGTGACAGTTTTAACATTACAAATTAAGAGAGAAATGCCAAGCATAAATACAACGAAAGCTGGAAGAGTGATGAAGAAATGTAACTCGAAAAACGTGATTTGGAGGGGGTTTTTTAAACATGGATTTAGACAGGTTTTAGAGTAAAACATTGCTGTTCTGAGAATACTCGTAAGTAGGCCTTGACTGGCGTTCTCCTGTTCCGAGTATACTCGTAATTCGTCCGGAATGAGTTAAAGTTGCCACAGACGGACACACAAACACAGAGAGAGAGAGAGAGAGAGAGAGAGAGAGAGAGAGAGAGAGAGAGAGAGAGAGAGAGAGAGAGAGAGAGAGAGAGAGAGAGAGAGAGAGAGAGAGAGAGAGAGAGAGAGAGAGAGAGAGAGAGAGAGAGAGAGAGAGAGAGAGAGAGAGAGAGAGGAGAGAGAGAGAGAGAGAGAGAGAGAGAGAGAGAGAGAGAGAGAGAGACGAAGAAGCATGAGAACATAGACTCACTCTCGTGTCGTTGACACGAGTGAGCCCAAAACGGTTTAGATAAAACAGTGGGCCTACTACACACGCATTCAAACTTTCTTGAGATAAAAGGCACGAAAGACGTCATCTGAAGGGCCAGTTGGCAGACCAAATGTAAGCAATACAACTATGACATTATCAGCGCATTTGTAAATGAGCCGTGGTAGGAAGATAGAAATGACAGACAGCGGCTCAAACACAAATGCATGTATGCATGCGCATGTGGATGAAGATTAACGTACACATACAAACACAATACGCACAAAAACAAACACACTCTCTCTCTCTCTCTCTCTCTCTCTCTCTCTCTCTCTCTCTCTCTCTTATATGGTGTGAGTGTGTGAGTGAGAGGGCCAGGTGCAAATAAGCTATTGTAGCTTATCCTTTTTACCCTCAATAAAACATTCGTATTCCTAACATTCTCTCTCTCTCTCTCTCTCTCTCTCTCTCTCTCTCTCTCTCTCTCTCTCTCTCTCTCTCTCTCTCTCTCTCTCTCTCTCTCTCTCTCTCTCTCTTGGGAGTCATGAAAAGGAAAACGTTACTTCCATGTTGTCATCTAACAATAAAGTTGTGTTGAAGTCTGTAGCTAAATTTATAGCTGAGGCGCAAAGGATGCGACGGAAATGTTGGATGACTGACAGTACCGGAATGCTAGTGATATTGTTGTTGTCCTATGTTGTGGATGTGAAAGTGTCCACATATTTCCATTGCATATCATGCTACCAGATGTTATTTACTAATCGTGTGATCAGTAGAGAGAAGTTTATCTGGTCTTTCTCGCTTTGCTTTATCTTCATTGTTGTTACTTTGCTATTTCGATTGTTACCAACGCGATCGTAGAGAGCGGATTGGTAATGTTTTCACTCGTGTCTGAGGCGGACTATGTATGTATGTTGTATCCTCTCTAGCGTTTGAACGGATGGACTCAGGGTGCTCAAAGTTTGCATGCAGGTAGGTAGTAGGAAGATCTAGGCCAAGTTCGATAATGAAGGTCATGGGTCAAAGGTCAAGGTCACTGGAGCCGAAAACGCTGCCGCGCGGTTGGTGGTTTAGCGTCTTAGCGCTCTAGTTTTGTTTTTCTTTTAGGTCTATATTCTTATATATTTTCCTTTCGCTGATACTATTATAGTGTACTTGAATGTGACAAAACATTTATACTTAATTTGGTTATATTCATTACCTATCTTTTGCTCATACCTCTGTAGAAATAGAGAATGTTGTGATTACCCCCCCTTGTCATCAGAAGTTTAGATTAACGTCCGATCAGTCGTAGACTCTTAAGGACGATGTAGACCCTTTTGAAGTAATGACAATAAAAATGTCGAGTGTCTCTTTTTGTTTGTGGCTCAAGCCACAAACCTATAACTCACTTTGTCGGTCGGTCAGTCGGTCTGTCGGTCGGTCTGTCGGTCCAAAATTGTCGCACAATTTGACAAAATTGTCGCACTTCAAATCGAGGCTACACTTCTGGCCGCTCTTTAAAATGATGTATTTTAAAAGCGTACAAAATAATAAACATACGTAATACAGACATTACAACAGACACGACGAGTGTGCGGTGCTTCTTTTGATGAGCATAAGTAGGATACATAGTTTTAAATGTTTTCCAAAAGATATAAAAAGTTACGAAATGGTGCAGAGATAACATTCTGGTTTACAGATTAAAATTATTGAAAAGCCAGGGGAGGTAACTCATGATTGGAGTGGTAAAAATAGACCGCGTGCCACAAACAATTGCGCTTTCGCAATATAGTGATAACAATATGGATAAGATGTGTCCTTTCTGTATGAGAAAAAATGAAAACGAGGAACATTTTATTTTTGAATGCTTCATGTACAATGATTTAAGGTTGACATTTCTGAAAGATTGTATTACCTTACCATTGTCTACACTACTGAAAGCAAGCAACAGTACTCACAGACATGGTTTATCCAGATACATTTTCCATGCTATAAACAGAAGAAAATTAATAATGTGATTGGCTAGCTAATACAGATTCATTGTTATCCAAATTATACTATAGAAAATGTCATCTATGCGTATGCGTACATTGCCATTAATACTGATTTATGTGATATTGTGTTGTTGTTTGTTAAAAAAAAAACATAACTGTGAACACGTGACCATTGATAGTAATCTATTATGTGAGTCACCTGAGATATTTTAGTTTACAGCATAATAGCCAATGCATGCGAAATTATACTGTGACAGGAAATAGTTGCTCTTGTTCTAGAACTAATTACTTGAAGCAATATTTGGTTGATAATCATTTCGCTATGAACGGTATTTATTATTGCATAGCATGATGTCCAATATTAATAACCACATTATCACCATTGTTTATGCACCCTTTACATGTCCTCCCCTTCACCCGTTCGTCGTTCCCCATTGTACTGTGGCCCAAGGCCGAAGCGCAATTAAAAACCTTTCAGTGTTCAGTGTTCAGTGTTCTCTCTCTCTCTTTCGTACCGTGAAAGAATCGTTTGACATCCCCATTGATTCTCATTGAAGGACATTACCACCATCTTTTGCTGTGCAGACAGGGTGCCTTGTAGAGATGCAAATGCATCAGGGGGGAAATACAGATTTAAGCTTTCCTCTGATACTAAAGCATTTAGCACAGTTGATTAAAGAACAGCTTTGAGGTGATTGAAATACTGAGGGAAGCCAAGAAACTGCAGACCGGCCTGTTGAGTGAATGGCCTTCCATCAAAAACATCCTCATCAAGACTAACGTCAAGAAAACTGGAAAAAATATCTTTATTAGCATTTTAATGACTTTTTTTTTATCAATCCTCTGAAAGCACAATTAGTGGGGGGAACATTAATCGACATGAAGGGAACAGTTCGTTTTGTGGGTTTTTTTAATAAATTTTGATTTTAAGAATTGCCTAATTTTTATTTTTTTCCAGGATTTATTTACATTGTGATTCTTTTGCAGATTAGAAGTTTTGTTGTTGTTGCTTGTTTTGTTTAGTTTTGTTTCTACAATCACTGCATTGCATTACAATCCTGTCTTGTGAAAAAGGATAGACCAAAGCATTCCAACATCCCTTTAACAGCTAGACAAAACACACTTTGTTGGAACACACTGTATGTCACTGCTTTGTTTCTTCTTCTTCTTCTTCTCCTTCGTTCTAGGGCCATAATTGGTGAAATACGCATGTGGCCGGTCTGCTGTTTCTTCGTTTCCTCGCTGTCTTTAACAAACACATTCCGATTTGGGAGGAATTGTTTTGTTTGGATTTCAGTATTTTCATTTTTCTGTGAACTTCGTTCAGTTTTTACCCCCCCCCCCCCCCCCCCCCCCCCCCCCCCCTTTAAAGACCCCCACGTCACGTGTCACGTTCCCTCTTATGCTTGGAAGATTTCTTAAGATTTCTTACCGGCTATAAGAGGGAAAGCACGTGAAAACCATGATCTTGACACGTGACGTGGGGGGTCTTTAATCTTCTTGTAGAACTTTTCCTCTTTCTTATTGGGGCCGTGTCCTCCGGATTCAGTCTATAATCTCCCTCTGCCTTGCTCACACAGGTTTGCTGAGGAGAAGAGCTGGGAAGGACCTTAATTGGCTAACGTTGTTCAAGACAGACGTGATGGACGGTGGCCAAAGGTCTAAGCCCAGTCCTTAAGCGTTTGTCTCTGGAGAATTTCTCCTGTGAAATTGGAAAATTGGACACGTGACCTAATATCCGGAAGGCTGCAGTGGTTGAAATTCGTGCCATTGACCTCCATCGTTTCTAGGTCTTGGAAAGGGGGGGGGGGGGGGGGGAGGCGCTACCTAGTTTTAAACTGAAGATGGCAAAAGTGTTTACAAAAGTCTTTTTTTATTCTTCCAGGTTATATGATTGTTTGAAATTTCATGGATGATATCTTATAGTCATACGCTAAAAAGAAAGTTAATATGCAATATCAAAACAATACAAGGAAACACAAACACATAGCACTGTTGTGTCCTCCTTTTCTTGGTATTGTTGCTCATCTGGGTTGGTGTTTGAATCTAATCAAATATAATCGGGATACAGAAAACTAGTCATATGACTCTGAAGAGGAGAAAGAGAGAGAAAAAAACCTGTCAAAGGCAACTGTGATATTCGCAGATAAATATGATCTGTCGAGAATATTAAAAGTCCAGCTTTGTCTTTTTTTTCACTATTAATAATTCATACTTATTTGTACCGAATGCAATGACATTTACAAGTAATCTGAAAGAATATTCTTCCTCCGCCGCCTTCTGTTTCTGTGTAACTCGTGTGGGATTTCAGAGACGGCTTAGCTGTTCCGAGAAATTGTTAGTTGAATAAGATTCATCAGTTGAAAATGAAGCTGGGTTGTTTTCCCTTCTCTGGAAGGCTGGGGAATCGACTTCTTGTTCCAAACTGTTCAGAGATTACAGAGAGGTAAAAGAAATGGACACAAAATGAGAGAAGAAAAAAGAAGAGGCCAAAACATACACACACAGAAAAAGGAAAAAAAAGTTGGTTTTAAGCTGCTGAAACAAAGAGAATGTTTTGTTTCTTTGTTTGCTTTTGTTGGTGGTGATGGTGTTTGTTTTGTGTTATTTTATTCTCTTATTCTTATTCTTTTTCTTTTTTTTTGGGGGGGAGGGGGGATAACGAGTTTCTTCCACGAAGAAAACAACTGCTCGCTTGGGACTGGCAAGTCATTGCAGTGTGGAATTTGTGCTAAACGGCGGGGGACAAGCACGTTGGTTTTTCACACACACACACACACACACACACACACACACACACAAATCCTTTAAAAAAATGGCTAAGTATTTCTAAAAGAAATTCGTAAATTTTATTGCTTTGTGGTTGTTGTTTTGTTTTTGTTTTTGTTTGTATTGTTGGTGTTGTGTTTGCTTTGTTCTGTAGTTAAAGACACTACTCGCTGCTACCAAATACAGTCGGTGGTTGTTGTCAAGTATTGCTCTCCTTTCGCTCAATTATAACATTGGGCCATGTTCTTTACACTCTGAATCTTCAATTTTAAAAAAACGAGCCTAACTCACAGATACTAACTTAATGCTCAGTGTGTGTGTGTGTTTAACAGTCGTCTATGTCCAACATGCAAACTTCCAGTTAGCAAAGGAAGCAACTGCTATTCCGCTTGAGGGGGTCCCCAAAGGCCAACCACCCCCCTTGATGGCAGCACACACAAAAAAGAGTGGCCCCCCTTGTTTAAAAAATCAAGGTCGTACACAAAGACGCAACCGTACCATTACTGTAGGAAACTGGGCAGTCTTGTACTTTATGGCTGGTACCCACGTGTCGTCATATCCGGCCACAAGGAGCGTGCCATATTATGGGAGACCGCCATCTTAGTCAGTAACTTTGTTTGAAAAATGCCAGATCGATGCTGTTTACACACAAATCTGACTAAGGTGGCGACACTTCCGTTGGAAGGGTCGAGATGCGCACGCAGGTGGGGGGGGGGGGAGAGCCATAGAGGTACTTTAGACACCCTCTCCTCCCTCGTGCTTACCACCCTCAATCTCAAAGTCTGCATCTTTCAGTGTTATGGAAATAAGCCTACCATGGCCCTAGTCCTGCCGCTTTCCCGAGAATGGCAGAGCAGAGTGTTGCTCCTTAGTGAACATTATTTTCCATGCAAACATTTGAGAGGGGGTGCGTGAAGCACAGGATAGCAGGAACTGTGCCTTCACTGTGGAACATTAAGTGTTGTACAGCTCCAACTGCAGGCTGTTGTCAACCAACGATAAACTAAAGCCATTTGAGTATATAGGACCTGTTTAGATTATAAGCTTACTTTATAAGACTTAGGCCTCGTACACAGTTGATGAGAAAATCCCATGCGCAATCCCGTAAATAAGTAAAAGAAAGAAGGGAAACATTTACGGATTAGGGGAAATACGGACACGTGCGCAAATCTGTTCCCTTCTTTCCTTTACTTATTTACGGATTGCGCACGGGTTTCCGCACGGAATCTCCGCATGTATGTGTACGTGCCCTTAATCTCATGCATGTATGTGTCTGCTTAGGACAGGTCGCTCTCAACATGTAGCAAAAACGAACATTGTCTCAACGTCACAGTGGACCAGTCACTCGTGTCCGACCATGATCGCCACATAGCAATGGAAGCAAGGAAAAGCAGAGACGCCTTTGTGAGTATAAAGTACCAAATACCAACTACCAAAAGGCCCCCGACTATATATTTGAGAGTCATGGCCATTCACTCACAATCAAAGCTGAAGAGTCAACAACTGTCACACACAAATCATGATGTGAAAGAAAAAATTTGAAATTGAAAAAGAAAAGAAAAAAAAAGACGACGACTGAAACCCGAATTGAACAGAATGATGTCCCCGATGTGCCGATGTCTGATTGGATCCAGACTCCAGTTTCCCCTCAGGACTGAATGAGGTGTGACTCGGATTCCACGATGAGAGCATAATTCATTAGAATGCAATGTGTTGGAGTTAAAGAAGTGAGGTTTGAACCGAATGATGGAGGGAGTTGGAGGACTCACAAAAGTTTCAAGATACTTCTCTTCTATCCAGGGGAAAGCGCATGCGTGAATCAAACGCATTTTTTTCAAATTAGTATCACTATCAAAGACTGTCCAAGATATCTAAGCTTTCTGTTATTATTATTAAAAAACCTGCCCAACATGACTCGTTTCCGATTTCTATACTCTTCTCGGAGAGTGGGGGGGTTCATTATGACTGTTATTTGCAAACGAGTCACGTTTCAATAATTTAAAAAGGGCATGCTCTTTCCCTTTCCATTACGCCTCTCTCTCCATCCACCCGAATGCCACCCCCACCCCCACCCCCATTGCTGCTACCACAAACCCAGCCAACGGTTAATGAGTAGTTCAGCCTTTCCCGTTTGTTGGGGGTGGGGGGTGGGGGTGGGGGGGGGGGGGTATTCGTGTTTATTGATTTGTGCCTCACGTCACGTCCCTCCCCAGTGACTCCCGGCGTTTTTGTTGTTCGCGTCCCTTAACTTGATTTTTGAGATCAGCACCACCACTACCGCCATCATCCCTTTCCTGCGAGTCATTGCCCGTCCTCTCACCACCGTCATGCACCCCCCCCCCCTTCCCCTTCCTCCCTTCTCAACTCCATTTGTTCCCCCATCCTTCTGTGGTGACCTTGTCTGAAGCTTTTTGTTGTTCTCCCAGTTGTTAAAAGAACGGGAGTATTTTGAAATGGAACGAGAGTTGGTGGGGGGTTTCTGTGTGTATTTGCGAGTGGTAAGTTTTTTGTGAGGGCGTCTATGACCTAAACTACAGAAGCAACCCTGATGGCAATTGGCAGAATTGTCCCTGATATCCTCTTGATGGCGTCCATTGTGTCGGTTTATTTGAAGTATTGAAATTGTCAACAGAAACATGCATGCATTTCAACGGTGCAAAATCATCGGAAACCGTTCCTCAGACATGAAGCTCCCCCCCCCCCCCCCTTCCTTCTTCTTTGCGAACGTATGAAGACACGAAGCTCAATCATGCTCACTGCCCATCGGCCTCGGTCGCATGACTGCAACTCAAAACCAAATCCTGTAACAAATGGCCGCGGCGAAACCAATGCACCAAGGTTGTGGTATTTAAAAAACATTGGAGGATTTATTAATCTTGAAATGTTTTGGTCTAGAGAGCAAGGAAGGGATGGTAAACAACCCACCTTCTGCTGGGAGTACGTCTGTGTGGCTTTTCTTTCTTTCTTTCTTTCTTTCTTTTAGCTATTATCGGGATCTTACTGTTTCCAGAAGGTCAGTGAACAGAGCAAGCTATAAATTATACCCAACACCGTTTTAAATCGGCTAAGCAAACATGGGGTTTGCCTCTAATTTATCGTGTCACTGAATTAAAAGAATGCACTATTATTAGGTTTCACGTGAAGTTTAAAATACACAGCAAATATTCCTTTCTAAACAAAAAGAAAAAAGAAAAAAAGGTGGTATGGTGTTAACCTAGCGGATTTGTTTTCTTACGCGTTTCATGTTCAAATAAACTCTAGACGAACAATGAAAGAGAGAAAAATACTAACCCACCTTTTTACCCTCTGATTCTCTCATCAACTATATCCTAAAATCTTATAGACCACACACACGCGCACGCACGCACGCACGCACGCACGCGCGCGCACACACGCACGCACACACACTCACACTCTCTCTCTCTCTCTCTCTCTCTCTCTCTCTCTCTCTGCAGCATGCAATGCAGGGTTTTTTGTTTGTGGCACAAGCCACAAACCTATAACTCACTTTGTCGGTCTGTCTGTCTGTCGGTCCAAAATTGTCGCACATATTGACAAATTTGTCGCACATATTGACAAAATTGTCGCACATATTGTAAAAGAGAAAAAAATACTTGGGCAAAGAGTAACATTTCAGTTGTCATATCTACAGTCCTTAGGTATGGACGACGACTGGCGAAAATGGTGTTTTACGTCCTCTTGGTCTGAATCAGACACATATGGGACATTTGTAAATACAAATATGGTGGGAACAATACTGGAGGAAATGCCCGGAGGCAGTACGAAACCAGTAAAGTCCCGATTTTTTAATTATTAATACAGATAGGTGTAGCGGTAACCACGCCTCGGTTAAACCTCATCGGCTGTGGTACCGCCACAAGTATGCGTAGTTTTTATCAGTATACCTTAGGTATGGAAAGAATTGTATACTGAACAGAGCACATGAATCTTCATTTTAAAGCGTACAAAATAATAAACATATGTAACACAGACACTACAACAGACACGACGAGTATGCGGTGCTTCTTTCGATGAGCATAAGTAGGATAAATAGTTTTAAATGTTTTCCAAAAGATATAAAAAGTTACGAAATGGTGCAGAGATAACATTCTGGTTTACAGATTAAAATTATTGAAAAGCAAGGGGAGGCGACTCAGTGTATGTAATGATTGGAGTGGTAAAAATAGACCGCTGCCATAAACGATTGCGAATCCGCGCTTGTTTCTTTGTCGGGTGGTGGGGGGCTGAAGGCTGATGAGTTAGCCTAGACAGACGGGGGACGGATTACAGAGATTATAAAAGAACGGGCACTAAAAAATAAATCGACTTGGTAGTGTGACATGGGTGTTAAGAGCAACGCGTCTGAGAGTAATTAAAATGTCTTGGACTGTGTCGGATTACAAAACTATCGCGCTCTAATAAAGTAAAAGAGCTTTTCATTAGCAGTCTTGCTCTATTTATTCAATGCTTTTGTGTTCCTAAATATGGGCAGTAAGTGTAATTCTAAGTGTGTCACAGAGAAATCCAACAATTGCAGACGAAATCTTTTCTGTAGCCAAGTAAGCTTAATGGAAATGTTTGGCTCAAAGATGGCTGGCGGTGAAAGGGTTAACATCTGTAGGGCCCACCACCTTACCAAAAATGTAAGGTTTAAACAAATCTTTAATAATGCCCAAACATCACATACTACAAGAAAAGAGAACAAGCTAACGCTTATAATGCGCTCTCATACCAAAAATGTATTATAGCAATCTGACAGTGGTAGCTTTCTGTCTGTTATCACGTGATTTATAACTGTACCCCGTGTTATGAAGCATGTCACAAATGTATTAGAAAAACTAACATGAAAACAGGAAATGTACTTTTCACATTTTTGCCCAACCATATCTAAGCATTGCTGAAAGTTGTTATGTTTATGATATTTTTTAGGTAGATTTACTCCAAAAGAACAGCTTTTTAAAGTTTCAAAAATGATTTTTTGAATTAGTGTTCATTGATTACACATTTTTGAGCTGGCAATGTGAAAGACGAGTTATCTGAAGAGTCTGTTATCAAAAACAATATAAAGATATAACCAAATAAATATAGGGACCATATGTGGATAATGTGTGCTTCATGCATTGTTTAAATGAGCTCACGGAACTATTGACAAAAGTATTGGCAACTAGGATACACAAACTGTATATCAGATTTTCTTTGCAATATAATTTCATAATATAGAGAGCACGAACAAACCGTATGAGAACAACACCAAATGAGAATATTTTGTCATATTCAAGAATAATACCCAACAATAGCATGGTATCAACCTACTGCAAGAGTACATGTAGCAATGGATATGAACTTAAATTGTTTATAAAGTTATATAAATGTATCAGAGATATAGACAAGAAAATAATATTTCCTTTTTGTTTCCAGGCTGAAGAGATCTGAACAATTAGATACTGGAAAATGTTTCGAAAGCAGATTTTTAACTGCTTCCATGTTCCGAAAAGAAAAAAAATCAGAAACAGGCGTTTCGCAACGTTGTTATATTCTCTTTCTGAAGGAACAGGATGTCCTAAGCCCGTTTAAATCATTGGTCAATCTGTTATTGTCTCTGGTGCATATGGCAACCAGAAGAAAAAACATGGCCAACAGCCAAATCAATATTAGACAAAAACTGTGTTTAATAGGCACGGATCTTTTCATATAAAAACCAGTTTTATTATATTTTGAAATGCTACAAATACAGTCAATGTGTGACATGTCAAATTCGTTTAAATGAAATTCATCATAATAGGTCAAATGTTCTCCAAGATGGCTGATAGATATAAAAGGAGCGATCAGAAAATGTCTTTGTTTTACGCTGCCCATAATATTAATGGACGTGCAACAGAGTTATTATGTGAGTGTTGAATCCATTAAATGCATAGCAAAGCCTTGATAAGTCAAAGTCGTTTATAATTTAAAAAATTCGGACAAGTCTAACGACTATTGAGACCTATTACGACCGTTCAGAGCTGTAACGATCGTTCAAAGCTGTAACGACCGTTCAAAACTTTAACGACCATTCAACGCTCTGTGCAACGACCGGTACTCACCTTGTAAAGACCGTTTTAACTATAGAATATGGCTGTATAAGCCCTCCAAACGTTTAAACAGAGAGTACTCGCTCTTGTAACGACCGTTACGCTTTGAGTAACGAGCGTTACTCATTTTGTAAAGACCGTTGCAACTATAGAACATGACTGTGTAAACCGTCCAAACTCTTGAATAGAGAGCAATCGCTATTGTAACGACCGTAAGCGATTGCTCTGTGTAACGACGTTATTCGCTTTATAAAGAAGGTTGCAACTGTATAATATAGCTGTGTAGGCCTTCGAAACGTTTAAATAGAGAGTATTCGCTCAAGTGACTGTTACACTCTGTGTAGCGACCGTTACTCACTTTGTAAAGATAGTTGCAACTGTAGAATACGGCTGTTTATACACTGGAAACGTTTCAACAGAGAGTATTCGTTTTTGTAACGTCCCTTACGCTCCGGCTGTGTAACGACCGTTACTCACTTTGTGAAGACCGTTGCAGCACATGGCTGTATAAGCCCTCGCAACGTTTGAATAGAAAGCATTCGCTCTTGTAACGACCGTTGCGCTCTGTGTAACGACCGCTACTCACTTTGAAAATACCGTTGCAACTATTGATTGTGGCTGTGTAAGCCCTCGCAACGTTTGAATAGAGAGTATTCGCTCTTGTAACGACCGTTACGCTCGTGTAACGACCGTTATTCACTTTATAAAGACAGTTGCAACTATAGAATATGGCTGTGTAAACCCTCGAAACGTTTGAATAAAGAGTATTAGCTCTTGTAAAGACCGTTACGCTCTGTGTAACGACCGTTATTCACTTTGTAAAGACCGTTCCTACTAAGTCCTCGAAACGTTTGAATAAAGAGTATTAGCTCTTGTAAGGACCGTTACGCTCTGTGTAACGACCGTTATTCCCTTTTAAAGGGCGAACATAGAACATAGAAGCTTTAAGAGCCACGTTGATCAAAGGACTGTCAAATGTTAGAAACGATTTGTTATTAGGGTCTGATAAAAGGGTCTGTCAATGTGCAATGAGATTTCAGTTATTTGGTCTTTCTGCAGCATCTTGTAGAATGTTAGACCTAGGGTATATATAGCGACTCCAGCTTGTTGCAGTAGCCTTCACGATCATCGTGGCGGTACCATAGCCGATGAGGTTTAACCGAGGCGTGGTTACTGCTACACTTATCTGCATTGTTAAAAATTCGGGACTTTACTGGTGTTGCACTGCCTCCGGGTATTGCCTCCAGTATCGTTCCCACCATCTTTGTATCTACAAATGTTCCATATGTGTCTGTTCCAGACCGAGAGGACGTAAAACACCATTTTTCATTCTCTTGCAGTAGCCTAGAAGGCCTAGCAGATCAGTGTTTGAAATATTATGAGCAACACCATTGGCTTACTGAAAAGTAACGACTTTGTTGGCTCACGGCCCATCATTTTAATGCGTTATCTCACCCCTTACTTGAGAATTTCAAGGGCAAATCTCAAGCATGGTTTAAGATTCTAGGGGGTAATTTGAGAGGTCTAGTGCGTAAAAAAACCCCACCGCACAATCTATACGTTTTCAGGAACCCTGGTATTGATTTGGTATTTTCTAATCACAGACTGTGAAATTCGGGCTGCTTCCACTTGGAGAGCGCGTCACCACCAGTGCACTACCCTATTTTTGTCACCAATGAGGAGGTTCAGAGAAATTCCATCGAGTAATTAGGCCTACGGCAACATCCTGGCGGTTGTGAAGGACTGAGAGGAAGATCAGATGGTGCGGCCATGACTCTCGCCCATCAGGCCTTGTATTGCCAAAGGCATCACATTTGGGACTGCGTGTTCAACAATGTGTCAATGGCCATCAAAGGCCCCCACCTTATCTGTTGCCATCTGGTTCGGTAGCAGTAATGCGTGTGTGTGTGTGTGTGTGTGTGTGTGTGTGTGTGTGTGTGTGTGTGTGTGTGTGTGTGTGTGTGTGTGTGTGTGTGTGTGTGTGTGTGTGTGTGTGTGTGTGTGTGTGTGTGTGTGTGTGTGTGTGTGTGTGTGTGTGTGTGTGTGTGTGTGAGTGTGTGCGCGCGCGCGTGTGTGCCTGCGTGCGTGCGTGAGACGTGCGTGTATGTGTGCATGCGCTTCCTCTCCATTTGAATGCTAAACATCACCAATACAATGAAGTGGTGTGTGTGTGTGTGTGTGTGTGTGTGCGTGTGCGTGCGTGCGCGCGCGCGTGTGTGTGTGTGCGTGTGCGTGAAATAAAAAAAGCTCAAGCAAAACAAAACAAAATGAATAGTTCAAAGGGAAAAAAATATGCAGGCCCTATCCAAACAAAATTGCTTTGTGCTGTTTACCCCTCCCCCATGTTCATCCTACCCCTACCCACCCTCTCCCCACTCAGAGGCCCATCTAATGTCACTAGTCCATTCATTTCCTTTTCAGTTTTGTTTTTTAAAAAAAATTACTTTGTTCTCTCTCCTGTGATGGCATATTCAAAGCAGGTTGAATTGCTGAACTTCCCTGTCAAAAGACATACTTGGAATTTGTGAGCATTCCTTCCCAAATAAAATTATTTTATTTCTTTCGTCAGAAAACATGTTTCGTGGTTTTGGTGTTCACACACACACATTCTCTCTCTCATCCACAGGGCTGGGTGGAAAAAAGCATGTAACGTGCTTATCTCACGTTCCCTGGTTTAAAAAAAAATTCGTTTCGTTTTCGTCGTTGTCTCCCTCTCTCTTTTCCATCCCTCTTACATTTCTTTTTAGGCTATTTTTCTGTATAATTATAGCGTTTGCGTTTCTGCCTCTGATAGCATGTTAAATGAAAACACCCTATTTATCCTATTATACCCTCAATGCACACTCTTCATCTCGTCTTTCCATCATCAACGCATGCAAACAATTGCGTGATTCAATTCCAACTCCAAACAATTTATTTCCTTTTGATCGTTAATTTGACAACATTCCAGTTTTTCCCACCTTCCGAAATGATTTTGGTTTTTGGCTGCGTCTCGTGCTCGTTTTACTGAGCTTTTGATCTTCCGTGTCTAATAGAAACAATGAAGTCGTAAAATGGGATTTTAATGTGTTAGATAATAGGCTTACGTTACAAGCGTAACACTTAGCAAGAAAGGAGGATATAGATAATGAAGGGAAACGTTTCGGGATAAGAAAAACATATCCTTGCTGCACTGCAAAGTTACAATAGCAGAAGGGAGAAACAGTTACATAGCACTGTGGCCCCGTCTGTATGTGTCACCATCCCTATGTGTCACCATCCCTGTGTCACCATCCCTATGTGTCACCATCCCTGTGTCACCATCCCTATGTGTCACCATCCCTATGTGTCACCATCCCTGTGTCACCATCCCTATGTGTCACCATCCCTATGTGTCACCATCCCTATGTGTCACCATACCTGTGTCACCATCCCTGTGTCACCATCCCTATGTGTCACCATCCCTATGTGTCACCATCCCTGTGTCACCATCCCTGTGTCACCATCCCTATGTGTCACCATCCCTATGTGTCACCAATTTTGTCTCCGTGTCCCTGTTTTTTATATGTCCCCGATTCTATGTGCCCCCGTCTCTATGTCTCCCCCGTTATATATCGATCTGTATGCTAAAAAAACTAACCCTAATCCAAACCCTAATCTAAAACCCCATCCCGGTAAAGGTGCAGATCAACACCCCCTGTCACAGTCTTGGTTCGTTGCGTTCTTTCCGTCTTGCCTTTATTTTCTACTATTACTGGATGCATATTTTTAGTTGTGTAAATTGATGGAAAATTAACGTTAAATATAGCCAACGACAGAGGTTGAAGTGCTCAATCTGCAGTAAAATCAAAAAAAGGCAAGACTGAAAAAACCCGGAAAGAACCGAGAAATGGAGGAGTGGGTGTGGATCTGCATCTTTGCCCCCCTCCCCCTCCCCATCCCTAACCAGAACCCCAAACCCTATCCTTAACCCGAGGGGACACAAGAGTTTGGGGCACATTAAACTGATTCTGGAGAAACAGTGCAGAGGGAGGGGGGAGGGGGGACACTGGAGGAGTAGAGGAGGTATGTCAAGAGGTTAACGACGGGGGTGCATCAAGGTTAATTGACTCCTTTCGTCTTACGGCCGCCTGGCTGGCGCTAATGACTACCGGTGCATGGCTGCCTTGTTTGGGGAAACACCACCGTCTGCCTGTGCCCCCCGGGGCATTTGTCGGCCCGCTCATCAACGCTGATTGGCTCTCCACTCTCCCTGCACGGAAGAGTGGGAACACATGGCTTACTGACAATATAGTACAAGAGTTATTACAATATAGTACAAGAGTGGGGTATGCAAAGGTGCTTTCAACTTGCTGCTCTCTGGCCATTGAAAAAATTCTTATAAACTAGCGCAACGCCTAGTACTGGCAATGCACCGTACTGGTAACGCCACGTACTGGTAATGCTGAGTACTGGTTTCGCCGGGTCCGCGAAATATTATTATTACTTTTGTCTTTTTTTCCATCTTCTTCACTCATCCCGTTCTACTACCCCCGCACCTTACCGAGTACAGCAAATTTGAAGCGATTCGGTTAAGAAAAGGCAGAGTTATAAGGCCCTGTTTCCCGTTGGCGCTGCTCTGAGAGTGATGCGCTCTCCCTAGTAACGGTAATGCCTAGTAACGGTAACGCCAAGTACTGGTAACGCTGAGTACAGCAAATTTGAAGCGATTCGGTTAAGAAACGGCAGAGTTATAAGGCCCCGTTTCCCGTTGGCGCTGCTCTGAGAGTGACGCGCTCTCCCGATTCTCTTCCAATTTACTGCCAGGCTTTGCCCGGGCCATAGCAAGCCTGACAGCAAATGTGAAGCGATTCGGTTAAGAAATGGCGGCGTTATTCGTGAAAAGGTGAGGCGGCGTATAGCGCGCGCGTTTCTGAACCGATTGGCCTTCGGTTTGGCACACCAATAGTCACCATCCCCGGTCATGTACCTGCGAAATTTGAAAGCAATCGGTCCAGAAATGCCGGAGATACGGGCGCCAAGAGGCCGGCGGATACGCGTTTCGCGCATTTGCGAAACCGCGCAAATGATACGGCCGCCTCGGTTGCCGTTGCCATCGCCCCGTTAGGGCTCACAGCAAATTTGAAGCGATTCGGTCGAAAAACGACGGAATTATAAGGCCCGTTTTGTGTTTCAGACACACACACACACACGGACACTTGCTAAATTACTTTTTTTTTTAGTTTTATGATGAAAAGACGGTGTTTGTTCTCCCATTCCACTTAAACTATTTTATGCCCTTCCCAATGCTGACTATATTGCGAGAACGTATGGCGGAAGAAACGGTTTGTTCTCCTATTCCACTATGCCCTTCCCAATGCTGACTATATTGCGAGAACGTATGGCAGAAGAAACGGTGTTTGTTCTCCCATTCCACTATTCTATTATATGCCCTTACCAATGCTGACTAGGCTATATTGCGATTTCTTAAAAAGTGGTTTCGCTTTTTTAACCTTTGGCTGCAACCCAGTATCTGTGAAGGAAATTGTGCTTATTAACGTCTGGAACAGACACATATGGGACATTAGTAGATATAAAGATGATGGGAACGATCCTGGAGGCAATGCACGGAGGCAGTGCAACACCAAGAAAGTCCCGAATATTTATCAATAGTTGCGTATTGCAACCCAGTAGTTTATTTCTAAAGAGTTTATAATTATTTTCAATCGAGTCATGGCTTTGTAACATTGTCTGCCCATTGATTTTTGTTGTTGAAAACTAATGAATGGAATTCATTCAAGTTTTATCAGGGGTAGGGCATAACCTTAATTGTCATTGTAATCTTGGAGCTAATTGGCTACCTTTGTCCCCTATTGCATATTTTGCTCAAGTTGTTTCCCTTTAGAGGTGTAGAGTGGCACGGAGGCAACGTGTTCGCCTCGTGCACAGTAAACCCGAGTTCGAACCTGGGTACAGGGGATTTTTCCTCTCACTTTGCACTAGACTTTATGGTCTGAACATAGATTCTTTTGGATGAGACGATAAACCGGTCCCATGTGCCCATACACTTAGCACACGTTAAACCCAGTGGCAACGAAAAAGTTGTCATTTGGTCCAAATTTACCCCCACCCCCACCCTTTCCTTCATCAGTCACACAAAAATCTGATCGCAAGCGGAAAAAAAAAGGGTGGCGAGCCTCTAGCTGCGAAACGCTCTCCAGGTGGGAGCAACCCGAATTTCACAGACGCCTCTGTGACTATAAAGTACCAAATACAAAAACACCTTTTTAAGTGCCATGGCAGTGTATGTGCACATTGTGTGCGCGTGTGCATGCATGCGTGCGTGTATGTCACATACACGCACGCATGCATGCACACATTGTGTGTGCAAGAGACAGACAGTTCATGTGCATGCATGCATGTGCTTGTGTACATGTTATGTTAAGCCATTGTAGTCAGTTGACTTTAAACAAAATCAAATTGATATTTTACTTAGATGTGGTTTGCGGTATATCAGAGCATGCTTTGTACTTTTGAATGGCATCTTATTTGGTGAAAAATTCTTGAAACTGTCTGATGTTTCATGGGAGGCAACATCTATATAAAATTTAAAAAAAGACACTGTTGCCCTCTTTTTAGTCCCCGAGCCGAAGGTTCGGGAACTATTGTTTCTGTCTGGTCCGTCCGTTTTTCTCAAAAACTATTCAGTCTATCATCATCCATTTGGTATACTAGTTTGCCAAGATGCAAGCTATCCACTGATGTATTTAGTTTTATATTAAGGTCAAGGTCGCGCCAGTTACGGGGTTCAAACCCCAAAACACATAATCGCTAATATCTCGCGAAGTTTTGCATGTATTTCAATGCAGTTTTTTTCACATTTCTTGATGAATGGTCTATAACACAGGTGTCATGAATTTTTCTGTGCGCTGGTGTGCGCATGATCACGCGCGCTCAAATCACTTGTCCGAACCCCAAGGCTATATAAATATAAAAAACTATTTTGATGCGTTTATATGTAGTTACGTGCTGTTTTGATGCGTTTTTATGTATGTGTACAGCCGACACATTCCGATTTCGGAGTAGCTCGGCGATGCTGCGAGGGGACTTTGCAGCCGCTCGGCGTTGCACTTGTCTTCTTTTTATTTTTGTTTGAGTTTGATAAGCTTTGCCTAGTTGCGTTTGAAAACAATATGGCGTCGTTGAGGGAGAGAATGCACTTCTGGGCTAGAGCGTTCAAAACGCACGGAATTGCTTGTACTTTTTTGTTGTAGTTGCCCGTTTTTATTAAGATTTTTTTTAAAGGCGTTCAGTTTCAGATTTGAAAAAAATACAAAAAATACTGAGATCCTTGTGAAAAGGAAAAAGTTGCACCCATGATATTTTAATCAGCCGTTATGAAGCCTGGCTTGAACAAATTAGGTATTCTACAATGTTCAACTACCAAATGTGTGATTAAATCAGATCTGGTTATCCCTAATAGCACAAGCCATGAGTAGTCTGGACAGCTGAAATGTGTAGTCTGTGTGAAACGTGGCCCACAATGAGTATCAAAGCCCTCTAGCACAGTTTGTCTGAAAAAGTGTAGCGGTCAAGAATAAAAGTAGGTAATTGTTAATTTTAAAGAACAGCAAAGGTCCAAATTTTGTAGAAATAGAATGCTACCCAAAATGTGTAGCCTAACCAGGTATGTTCAGTCCCAAATCTGAATAACGGCACACTCATGCACCACGACAATCATCCACACACACAAAAACGCCCATCAAAAAGAGCCACAATACAATGTATGTACACTTGTCTTTATTGGCTTTTCTTTTTCACTCATGACTTACTTTGACATTATCAGAATTCAGATCAGTGTGAACCAAAAGCCATTTGCACATACAACATGGTACTTTTCCTACATGCCAGCATTTGATATTAACCTATGAGAATGTTAATAAATAAATGCAACCTATTCTGCAAGTAACACGTAACATTGGGCATTGAAGGGGAGGTCATGTACAACACAAGTAAGCAGAGTACCAACTCGTGCTTGCCTCCC
Organism: Phymorhynchus buccinoides; assembly: GCA_017654935.2. Classification (NCBI taxonomy): domain Eukaryota; kingdom Metazoa; phylum Mollusca; class Gastropoda; order Neogastropoda; family Raphitomidae; genus Phymorhynchus; species Phymorhynchus buccinoides. Next base: position 36,776,912 of record CM065691.1, read on the forward strand.
TTTGAAAGTGGCTACTTACTATGAAAACGTGGTGAAGAGACAAATGACTCAGGATGGCTGGTAAGTGGTTGATGGTTTCGTCCCACATGTATTGTTTTGCAGCTGAGCGGGCATTAAACCTGATTTTCGTTCAGAAAGTTGTTGTATCAAGAACAATGCGGTTGTTAGGTGCTTTCAAGGGCACAAACCTAACACTTTTCCCTGTACAAAAATAGCACCAAGAAGATGGGCATAGTCTGGTATTTGAACAGAAATTGAGAAAATGATTGGTAAATTCCAGCATTAGTTTTTGTGATGTGTATGGTTTCAGTTCAAATATCAAATATGATGATCCATGGTTAGCATTGTTTGAAACTGAACCATGCTAAGGTTGTTGCCCTGCTTGGATTTTTTAAATAGAGGAAATACTTACCCCACTCCCCATCTAAAATCAACATCCAGCAGAACTCAACACCCTTAACTAAAAGAAAGTCTGACAAACTAACTCAGTGCCAGAGAGAGAGAGAGAGAGAGAGAGAGAGAGAGAGGAGAGAGAGAGAGAGAGAGAGAGAGGGAGGGAGGGAGGGAGGGAGGGAGGGAGAGAGAGAGAGAGAGAGAGAGAGAGAGAGAGGGAGGGAGGGAGGGAGAGAGAGAGAGAGAGAGAGAGAGAGAGAGAGAGAGAGAGAGAGAGAGCACTAAATATAAATCATAGACACTAAGTGGGTCACTAAGGCATTGCATGACATCATTTTGTTTACGTCGTTTGTCTATTGTCATTCAAGAAGTTTCTTTGACGTCATCCTTGGTAAAGTGCTGTCGTAATCGGCACAAAAATCAGACTACAAGCAACTTGTTTGTTTGCATTATTGTTGTGAGTGTGTGTGTATATTAACTTCAGTATAAAAATAGTATGTTTGTTGAGCTGTAGTATCTTTCCTTTTAGATTATTTTACAACTAAAAATTGCGACATACCGATAAACATACTGCTCCATGAGATGCGCAGATACATGCACAAAGAGAAGTAGTCATCATCCTTAAGGAATGCAACCCTTTGTAAGATTAGACGCCCAAAAAAGAGTATGTGTTTGTTTCGCCTACAACTAAGGTTATCAACCCGGGTTGAATTTAAACGTATCCACCCTCAACCTTCAACTTGTAGAAGTAGTGAAAAAAAGCATTCAGATCATTTCTGTCTGCTGTCAAATACCATTCAGTGTTCAGCAAAGTCCAGCAATGCTTTGTGAATGTATATTTAATTTTTCCTCTTAATGCCAGAAGCCAGTAAGGTTTTGGTGATGTGCGTATAAATATAAATATGCTTAAATTGTAGTTTTTATCTTCTCCCCTTTGCAACTAGCCTGAACAAGTTATGAAAAGAACTAAACAAATATATATTAAAAGCTTAAAATGTGTATACTTTTGTGCTAAAAAGAGTGGAAAAAAAAGTAGTGGGAAAATATCTTAATACAGACTTTTCAAGTTTGTAGTTGTCTTAATCATATTTGTTTTCACGAGACATAATTAACTTACACTGTAAATACCAACAGTACAGAATTTTATATGCAAATTGTGAAAACGATAACATCAAAAACAACAATACAGATTCACAAAACACTCACATCAAATATAAAGACTTAAAATCAATAAACTCAACAACAGCTTGTGAAGAAAGGGGCAGGGGAACTACAAGACACACACATCTTAACAAACTGGACACAACAACTAGCGGTCAGCACTGGTCCACAATATGAGATAATGTCTGTACACAAGAAACGCTGTCCAACAGTCAAAACTAGTATAGTGGTAACCAGCTAAGGAAAAGGGAACAAAAAGGTTAAAGGTCAGTGAATTGATCATTCAGTGTCTAGAGCTCAGTACTGAAAGGCGGTGCCCAAACCCTCTCTTTCTGCCGCCTTTACCTACCCAACCCAAGCCAGGTACCCATTTACCCCTGGGTGGAGTAAGGAAAACAGGAGTAAAGTACCTTTCTCAAGGACACAACACCAAATTGAACTGGACTGGAACCCCTGACCCGCAGCCCTTCAGATTACTAGGTGGTCTAACCCCTCGGCTTGGCCACGGCGCCTGTTAGCTAGGAAAGCTCAAACTGAAGCCCAGCAGTTCCACACCAAAATAAAAACCTACCAACTTTCGACAGTCACATTCTGAAATCCGCTCCTCTCATAAACACGGACACATGCATGCACACAACAATTAACTGTATTTGTAGTTTGTTTTTCATGTGACAGTTGACAACAAAAACACCCCAAAACTATGCACATCAAGAGAGAAAAAAAAAATCAACTTGATATAGACATTCATGAAACAAACTGTCCTCAACAGCTAGGCGACTTGGCCAACAATGTAGAATAAAAATGGTACGATGAAGTAGTGTGGATGATGAAGCAAGATCAAGATGGTTCACTGCATTACTTTTTCTTCTTTGGACGTCCTCGGTTTTCCGGTGTTCCTTCAGCCTTGCGTTTCTGGGCACTCTGCAATGGACCAAAGCCGAGGCGCTGTGAGTGAGAGATGTGCGTGCGTGTGTGCGCGTGCTTGTGTGTGTGTGTGTGCGTGCGTGCACACATGAGTGCGTGTGTGCAAGCACATGCTTTAAACTACAACACAATGCATAATAGAATAGCCATGAATGTTTGAGAACTAAAAGTAGTAAACATTTTCCAAGGACGCCACAGATTTCAAACACAAAAGTTTTAAGCAAATCTTTTTGGCACTTAACAAAGCCCTGGGTTTTATGGAAGCTCTGCTTTTTCATAGCTTTCATTCCCTCTAGAAAAAATATATACATTGCTCACAACATCTTTCTATGTAATTGCTTAAGATCTTGAAAATAAATTAGTTCTTAACTTTACACTAATTCTCCACTATGAATCAACGCCCAAAATTATCTCTTAACTTATACAACAATAAAAACTGTCTAATTTGCATTTCACTGCTAATAAAGTTTACATATTCTTTAATGAAATGCCCTCGAGAGTTTGAGAATCTACAAACGATGCCTTTGTACTACAGAGATGACTAATTCCATCCTCGACCTGAGTTGTGACGACATTTACCTTGGGTGTGAGTGTCTTGGGTCCCCGTTTCTTGCATGCCTTTGTACTACAGAGATGACCATTTCCACCTAGAGTTGTGACGACGTTTACCTTGGGTGTGAGTGTCTTGGGTCCCCGTTTCTTGCGTTCCGCCTTCTCCTTCTCCTCCAGCTCCATGTTTTCACGTTCTATAAGGGTGATCAGGGTGTTGCACCGCCGCTGAAGCTCCTGCACACAAAATGAACTTCTTAGTTATAGTTCAAAATAGACAATGTTCCTACACCAAAGCTGCATTTCCATGCTACGTCTCAAAAGTTCAAAAGAGAAGAAATAACACTGATTATGTTCCTACACACAAGTTGGAGTTTTATGTTACAGTGTTGATTCTAGGATTTTTCAAAAGGGAGCCCAAGGGCTCCCTAGATTGGAAAAAGGGAGCCCCTAGACTCCCCTAGCTAACAAAAAAGGGGGGCATATTAACTAAATTGTATGTGCACGCTAAAACGTTTAAAAATGTTAGTATTGCTTTTCTTTTAAAATGTATGAAACTGGTTCAACCTTACAAACTTACTTGGCCTTGCAAACTTTCTAGCTGCATATAGATTATAAATGAGAGTTGACTTGGAAGTTGCGGGGGGGGGGGGGGGGAGAAAGAGACTACAATGAGTATGTGGTGGGACAAGGACCAAAAAATAGACATGAAAAAACAGTAATTTTAAACTAAAACACAATGAATGAGAAAAAAGTGAGTGAGAGAGGGAGGAAGAAGGGTGAGAACTTTTAAACAGAGAGAACCTGTGTTACAGTGTCTGTGTGTGCGTGAGAGAGAGAGAGAGAGAGAGAGAGAGAGAGAGAGAGAGCGAGCATGCGTGCGCGCGCGCATTGTGCTCAGGCTGAAGTTCTCACTTCACTACTGCCGCGTTCAAATGCCGCACTCAAGATTCTTCGAGTTCGAGTTGTGACTTTCGCCGATTCAGTGATCGCGTCAAAGCTCTCATCGTGGATGTTATCGCCCTCGCCCTCTTCCTTGAAACACAACCAAGCCTTTGGAAAGACTGTTTTTCGCGTCTTTCCAGTTCGTTGGGCAAGGCAGTTTCAAGAAGTTCCAATCCGGTTCTGGTTGACAGTAATCATTACCGAGTAATGACACATCTGTTGGCATCGCGAGTTCCGTTTCACTTCCTGACCCATTGAGTGTATTAATAATAATAATAATAATGAATATTTAGGGCGCTTAATCTTAACAAAAGCCCTAAGCGCTTACAATCATGATAGTTGTACACATATCCTTCGTTGATAGGCCACGAAACCACGAAATTAAACAAGTTTGCTTTGATTGCTTTGCTCACTGCGCCTTAGAGGCGCTACAACAGAACGAGAATCGCTGGCTGTAGCATTGAACTCGATAGTGTGCCCCAAAACAAAAATGGCGGACTGAAAATATGTGCTCCTGAGTGAAAATTTGTGTGATTGGACAAAGCTAGAGTCATCGGCCAATCAGAAACGAGGACAGAAAGGATGCTCGGTTTCACTCAGTCTTGAGAAGGATATACACACAGCAGCCGCGACTACGCACTCGCTAAGTAAAAGTGCGTTCGTTTTTATTTTTGTGCGTGAGTTGGGCCGCACTGTTCGCGATTTTATGCGTCCTAGGGTCAAAAAATGCGGGAATCCCGCAAGACCGCGCTCTAGAATCAACACTGTGTTATGTCTCCGCAATGGTTGAAATCTACCGGAAGATAAAACTAATTGTTGCTTGGTGAGTGGCAACATTGATTCAAATCATAGCAAGAACAGCTGCAGCTCCTCAAAACCATATTAACCTTTACCGGACTTCTGTGGTCGCCCACGACCCCTTGACACACAAAACATGTTATATCTCTAAAACTATTTCAGCAATCTTCATGAAATTTCATGACTTTGTCAAAAACGTAAATGGCTTTAAGTGTGTTAAATTTCATTAACCCTTTCACCGCCAGCCATGTTTCAGCCAAAATGTTCCATTAAATTTACCTCGGTAGAGAACCAAATCCATTTGCAGTATTGGGGATTCTTCTGTGATATATATAATATAAAATAATATATATAATATAAAATAAGGTCTATCCTTACTTCCCAAAACTAAGACAATAGGGTCTTTATATAATAGACCCCAATTTGATGCTTTTTGGTGACATAGGTGTTGGTGCTAAAATGCGACTTTGGCGGCGAAAGGGTTAATGTGCATAAAATATAAATGACGTAATATGACGCGTAATTTTGATATACCTGTCCGGATGACGGGGGTCTCCCACGACCCCTACTTTAAAGAGCACTGCTGTGCATTGAGTAGGGGTCGTGGGATACCCCCGCCATCCGGACAGGGATAAACACATGGTGACTCATTGACAAGTAGGGGTCGTGGGAGACCCCCGCCATCCGGGCAGGGATAAACACCTAGGAATTCGCTCTTTGCTATGTAGGGGGTCGTGCAAGACCCCTGCCATCGTGTCTGTGTAGTCAAAAGCATGATCCGGTAAAGGTTAAAGAATGTGCGACTAATTTAAACTGCCAGTCAGTGCTCCAGCCGAGTACAGGCAAAAATCCATAAAATGAAGGGAACGTTTTGGCATCCTTAGTTATTAATATGTTAATCATAAACATGTGGGTGCTCCTGGGAAATTTCAAATATCCTGCAAGCCCTGGCGGAGTGCAGGGACAGCGCCCCTGCTGGGGGTTCTGGGGGCCAAAGCCCCCTGGAAGCTCAAGGGAAACAACAGTTTCCAATGTAATTGACAGGCTCATATTGCACTTTCACTTCAGGTTGAACTTCATGACCTCTATAACCAGCAAAATGCATCTTCTCAAATTCTCTTAATCCGGCGACACCGCCTCCAAGCAATACAAAACATCCTGAACTTCTGAACATCCTGAAAGCAGGGGGACCCATGTAAACAAGCTTTCCACCGCTACTCATTTTGATTATTTACTAAAATCAGTGAACTTCGCAAAAGGCAGGCAAGTGGCATAACCACATGCCAAAGCAAAGGCATCATCGATGTAAATAAAACAAACAACTGCAGAGCTTCAGATTGTCAAGGGGCCTCGGTCAATGACCCATTTTGTGCAGTCACAGGACATAATTATGAAGTCAGAATCTGCACTAAAATTTAAAGACACATTACCGGCCCATTTCTTGAAATCGACCCATGATTTTCTGTAATGAGAGTTCAAATGACCCATGAGGCTTGAAACTAATCTGAAGCTCTAAACAAGTCCAAAAAGGGCAAAAAAAACCTCCACTGACCATGGCGGTTCTGGACTTGATGAACCAGTCGAAGCGGAACTGTGGTGCCTGGCGCACGGCCTGCCTGAGCTCGTCATAGACGTTCTCCTTGTCGAAGCCCAGCTTGTGCAGCATGCACACCAGGAAGCGGTCCTCCTCCTCTGTGTAGTTCTTCCCCTTGTTCGTCCCGTACTGGATGCGCAGCTGGTAGAACGGCGCTCGGTAGCGGGCCATCTGGGGGCAAAGATGAACCAATCTTCCATGCAATGTGGGTGTTCACAGTTTACAATCAAATTACACTAAACAATAATATCAACATTGGAAACAAAACAAACAGAAAAAATATTAATAAAACATCAAGCATGCAGCTAAAACACCAAATATACCAAAATTTAAAGCATTACACTGGACTATCAGCGGCGTGTGAACGTTTTCAAGCAAGGGGGGGCAGGATTTCTAGCCAGCAGGGGCGATGGGGAGGGGGTGGTAGGGACGGACCTAACTTACAAAACAGAGGCAATGTGTGTAGAAGTCTTAAAAACGTTTGTACGCTGTATTAGTGTATACATAATTGCCCTACAGATTATCAGAAAACGAAATTAACTATTAATAATCGTTAAAAAATCAAAACAGATAATTTTAATATATCTAATAATGAAACTAATGTTATAGTTATGTACATACGAATCGTGTAGCTAGCGACCAGATTTTAAATAAATATTGTTCAGAATCATACATTTCACAACCACAACATAATGACACCTGCACATCATTCATATTCGAAGACAATATCAGTGACATGCTGGTTTATTGAGCAAACAAAATATCAAATAGCACCATTACTTGGTTGATAAAAAAGCTTCTATTTTTTCCAAATTTGTCAAAGATGACACAGGAATGTTAAGGAAAACTTGTCTAAAATCATAGGCGCAGCATTCTTCTAGAATCGAACTCATGAAAAAAGAATATTAGCATTAAGTGAAACATGTTTCTTGTATCTTTACATTGAAAGCATCATCTAGCAATCTCTATCACAAGTATCCACGTGTATACACAAAATGTTAGCAGTAAAAGGAATTGAGAACACAAGATGCTATATAAAAAAGTACGTTTATATTGTAATTGTAATGGGCTACTGGCTTAGCAATGGAAAATGTTCTTACTTTTACTCTCTCTCTATCTCTGTCTCTCTCTCTATGTCTGTTCATCTCTCTCTCTCTCTCTCTTGCTCTGTATAGATTTGCACTTCACACAAAAACTGCAATCTAAAGAATGCCTAAGGAGGCATGTATATGCTTGATGTATAACAAACCAAACAAAAAAGGTTTAAGAACGAAAATAGAGAAGGAAAATCTCTTTGACATCTTTAAGTGACACTCATAATTATAGTGTTTTTTATACTGTTTTAGAAAGAAAATCTCACATATGCAAACAAGGCATAAACAGCAACAACAAAACAACTTAAAACATCATATTCTTCCTTTTCAGGTGTTAGGCATATAGGGTAACCATGACAGCAATGTGTAGTGAATGGGCTGAGACTATTAACTCTTTCGTTTCCTTGTGTCCTTTCTGGTTTTTTGTGTGTATTTTGGTGTTTTTTTGCCGTTATAAATTTTTGGGGGGCAGAGAGATACGTCTGCCCCCCCTCCTCGAAGCCAGGGGGGGCAGCTGCCCCCCCTGTTCCTACGCCAGTGACTATGTTGAATGTTGTGTCCTAGGTTAGTCAAAATTGAATTACAAAATGGGACAGTGGGTGGACGCCTCGTGCCATACGGGTAGCTGGATGACCCCTCCCCCTTCACGAGTCCTCCCCGTGGGGATACTTGGGGGGGGGGGGGGGGAGGGGGGGGCTTTCATAAAAATAGTTTCCCCACCCTCTGGATGTTTTGTGCTTGTAACTTCCTCTACTCTCTTTGACTCTGCCTTTTCTCTTTGCTTTCTATCATCTACTATCTTTCTGACCCATTCTCCTGCTTTTTTTCCAAAAAATCTTCGAAATATTTTTTGTCCTTTGAGCTCCTCCGAAATCAGAATGTGTCAGCAGTACACAGCGGGGAGACCAGTGAAAACTGAAAACGGACACATACGTACCTGACCCATTATGGCCTTCTGGCCTGGGAACGCAGAAGAAGAACAATTACAAAAAAATCTGGGCAGCAAAAATAAAGTGTCACAAGTCAGTCATGGCTTATGTTCATGGTAAAAACAAACAGAGCTATTGGGCCATCACCCCCCCCCCCCCTCCCCCCACCACAACCACTAAAAAAAGCCACAAATCAAAATCTGTCTGTCCAATATTGAGTGAAGAAGCTTACTTTCGCATCCAGGGCTTTCTTAATGCCGATGCGTCTCTGGATGCGTGTCTCTCCGCGCTCGATCTGCGTCATGATTCGCTCAATGTCCTGCAGCTCATTGCATCGGTCCCAGAACACTGTGGAATACTGCATTACCTGTCAACCAACACGCGCACAACACTATTTCATTATATCTTACACATTTCTTGAACAGTCATTGCCATATTCATGCCATGGGTGCTCCTGGGAAATTACAAAAATCCTGCAAGGCAGGGGTCCAGGGGAAGCCCAGTTAACAACTTGACTTAAACAATCCTAAAAAATATAACGTTCCTGGTAAAGGCATGTACATATTTATCTGCATTCATTTCTTTTATATTCTACACATGCAGGAAACCAACAAAATGTTCATAAATATGAAGGTTTTTGCTTTTCAAATTCTCATAATCCAGCGATGCCGGCTCCTCAGAGCTTAATCTAGGATTTCTGAAAAAGGTGGGCAGTTCCCCCTCATATTAAAAAAAGGGGGGCACTCCCCCCTATCCAACCCCACATCACATACATATTCTTCTTACTGTGCTTCAAACACAATGTACATTGCATCCCTGTCTCAGTCTTCGTCAGCCACGGCCACTTTTTCAACCAGTCATTTTGGAACCGATGTTCCTTTGCACTGCCACTGTTGTCATTCTTTTCCGACGTTTTAGATGTAGAAGCCTTTTCTTCGAGGTCTTCACACTCGCTTGGAACAGGTTTTTTTTTCACTTTGCCTCCGCGAAAATCAAAATGGGTCCCTGCCCGCTTCATTTTGAAGAACATTCAAGAAACTCTAGCAACTTCCTGTCGGTAGAACGAGAAGAACGCGATTGGTTGATTAACACTAACATTTTGTCAAGAACCAATGAAATGTCGAGAAATCCTTCACTCCTGCTCGATACTTTCAGTTTGTCCAGACGACAGGTTTAGCAGACGACGAAGGTCTTCCCGCATCGATCGGTAAAAACTGCGGGCCGTTCTGCAAATGTGCGGGACTCGGCCCGCTCCCCGCGCCGATTATCGCGGGAAGGAACAAAACTTCGGGGGATTTTACCAATCCCGCGCTCTAGATTAAGCTCTGGGCACCTGGCAGCTAAAATATCCTGCATTTGAGGACATCCTGAAAACAGGAGCATCCATGCCTATTTCATGAACTGTTACTCACATGGGTTACTACACAAAATGAAAAAACCTGAAAGGCCGGAGTCTAGGGGCAATGTCCCCCTGCAGCTGAAGAAAAAAGTGATTTATGAAAGTATTTTAGTTTGCTTTTTCCACAATTTATACAAATGCTTATTTTAAAGTGTTTGAAAAATACAGTAGACACACACAGATCTTGTTTGACAAATTTGAAAAAAAGGAAATTCCCGGAGAAATTTAAAAACAGGAAATCCTTGTACACCAGGAAAAGTCGCACCCATGTACTTAACCTTTTGCCACTGATGTCACATTTCCGCACCACACCAATTCAACACCCACGTCACTAAAAGGCATGAAACTAGGATCTGTTATCCAATGACCTTATGTTGTTAACTTGGGGAGATAAGGTCACTAAAAGGCATGAAACTAGGATCTGTTATCCAATGACCTTATGTTGTTAATTTGGGGAGATAAGGTCACTAAAAGGCATGAAACTAGGATCTGTTATCCAATGACCTTGTTGTTAATTTGGGGAGATAAGGTCACTAAAAGGCATGAAACTAGGATCTGTTATCCAATGACCTTATGTTGTTAATTTGGGGAGATAAGGTCACTAAAAGGCATGAAACTAGGATCTGTTATCCAATGACCTTATGTTGTTAATTTGGGGAGATAAGGTCACTAAAAGCCATGAAACTAGGATCTGTTATCCAATGACCGTATGTTGTTAATTTGGGGAGATAAGGTCACTAAAAGGCATGAAACTAGGATCTGTTATCCAATGACCTTATGTTGTTAATTTGGGGAGATAAGGTCACTAAAAGGCATGAAACTAGGATCTGTTATCCAATGACCTTATGTTGTTAATTTGGGGAGATAAGGTCACTAAAAGGCATGAAACTAGGATCTGTTATCCAATGACCTTATGTTGTTAATTTGGGGAGATAAGGTCACTAAAAGGCATGAAACTAGGATCTGTTATCCAATGACCTTATGTTGTTAATTTGGGGAGATAAGGTCACTAAAAGGCATGAAACTAGGATCTGTTATCCAATGACCTTATGTTGTTAATTTGGGGAGATAAGGTCACTAAAAGGCATGAAACTAGGATCTGTTATCCAATGACCTTGTGTTGTTAATTTGGGGAGATAAGGTCACTAAAAGGCATGAAACTAGGATCTGTTATCCAATGACCTTATGTTGTTAACTTGGGGAGATAAGGTCACTAAAAGGCATGAAACTAGGATCTGTTATCCAATGACCTTATGTTGTTAACTTGGGGAGATAAGGTCACTAAAAGGCATGAAACTAGGATCTGTTATCCAATGACCTTATGTTGTTAACTTGGGGAGATAAGGTCACTAAAAGGCATGAAACTAGGATCTGTTATCCAATGACCTTATGTTGTTAATTTGGGGAGATAAGGTCACTAAAAGGCATGAAACTAGGATCTGTTATCCAATGACCTTATGTTGTTAATTTGGGGAGATAAGGTCACTAAAAGGCATGAAACTAGGATCTGTTATCCAATGACCTTATGTTGTTAATTTGGGGAGATAAGGTCACTAAAAGGCATGAAACTAGGATCTGTTATCCAATGACCTTATGTTGTTAATTTGGGGAGATAAGGTCACTAAAAGGCATGAAACTAGGATCTGTTATCCAATGACCTTGTGTTGTTAATTTGGGGAGATAAGGTCACTAAAAGGCATGAAACTAGGATCTGTTATCCAATGACCTTATGTTGTTAATTTGGGGAGATAAGGTCACTAAAAGGCATGAAACAAGGATCTGTTATCCAATGACCTTATGTTGTTAATTTGGGGAGATAAGGTCACTAAAAGGCATGAAACTAGGATCTGTTATCCAATGACCTTATGTTGTTAACTTGGGGAGATAAGGTCACTAAAAGGCATGAAACTAGGATCTGTTATCCAATGACCGTATGTTGTTAATTTGGGGAGATAAGAAAAGACATTATTATTTTTAGGTGTTTTTTTATACAACATGTCATAGGGGATTCACAGTATTACAGTCAACACATTTTCTTTAAGTTAAAGAAAATTTGTCAGCGAAAAATATTCCTGTCAGACTTACCTGGTTAACTTTAACCAGGTAAGTTTGACAGAAATATTTTTCGCTGACAAATGGATGGCAGCAAAAGGGTTAAAAATACACACACCATCACTTGGAATTCTCTATGAAAAAGAGTCAAACTGATTATAAAATATATACATACTATGCATTTAAAGTCCATGCTCTGATTATAAAATATATACATACTATGCATTTAAAGTCCATGCTCTGATTATAAAATATATACATACTATGCATTTAAAGTCCATGGTCTGATTATAAAATATATACATACTATGCATTTAAAGTCCATGGTCTGATTATAAAATATATACATACTATGCATTTAAAGTCCATGGTCTGATTATAAAATATATACATACTATGCATTTAAAGTCCTGCTCTGATTATAAAATATATACATACTATGCATTTAAAGTCCATGCTTATAAGCTTGACTTTACAGACAACATTGATAAAGACAAAACACTGTCACTTTTACAAATTATATTACCTAATTATATCGCTATGCTCAAGATACTTTCTTTTTTTTCCAAATGCCTTTAACCCCTCCACTGCCAGAGAAAAATTGAGATTTCTCTTCTTTTTTCTTCTTAGTTATAAAAAAATATTATTAAAGAGACATTGGTAAATCCAATCAAAGAAAATGGTTTGGAGATCATACAATCCTTCCTGACTCTTCTAGAACAAAAAGTAGCATTCCAGACTTGTGACATCAAAAGTGATGACATCATCATTGACATCATACTGCCCAGAGTAGACACAGGGCCTGGCAGGGGAGGGGTTCAATAAAAAGGCAAAGGGGGGGTATTGTCGCCGATGGGACTGGTTATGACACCAGTTGTTGGGGGGTATTGTCGCCGATGGGACTGGTTATGACACCAGTTGTTGGGGGGTATTGTCGCCGATGGGACTGGTTATGACACCAGTTGTTGGGGGGTATTGTCGCCGATGGGACTGGTTATGACACCAGTTGTTGGGGGGTATTGTCGCCGATGGGACTGGTTATGACACCAGTTGTTGGGGGGTATTGTCGCCGATGGGACTGGTTATGACACCAGTTGTTGGGGGGTATTGTCGCCGATGGGACTGGTTATGACACCAGTTGTTGGGGGGTATTGTCGCCGATGGGACTGGTTATGACACCAGTTGTTGGGGGGTATTGTCGCCGATGGGACTGGTTATGACACCAGTTGTTGGGGGGTATTGTCGCCGATGGGACTGGTTATGACACCAGTTGTTGGGGGGTATTGTCGCCGATGGGACTGGTTGACACCAGTTGTTGGGGGGTATTGTCGCCGATGGGGGGACTGGTTATGACACCAGTTGTTGGGGGGTATTGTCGCCGATGGGATGGTTATGACACCAGTTGTTGGGGGGTATTGTCGCTGGTTTTGATGGGACTGGTTATGACACCAGTTGTTGGGGGGTATTGTCGCCGATGGGACTGGTTATGACACCAGTTGTTGGGGGGTATTGTCGCCGATGGGACTGGTTATGACACCAGTTGTTGGGGGGTATTGTCGCCGATGGGATGTTTTCGCCACTGGTTGTTGGGGGGTATTGTCGCCTGGATGGGCCATGACACCAGTATTGTCGCCGATGGGACTGGTATGACACCAGTTGTCATTGTCCGATGGGACTGGTTAGTTGTTGGGGGGATTGTCGCACTGGTTATGACAGTTGTTGGGGGGTTTGTCGCCGATGGGACTGGTTTTCAATGGCAGGGCCATATAAATGTACTCTTAGTTCAGAAGTTTCTCCCTCTCGCTTTATTATTGACCCTTCAAAACCAGTCCTACTGTTTTCCTCGGGCGACACTGACAGACTAGTCTCAAGCCTTCCTTCTAAACTCCCGCCTCATTAGACAAAGCATGACCTACATCCAGTAGCTATAAATAGATGAAAAGGAGAGGAGCTTTTGCTAGCAATGTTTCTTACAACTGCATTGAAGAGGGCATGGCTTTTGAGCCTGTCTTTTCAGACTCATGCAAACCATATGTGGTGTGTGACTGATTAGCTGCAATGGAGTCCATGATACACAAAAAGAAAAAAACCCACGCCAACTAAAATCGCACGACTGTATGATATGATTATGTGATCTCAAAGCCAGAATCCCATTTGTTCTTGGAGACCACGTGATCGAATAGTATCGTCGTACGATTTTAGTGGACCAAACAGAAGAAGAAATAAACCATGATTTTTTTTAAGTCAATACTGTGTAAAAATGAAGAAAATTACTTACTAGACCTTTAACCCTTTTCCTGCCAGCCCCTTGTCTACTATGGGCAAAATATCATTGATGTCATAACCTTTGATGTCACAACTCTAGAATGATAGTTTTTTTCTTTAGAATAGTCAAGAAATAATATCTAGACCATTTTGTCAGATTGAGTCTAACTGGTTTCTTTTCAATTTTATATTGAAAAAAAAGAAAAGGAAATCTCAAATTTTTCTCCTGCAGTGGAGGGGTTAAGAGTGAACAGAGAAATGGCATGAGAGTAAAGAAAGAAACACCTTTATAAATTAATATAGAATTTGCAGGTGAAAAGTCACAATACATATATTCAGACCTGCCAACCCCCTAACAGACCAAAGAGGAATATTTGTAGCGGCAGAGAGGAATTTGGGGGAGCTAAGAGGAATTTTGACGCGGCATCTTACCTTTCACGCGCAAACATGATTCGAAGCAAGCACTTTTTAATCCTTGTGAACTTGTCTTGTTTAAAAAAAAGTCTTGTCTGGAAGTGTCACAACTATTCTTACACAATAGAAAGCTTTTGGTTTGTTCCTCTGTGCTTTTTATTGGGCAGACCTAGACGGTTGGTGCCATAGATGACTTAAATAATAAGACTTGGAAGGAAGATAATGAATCAATTCAGGTTCATCTTTGTCCTCCTTTCCATCCCTAGGCTTGAAAAAGTCAGTGACACACTAGAAGAAGCAGCCAGGGAGTTTGCAGTTTCGATAATAAGACGCTGAGAGGCAATGTGGCGTTCGATGTCGACGTCTTGATACCCTGCATGAGAGACTTTAAAGTCTAGTGAGCACATTGTAAACCAAGCGTGATGCACACTTTATGGATCTCTGAATGCACGGAAACTTTTCCATGTATTGTTGGCGGAAATGTTGATCTGATCTTTCTTTTTTTCAGCAGGTGAGCAGATTGCTGCACACATCAAATTCTGGACGGAAATGCAAAGCCGGAAATGCTTAGATGGACTGCAATAATGGTTATACACACGGCAGCTGTGCCGCTCTGTATATAAGACGACCAGTTTGCATCACTAAAAAAACTTTTTTTTTAACATTTTGAAAACGGAATTTTATGGACTCGAGCGGAAGGGCGGACGAAATTTAGTTTGAGTGCTCAAAGCGGAAAGGTTGGCAGGTCTGCATATTGAAACACACAGACTGATAGAAGACTGGTTTCAGCCCATTTTTCCTACACACTGTCTTGGCCCATTTTTCAATCCCATGTTTCTGCCGATTTTTCCCATCCAGTGCCTCAGCACATTTTTTCCTACCCAATATCTCTGCCCATATTTCTCCACCCCAATGTCCAGCCTACCTTGCTGGATGACCACGTTGTCCAGACGCAGTTTCATCTCTGCCCGCTCCACAATGCGCTCCTCCACCGTGTTGTCTGTGATGAAGCGGAACACCCTCACCTGCTTCTTCTGACCAATACGATGGGCACGATCCTGAAGGAAAAAAAGTTAGGCATGTAACATTTTTGTATTTTCTCACTGTTTTCAAAAGAAAAATAAGATAAATTGTTAGGCACGTTAAAGTTACTGATAGTTCTGCAATATATTTTCTTTCACACACAATCCTATCAAAAAAGTGCTCACAGGGCACAGACTTCCACAAAAGCTGTAAAATTCCTTCTTGCTAAATATTTAAAAAAAAATTCAAATGCCCCATTATACATCATTGATTTACTACTAATACTAGAGAGGGTGGTTACATCATATATCATTGATATACTACTCTTTTTTTGTACTAGAGAGAGAAAAGACAAGGAGATACAGAGGATACAGAGTGAGAAATATTTATTTTATCACATGTTCTGGATTTGACTCTTGAGCACGTGGCTCACCATGGCCTGCAAGTCGACCTGGGGATTCCGGTTTGATATGTAAAGAATCACAGTGATGTCACGAAGCCCCGGTCATAGCACATTGACCTTTTAACACTTTAAATCTACTATTGCGTTCTCCCCTGTCAGGACAAATGTCTGAATAAAGTTCTAACATTGGCACGCTTTGTCTTCTGCAAGAGCCAGAATACTGTCCTATTGATTTCTTTTGCATCAGGACAGTTTGTCACATCATTTTTCAATCCTCGGTACATCACTGGAATCACGATTTCAGCCAAGGTCAGGCTGATGCCCACAAAGATGCCTAGCCTAATTTTTTTCTTCTTTTTTCAAAAGTTCAAACAAAGACCTTAAAAATCCAGAATTCATCACAATAGCCCCCTCCAAAAGTTGCTTACTACTTACTATCACCAAAGTACAATGGAACCTCCCTTATAAGACTCCCTCCCACTTAAGACCTACTTCTATGAGACAATGCCCTTTGTAAGTATTAAAATTACCTCCCTTATACAACTCCGTCCCACTTAAGATCTTATTTTGATGATTTTTCAAGGTCTTAAAAGGGAGGTTCTTCTTGATATGTCAATTTACAAGAGCAAAGTTCACAAAATGTAAGAAAGTCTATCTTCCCCCCCCCCCCCCCCCCCCCCCCCCCCCCAGCGTGATGAACAGCCCTTTTGTATATTAAGCATCGTTTGACAGTTACTTTCTTGTTTGGGGCAGAACAAAATATTGCCTTTCAGCTCACCATTTGCCACATCCTTTAAAGACAGGAAGTGACATCAACCACTCAAAAACTATCCACACACTTCCGGCAGTTCCAAAATTCACTACTTTGGCATCTTCAATCTGCCGGAACAGGCAGGGGAAGATTGTATTTTCAGAACATCGCGACTGATTGTCTTAATATTTTCCACAACAAATACAGTAGGCATCTCTGTGCCCAGACCCCCAAGGGCACTAATTATGATGATCATGATTATGATCCTTACTACTCCATAGACGAGGGACTCACCATAGCTTGTAGATCCACCTGGGGGTTCCAGTCTGAGTCGAAGAGGATGACAATGTCGGCGGAGGCCAAGTTGATGCCCAGGCCCCCAGCACGCGTGCTCAGCATGAAGACGAACTTGGTGCTCTCCGGCGAGTTGAACTCCAGGATCGATTTCTAGCAGTAGCACACACCAGCACAAATATGCTTTTAGGTCTAAGTTTCATATAATAATAAATAATATTAACAGTGCTTATATAGCACATAATCTTGCTAAGCTACTCAATGCGCTTTTCATTCACCATTCGTACAAACATTTCTAACAGACTGGTTCACGTATCCTCACCATACATCTATAAAAATGAATACATTAGAGAATGCATTGCATATAATCATGACACAACACACTAACACCCACCTCCCTTCAACCCCCCACCCCCACCCGCTACACACACGAGCATGCATTAACCTCATACTCAACGTCAATGAGCTGGAAGACAAGAGTTTGTTTTTTGTTTTTGAAAGGCAAGTTTATAACACGGAAGCACAGAACCAACCAACAGGCATGGACCGGTAATGGAGGAAAAGCATTTCTCTCTGAACAAAATGGGGGCGAATACAGTGTGAAGTGTAAATACTAATAGGCATGCACAGAAGTAGTCCTTGTCAGGAGCTATTTCCTGCAGAGCGAAAACCTTGGCGTGAACGCGCTTCACACAAACTGAAAGGCACAATTTCGTCGGCCGGAACTTTTTTGTGTGCTGAATTTCGTTTTTCACGGAAATCCGTGAATTCGCAGACTACTGACATGCCTAATCAATCATGATAAAACAATAAACTCGCTTACGTCTACTCGTGAGCCAAAACAAACCCCCCCAAAAAGGGGGGGGGGACTGTTGTGTGTGTGTGTGGGGAGGGGGTGGGGGTTGATAATGTGGCAACAAACCTCCTGCCGCTTTTCCCTACCCACATTCATTTCAAGGTCGTATTCCAGGGACAGGGTGCCCTTTTTGTAAGCGTTTCCTGGGACAAGTTCCCTTAAGAGGGGGGACAGTAGGCAGCCCATAAACTCAGATCCCTGGTGGGTTGCACAGTCTACTACCGTTGCTTACCTGTCTTTCTTCGTGGGGAGTGGAGCCGTCCAGCCGGCAGTACTCGTGGCACCGCCAAAAGCAGTAGTCCTCCAGAATGTCTAGCATGCGGGTCATCTGACTGAAGATCAGCACCCGCGACCCTATTCCACGAACAACAACAGCATGCTAAAACCAATGTCATTTTATTAACCCTTTGACTGCCATATAACGTATCACCTGCGTGCTTGATGGCGTCGCTGATGACGTCATCAGATGAAGAGGAATAACTGTACGCTGCTTTTTTATTTAACGCAGTCAAGAGTTATATCCCCAGACTACTTTGACAAATCACTTTTCCTTTTCAAATCATGATTTTCCAAATTATATTTTTTTCTCTAATTTTCTCTAGCAGTCAAGGGATTAACTTAAAACAGTTTGAAGGTTTACAGTTCATGCGTGATACGAAAATTCGAGTTATCCAATGAAAATTAGAACTTGGTTCACTATTTTACACCATCTTTGAAGGCATACTATACAGCATCAAAGATTGGAAGTAACATCAGCCAATCAAAAGCTTCATAATAGCTGCGGTCCACAATTTCGGCATTTTCAAATGCACTACCGTATTTTTCTGACTACAACTTTATAAGGCAACACTTTTCCCCAGACTGAGACCCCTACGCCTTATAATGTGACTGATAAAACAGTAAGAACATAGAATAACAAAATATGATTTTTGTGTAAAATTTGAGGAATGCAAGTCTTTAAATTGGTCGTCAGTCTTCTTCTTCTTCTCCGCTGTCGATCGCTCAGTTTCCTGACATATGAGTGCAGATGCGCCATGCTGCCGTTATGCGCCTAACTAAGACATAGTTAGGCCCAGCATGTTCGTCTTCAACTGGGTTAAAAGGGTAAAAGGGTTAAATATGGGCAGCTGACCGTTTTCCTTCATTCTGGGCAGCAGTTTGTCCAGGATGACCATCTTGCCGCAGTTCTCCACCAGGTGATAGTCCGTGGTGTAGGGAGGGCCTGCCCACACACAACACTCCACCATCACAACAGGGTTACAAACTAAACCACAGTGGTTTTCCCTTATATTACTACAGCAACTCTTAGGCACCAGAGAAACGCCTGTGCAAAGCTGGGATAAAGATCATCATTTACTCACACAGTTTTGCCTTTAAAACAAAGAAATGTATGTCCTAATAACAAAATTATCGATGTACTTATAAAATTAAAAAAAGACCTGTTAAACTTATCTGAGAAAATGGTCTAGAGATATATCTTTCCTGACTTGTCTAAACCAAAACACATCATTCCAGGGCTATGACATCAAAAGTTATGACATCATCAATGACATCACACATCCTGTAGTAGACACAGGGCAGGCAGTGAAGGGGTTAATATAACCATAATTGTGTCTAGAGTTAGGTCCGAGAGTGAGGGCAGGCGTAATATAAGAGTGTCGATACGATGCATTACATCACATTACAGAACACTGACCCGGCTCCATGCCGTCAAAGAGGTAGGGGTGGTTGGTGCACTTTCTCAGCTGCATCAGGATGTTGAGCAGTCGCATCTTGTCCGACTTGCCTGCCCCGTTCACCACGTCTATGTCCTTCATCAGAATCTTGGTGTACCTGAGCAATCAAACACTTGACATTTATCTCGGTTATTGAGAAACCATTCCAGATTTGCGGAACAATTTTGTGTGGTAAAAGCCAGAAAACAGTCACAAAAGCAATGAAGAATACTGATACAGTAGTACTTTCTGACTTTCACCTGACCATTTGTGAGAGACACATGCATTGCTTGATTGCTGATATGCGCTTAGTTTACATTTGGAAGGTCAAGACTAAGGAAAGGATGTATAAATTTGAGATCATACACACAATTAAAAAAATCAGGGTACCATTATTAACAATACCAATACAATTTCAGTTTAAATATATCCATAACTGTATTTGTGCACAATTGCATCGTAATTTAGAGTAGCACTATTTGTTTGACTACATCTGTTTAAAAATCTGATTTTATAAATGTAGAAACACAAGCCACTCACAGCTCTCGTTGCATCTTGCTGAGGCCCACAAAGATCTTGGTCTCCTTCTTGGGCAGCAGTTTCTTCTCCACATCGGCCTTGATACGACGCAGCAGGAAAGGACGCAGGACCTGAACACAAGACCCTTCATTGCTCATCAACTCTTCATCACATAAACTGTAAGTGTGGCCATTTCATCCTAAACCTATCATGTGATTCCTTTGAACAAATCAGGACGCAGGACCTGAACACAAGACCCTTCATTGCTCATCAACTCTTCATCAAATAAACTGTAAGTGTGGCCATTTCATCCTAAACCTATAATGTGATTCCTTTGAACAAATCAGGACGCAGGACCTGAACACAAGACCCTTCATTGCTCATCAACTCTTCATCAAATCAACTGTAAGTGTGGCCATTTCATCCTAAACCTATCATGTGATTCCTTTGAACAAATCAGGACGCAGGACCTGAACACAAGACCCTTCATTGCTCATCAACTCTTCATCACATAAACTGTAAGTGTGGCCATTTCATCCTAAACCTATCATGTGATTCCTTTGAACAAATCAGGACGCAGGACCTGAACACAAGACCCTTCATTGCTCATCAACTCTTCATCACATAAACTGTAAGTGTGGCCATTTCATCCTAAACCTATCATGTGATTCCTTTGAACAAATCAGGACGCAGGACCTGAACACAAGACCCTTCATTGCTCATCAACTCTTCATCACATAAACTGTAAGGCTATCGTTGCTGGGTTTTATGACTTTATTTATATGCGTCCAGAGCTGGTAGCGCTGACAACACAGTGTCCTTCATTACATAATTTCATCAACTTAAATAAACTTTATGATGCATTTATCTCTTTAGAATAACAGACTGTCTTGAAATAAAGAGCTATGAATGATTTCATTAAAAACATTTTTTTTTTTAAAGTTTAATATTGGTGTTGGTTTATACCGTCTTTGGATCTTACCATAATTGATTGTTTTATTTTTTGTTATATAATGTCGTGCCACTCAAAATGCCATTTATTTTATTTCAAATGTGTTAGAATAGTTTCATTATTATCTCTGATATTCCATTAATTTGACAATTAAAAAATAAGTGTTAAATTTTAAAAAATAAATTTCTGGGTAGCGCTGACAACATGGACACCATCTGGTAGCGCTGACAACAGGACACCATCTGGTAGCGCTGACAACATGGTGTCCTCCATTATATAATTTTACCCACTTAAATAGACTTTATGGTGCATTTATCACTTTAACATGGCAGACTTTCTTGAAATAAAGACTTACAAATGGTTTCATTTGCAAAATAATACAAAAGAAATGTGTTTAAATACTAGTGTTGGTTTGTGTCATCTATGCACATTACCATGGTTCATATCAAAATGTTGTTATATAATGTCTCACCACTCAAAATGACAATTTTTCATAGCGGATGTGTTAGAATAGTTTCATTACCACCAGGAATAACCCATAGATACGGTAATTTACCATATAAAGAGCTTAATAAAAATTCAAAAATTCTGGGTAGCGCTGACAACATGGTGTCCTACATTACATAATTTTACCTACTTAAACAGACTTTATGGTCCATTTATCACTTTTAACTTACAGATTACCTTGAAATGAAGACATGTTTTCAATGATAGAAAAAAAAGTAAAATATAAAGAGCTTAATAACAAAAATAATTTCTGGGTAGCGCTGACAACAGGGACACCAACTGGTAGCGCTGACAACATGGTGTCCTCCATTATCATTACATGATTTTACCTACTTAAACAGACTTTACGGTGCATTTATCACTTTTAACTTACAGATTACTTTGAAATGAAGACTTTTATCCAATGATAGAAAAAAAAGAATAAGATTTAAATTTGAGAACAAAATTGTGGGCAACACAGACAACAACAAGGACGCCATTGTCATCCATCCACTAAAAGAAAATTGTATGAATTAAATTTCTTGTGAATTGAAAGATATGTCTGCTACAAGAATAAATGTGTATTGTATTGGCAAATTTGGTCTTATGGTTAAGAACTTAACTGTGAACAAGCCTTTATGGCAAATACTAATCTCCCTCAAGTGTCTGATTCTCAGAAAAGTAGTTGTGAAGGCACGGTAACGGAACATGAACTACTTGCTGCATTAAAGTGTCTAAATAATGGGTCATCACCAGGAAGCGATGGTATTACTGTAGAATTTTTCAAAGTCTTTTGGCAAAAGCTTAACAAATTATTAATTTTATCATTCAATTTAGCGTTTGAGAAGGGAGCACTATCAATTACGCAACGAAAGTCCGTTATTACTTTAATACATAAAGGTAAGGAATTGCCTAGAAACAATTTAAAAAATTGGAGACCAATTTCTTTAACAAATAGTGATTATAAAATTTTGACTAAGGCTATGGCTATCCGCTTGGGAGACGTAATACATGATATTGTGAATGACGATCAGGTGGGGTTCATTAAAGGTCGTCGTTCAGCTAAGTTATTGAGGCTTATAGATGATGTTATAGAGCAACTTAATATAGAGGATAAACCTGGCTTGCTGGTAAATATTGATTATTCTCAAGCATTTGATTGCATATCCAAGGACTATATGATAATTGCCTTTAAAAAGTTTGGTTTCGGTCCAGACTTTATGAACTGGGTGAAGGTGATAATGTCCAATGCACAAAGTTGTATTAAGTACAGTGGCTGGATATCAGAGTATTTTCCATCTGATTCAGGAATTCGGCAAGGTTGTCCTTTTTCACCTTTGATGTTTGCAGTGGCCATAGTGCTCATAGCAATTAAAATCAGACACTGTAATGATATTAAAGGCCTAAATTTATGGACATGTGATAATGACTTACTTGCAAGTCTAATAAAAATCGCACTGTACGCTGATGATGTAACCCTGTTTTTAAGAGATGAAATGGATATGCGGCATGCGCTTAACATAATCAATGAATTCTCCTTAGTCTCAGGATTGGTACTAAACCAGAATAAATCTACGGCAATGTTGCTTGGAAGTAAGAAGTTTTGTAATGATTCATTCTATGGGTTTGTTTGGAAAAAAAGAGTTAAAATTTTGGGAATTTATTTTGAAAATGACAAATCAGCTTCTCTTGTGAAAGAGAATTGGCTACAGAAAATTGATACTGTCAAAAGAATTATTCATTCATGGGAAAAACGAAATTTAAGCATCATGGGGAAACTATGTGTTATAAAAACTTTCCTAATTTCACAGTTTGTGTATTTTATGCAAGCTTTTATCATTCCGGATGATGCATTGATTGAAATCAACCGACTACTTTTTAGGTTTCTCTGGAGAAAACAGAACTGTAATAAAAGGGCATTTGAAAAAGTAAAAAGAACGGTTCTATGTAGTGAATTTGAAGTAGGTGGTTTGAATATGATAGACATCAGGCAAATGCAGATAGCATTCATTTTGCAGTGGGTAATGCGACTTTGCACCACAAGAGAACCCGAGAAATGGACGTTAATCCCAACAAATATTTTTTTACGTTTTGGGAAAAATTACTTGTGTTTTTATGCAAATGTAAGTAGTGCTTTATTTAAGAATCTTCAACATATTCGTTCAACCTTCTGGAGAACTGTATTAAAAATGTGGTTGGATCATAACAACATTAATCGTTTTTCATCTCTCTTGTGGAACAACTTTAATATAAACTACAGAGGAAACGTTCTCTTTTTTTATGACTGGATTCAAGCATCAATACTTAATGTTCAAGATATCTATGATCAAAATAGAATATTGTCATTTCAAGAATTATGCACTAAGATAGGATATACTCCATCAAGAATGCTAGAATACAATGTAGTAACGTGTGCAGTCCGTAGTTATGTTTCTACAGTTGATGAGCGAGATAGGCAACAACCTGATTTGTTAGCCCCTCCCTTGTTTCGTGACAAAAAAATATTTACATGCAGAGATTTTCGTAAACAATTATGTTTAATGCAGTGTTCTATTCCTTGCGCCGTAGGTTTTTGGAAGAACAAACTTGGGATAGAGTTAACTAAGAAACACTGGTTGTACCCCCATCAGTGCACAAAAGAAACAAGACTCAGATTGTTACACTGGAAACTTTTACATAACATATACCCCACGAACATAATGTTGTGCAAGATGAAAACAAGAAATGATAATAAATGCTCTTATTGTCCCGACGAAGTAGACTATATTGAACACTTCTTTTATTTATGTCCAACTGTTAATTCTTTCTGGAGATATATCTGCCAGTTTATACTGGTACAGTATAACGTTAAATTGACACTTTCTGTTGCTGATGTTCTGTTTGGAAAATTATCAGATAACAAAGTAAACGATTTCACTTTGAAAAAAATTAATCATGTTATTTTGATTGCAAAAATGTGTATAAGCATTTTCAAAAAAACAGAATCAGCAGTGCCTTTGTCAGTAATATTTGAAAACCAATTACAATACAGACATGTTTAAGCTGTTTGGGTGAGTGGATACACGTCTTTCCTCCGTTCACTCCTCTTACACGCCCTTGCTCACTTTCGCTTTCTCTAGAGCAAGGGCCGTGTGGTTCTGGGGAGATGAACAATGGAAAGGAACCACTCTCGATTAATCCTCCGGATCCGAAAAATGCAAGTCTGTTTCCCAATTTAAAGCAAAAACAGAATAAGCATTTTGATTGTCAATGAGATTAAAAGGGGAAGAAAAAAAAAATCAGGTACAACACATAATTGTTTAAGTGTGTGTTGTTGTTAGTGTACAGCCTTTACTCCGTTCACTCCTCTTACACGCTCTTGCTCACTTCTGCAAGGGTCGTGAGGCGCTGGGGAGATGAACAATGGAAAGGTCCCCCCCCCCCCCCCCTCACAATATTTTGTCCAAAAAACAAACAAACAAAAAAGCTGCAACTATTCTTTCCTAGTTGTGAATTTTTTCATATTGATATAACTATGTCTAATGTTTGACTTTTTCTGTTAATGTTACAGCTACAGTGGACCCGTCGGTCTAGACGCGCGGATAACTGACAAACGGGCCTCTATCTTTTGTTTTCTTTGTTTGTGCGCATTATACACACATGAAAAAAGACAGAATGAATGGGTCAGTACACCATACACCAGATCAGTCAGAAACCCAGACATCTATGTATCAAAATGTAACATTAATTGTCACCACAAATGTCCATCTTAGTATTACACACACACATGGAAATGTCAGAGAGAGAGAGAGAGAGATGTAGAGAGAGAGACAAGAGAGAGAGAGAGAGAGCAAAAATGTGAGAGAAAAAACAACGAAGAAAAAAGAAAAGAAAAAGAAAAAAAGGAAAAAAGATGAGCCGCCCCAAAAAAGAAAAAAAAAGAAAAAAGGAAAACAAAAGAAGGCAGGGGGACAGTGGAGGGTTTTAAAAAAAAAAAAAAAAAAAAAAAAAACTGTGAACAAGCTATTCTACACATAGAAGGCCCATTCAGTGGCCAGGTAGCGCTGACAACGGGCCTTTTAGGGGTGGACACCATACTGTTTTTGTGCTCTCTTGACCAATCAAAACATCCCACACATTTGAAACTTTGTATGAATAATGATCTTTAGTAGTTGTTTGAAAGTAGTAAACTTTTGACTTGGGCAGAAGAAGTCCCTAGGTGAAAATTTTAATTATGTAGGTAGCGCTGACAACACATTTTGTGGACACGACAATGACCAAAGATTTTAAAAAAATTGTAAAAAATCTATTTAACAATTATATTTACTGAACACAAGACCCTTCATTGCTCATCAACTCTTCATCACATAAACTGTAAGTGTGGCCATTTCATCCTAAACCTATCATGTGATTCCTTTGAACAAATCAGGACGCAGGACCTGAACACAAGACCCTTCATTGCTCATCAACTCTTCATCAAATAAACTGTAAGTGTGGCCATTTCATCCTAAACCTATAATGTGATTCCTTTGAACAAATCAGGACGCAGGACCTGAACACAAGACCCTTCATTGCTCATCAACTCTTCATCAAATCAACTGTAAGTGTGGCCATTTCATCCTAAACCTATCATGTGATTCCTTTGAACAAATCAGGACGCAGGACCTGAACACAAGACCCTTCATTGCTCATCAACTCTTCATCACATAAACTGTAAGTGTGGCCATTTCATCCTAAACCTATCATGTGATTCCTTTGAACAAATCAGGACGCAGGACCTGAACACAAGACCCTTCATTGCTCATCAACTCTTCATCACATAAACTGTAAGTGTGGCCATTTCATCCTAAACCTATCATGTGATTCCTTTGAACAAATCAGGACGCAGCACCTGAACACAAGACTCTTCATTGCTCATCAACTCTTCATCACATAAACTGTAAGTGTGGCCATTTCATCCTAAACCTATCATGTGATTCCTTTGAACAAATCAGGACGCAGCACCTGAACACAAGACACTTCATTGCTCATCAACTCTTCATCACATAAACTGTAAGTGTGGCCATTTCATCCTAAACCTATCATGTGATTCCTTTGAACAAATCAGGACGCAGGACCTGAACACAAGACCCTTCATTGCTCATCAACTCTTCATCACATAAACTGTAAGTGTGGCCATTTCATCCTAAACCTATCATGTGATTCATTTGAACAAATCAGGACGCAGGACCTGAACACAAGACCCTTCATTGCTCATCAACTCTTCATCAAATAAACTGTAACTGTGTAAGTGTGGCCATTTCATCCTAAACCTATCATGTGATTCCTTTGAACAAATCAGGACACAGGACCTGAACACAGACACTTCATTGCTCATCATCAAATAAACTGTAAGTGTGGTCATTTCAGGCAAAAACCTGTGCGATTTCATTTAATCAAGAAAACAAACGAGTGCGCTTATTCTATCCAAAACCTGTAAGATTAATTATTTCATAGAAATCAACAAGGGTTCAGATTTCATCTTAAAAGAACTATCAACAAGCATTCAAATTTAACTGCACAGATCATTAAAAAATTTAAAGTGAAAGAACAAAAATAAGATAATTTGACTTACATTGTGCAGTCGTTCCACCATCTGGTTGTTGTCCAGGCAGTTCTCAGTGTTGAACCAAGCATCAAAGTCCTGCAGCACACACATCACATCAACTACACTATCAGATTTTGTTACACAGTGACAGCCTCTGAGCCTGGCAGTCGCCGAAGCTATTCAAAACAACATGACTTGATTACATCGTCAGCTAAAAGCAGAATCACAATCACTTATCTCTCTCCTTCAAATGTCAAGTTCAGAACTCGAACATTTTGTGTTGTTGCAAGCTGCCGCAACCAGTCTCATTGTATCTTTGGACCTTAGAAAACAAAAAATATTCTGTTTTTCAAACGCAAACATTAAAAATTGCACAACTTTCCATTTTAAATAGAAATTGCTGGGCCACAAAGCCTATAAAGCCTAATAATCTGATACTTAAAATTGATTTTTTTTTTTAAACTCAAAAACAAAATAAAACTCACATCTGCATTGTTGAACACATCGGGCAACAGGAAGTTCAGCAAGGCCCACAACTCGTGTAAGTTGTTCTGCAATGGTGTCCCTGTCAGCAAGAGGCGGTTGGTGGACTTGAATTCACGAACAATCTCCGACAACTGAAACAGAAAGAGATAAATACCTAAACGTAAATGGAAAAAGTGTAAGATGTGGGCATAGGCATGAGACCAAAATGCTCACAGTACAGTATGCGAGATGTTCAAACATTTTTATCAGCTGGAAACCAGGAAAGTGTAGTAAAAGGCAGGAGTAGCAGCACAACAAAACATCATCAGTGCCAGGCGCGCTTACCCCTTACACAAGTCTTGAGTAGTCAGGATAGCTGAAATGAGTAGTCGTGGTGCAAAATGTGTAGTTTTATTCATTAAACCATCAAATAATGTTAACTGAAAATGAGTAGTATTACTAGTAATCAAGAATTAAAGAGCTTTATTTTCAGTTTTGAAGAGTAGTGGAGGTCCAAAATGAGTAGAATACTACTCGAAAAGAGTAGAGTAAACGGGTTTGCATCACCCTCATTGCAAAATTGCCCATCTCACTTTTTGACATTTTGAGAAATATGACAAAAACTGCCATGGCCTCACTAACGTAAAGCAATTTTTTTTATTTTATAAAATTACATCAGAAATGATTTTGGATCACAACTCTTTGTCCAAACTGTTAATAATTTGTGAAGGCCTACTACTGGGATTCTGTTTGCTTCATCATTACAAAACTGCCTTGAATCTGTCTAAATTTGCCATGAGGCTCAGTGATGTACTGAGGATGGAAAAGTAATTGGACAAAACTGTCCTGAGACAAAAGAAATCAATAGGACAATGTCCTGGCTCTTGCAGAAATCAATAAGACAAAGCGGGCCAGTGTTAAAATTTTAATAAAAGATCAGGCATTTGTCCTGACAGGGGAGAACACAATAGGACATTTTCTATTTTAATAGGTCAATAGGGCCTATGACCGGGGCCTCGGGACATCACAGGAGGCTGACAACACACTCCTCAGCAGCACAAGGATCCACACCCTCACCTTGGACTTTTCGTTTTTGATGCGATGGGCCTCGTCGATGCAGATGTAGCGCCAGTTGAACTTCTTGAAGACCACCTTCTCCTTGATGCACATCTCGTAGGAAGTGACGCACACATCCCACTCGCCCGGCATCATCACCTCACGAATGAACGTGGCCTTGAAGAACATGAAAAAATTAAGACATGTATGCATTTAGTGGAATCACCACTGTATCCGACACGCATACACTGATATGCTAAACTTTTTTCCTTCGCAAAAAAACAAACTGAAACAGACTGTAACGTCACTGGAACATGATACAACAAACAAGCAAGCACACAACAAGTGTGAAGTGATGTTAGTTTATTTACAAGAGCCACAACAAAACAACTGGATATTTCAGCGATTGTGTCTGCATCAACATAAACACACAAGAAAACAGCTATTTTGTTGTGTCTTGCGAATAAAATAACGTCACTTCACACTTGTGTGCTTATTTGTTTGTTGTATCATTTGCAAATAATCAGGCAATAATAATTGACTGACATCAAGTTAACCCTTTCACCACCAATGTCGCTACCACGATGGCTTAACACCCATGTCACTAAAAGGCATCAAATCAGGGCCTGTTATCCAAAGACACTATTGTATTAACCCTTTCACCGCCAATGTCGCTACCACGATGGCTTAACACCCATGTCACTAAAAGGCATCAAATCAGGGTCTGTTATCCAAAGACACTATTGTATTAACCCTTTCACCGCCAATGTCGCTACCACGATGGCTTAACACCCATGTCACTAAAAAGTATCAAATCAGGGTCTGTTATCCAAAGACACTATTGTATTAACCCTTTCACCGCCAATGTCGCTACCACGATGGCTTAACACCCATGTCACTAAAAAGTATCAAATCAGGGTCTGTTATCCAAAGACACTATTGTATTAACCCTTTCACCGCCAATGTCGCTACCACGATGGCTTAACACCCATGTCACTAAAAGGCATCAAATCAGGGTCTGTTATCCAAAGACACTATTGTATTAACCCTTTCACCGCCAATGTCGCTACCACGATGGCTTAACACCCATGTCACTAAAAGGCATCAAATCAGGGTCTGTTATCCAAAGACACTATTTTCTAACTTTTGGGAGGTAAGGATAGGCCTAAATATTATACATGTCAGAGGAATTCTCAATATTGCAGATTGTTTTTGGTACACAGTTACTTAGTGTAATCAGGCATGGGAATTGTCAGACAAAAAACTCTGAAAAGACCCCCAATTGAAGTATTTAGTAACAAAAACGAAGTATTTAGTAACAATTTCAAAAACATTTTCGCGGAAATCCGCGAATTCGCAGACAATTCCCATGCCTGTGTAATGGTATTTTTTGGCTGAGAAATGGCTGGCGGCGAAAGGGTTAATAACAGGAACTGGAATGTAAAGTTATCAATTTTGAAGTATGGTAACCGGAGGTCCAAATAGTGTAGAATGCTATTTGAAATATGTTGCGTAACCAAGTCAACACTCACCCTCTCGTCTTGGTCTGCGAAGAGGCAGACAACCAGAGTTCCCCATGCTTCCAAATTTTTAAGTGTCATCATGACCCTTTGCCCCCAAATTTTAAGTCATTTGAAAATTTTTGAGGGTCAAAATAAAAGCCATAATGAATGGACAATATGCTCTAAAATAAAGACAAATCTCTTTAACAATGTGTACAGACTGCAGAAGAGCTTGCCATCACGATGCTGAAGCCAGTCAAATTCTTCACACCAACTTGACTTGAATTTGCGAGTTACTTTCTTCTTTTCATCACTACTGACAGTTGAAGTAGAACTTGAAGGGCCTGGAACTGGTTCGAGGGTTGTTGTCACCTCACTTAAAACTTCAGAGTCTTTGGAAGAACTTTGTGTCGAAGTTTTCACAATCCAGCGAAGCAGCGCCATTTGGCAGCAGTGCACGTGCGAGCAGCATGGGTGGCGAGAAACAAAGGGAAATTACTCTGTGGTTCATGATAGTTTTTGTTGTCTGCTTCAAGCATGGTATAGTAGTGAAAGAATAGGCCCAGTATATTTTGCTGATCGTTTCCCGCAAGCCGAAAATGGCTTCGACATTCTGATCGCGGCGAACACGTTTGAGGAAGCAATCGGCTGAGAGAAAAACTGTACGTCACAATGATGAAAAATGACTGAAAAATGTATACATCAAACTTGAAACTTTGTATGTAATTTACGTACAGATCTGCGTAATTGGGAACACTGGACAACGCACAGAAAATGTTTTCCATACAATTGAAATGTCTTATGCTAACACAACACATACCCCAGGAAATGAGAAAGCAAACCAAATTTCACTCTCTCTCTCTCATCCTCTCCTTGGCATTTCAAATAAGCCAGACAGCATGCAGGACGGTTTTCTCACAACTGAAATGTACAGCTAAATAATCCCTTCAAAGCTTTCAGCAATTTAGAATCAAAGCAGACAACATTCCACTGTCTCTCACCCTCCCTTGTTGGTCTCCGATGAGGCAGACAGCGCGCAGGCTGGGCACCCAGCGTTTGAACTCGGCCATCCAGTTGGCCAGGGTGGACTTGGGGCAGATGACCAGGTGGGGGGACGAGATGTTGCGGTAGTGCTTCATGTACCCCAGCAGAGAGATGGTCTGCAGGGTCTTGCCCAGGCCCTAAACAAACAAACAACAACAATATTATATTATTCCATTGCTTCAGTCAATACCCAAGAAATCTCTAAACATGCACGCAACTAAATTAACCCTCTTTTTCCTGACGCTCTGTGCTCCAGTCACTTCTAAAATCCTAAGCCAAGGGACGTTACTCTGTACAAAAGGTGAGGAAGAGTCAGAAATGTTTTTCAATAAACAGATTTTGTTTTTTGTTTGTTTTGAATGTGTTGCCGAGATATGTCTGATTTGCAAAATGAATTTAAAGATGTTATGCGGCGCATGGCTCCACAAGTCTCAAAAGTTCTGCATTCACATTTGTCGCTGGTGAAGCCTAAGATGATTGAAAAGGAAATGTAGGTCAAAATCATTCACTTACCCTTTCACTTCACAATCTTGTAACTAGTAAGTCATATCTTTCACAAAAAAGGGGGAATTTTCATCGCTGTCATCACCCAATGGATGCAATAACGATTCGCCATCCATGTTGCAAAAGTCGGGAAAATGCCGATGTGAGTAACACGATTTGAAAAATGTGCATCGATCGAACAAAAACTTGCTCAGTGCCAAAATTTGGTAAAACCACACTAATCCATTACTTCACGATCTCATAAGTCCAATCTTTCACAAAAATATGAATATTCATTCCTGTTCATTCAATGTTCACCCAAATTGAAAAAAATCGGGAAAATGCTGAAGTCGGTCACTAAATTTTAAAATGTCATCTTTCAAACGAATCGACCTAGCAGTCATATTAAACCTCCTTCCGGAAGCTTACTCTATCGCGGAAGCGAGGCTGAAGAGCTAACGTGATAAGACACAAAAAGGAAGCCCCCATACTGGCCACGTGGAATCCGTACGTTCCCAAACGTTCTAGGAATTTCCAATCCGTATTTTGTCTGAGAGTTCCGGAACGCTTAGCGTGAAAGAGTTAAAAGGCTATTTTGTTTCTGAAAAGTATTGCTGAATAATTCACGAATCTACATAATTAGCAAATGAGCTACAAAGTTTAGAAAAAGGAGTGATGGATGTTTGTAGCTTAAGAATCTCCACATAGAATTTGTTCACCACAAAACTTAATAGTTTACCGCTATTCTCAGGACATTTGTACGGAGAGAATGGGCTCAAAATGAGAGGCATTAAACATGCATACAAGACACCAAAGTCAATAAAATTACCTAGAATTGATCTGCTAGCAAGAGAAAAATGACACAGCATCAAAGGTTTGTTTGTTGTTTTTTAAATACTATTATATTATAATGCAGTAATAAGAAACTACATCCTCCTTGAAAAAAAAAGCCTAAAGAGTGTTATAAAAATATTTGGTTGTTTCCATTTTTTCAGTCTTGCCTTTCTTACTGCAGATTGAGTACTTCATCCTCTATCATTTGCTATATTTAACACTCATTTTCATCCATTTACATAATTAAACACATGCATTCAATGCAGTGAACCAGGACTGTGACAAATGCTCCGCGGCTGTTGTGTGTACTGCACTATTACTTGTATTAGATAATAGCCTTTATCATGACTGCGATTAATTATTCGACAGATAATTAGCTGAAAAGGTTAATAAAATACAGCTTAATGTTTGGTAAGAAAGGCAAGTGTGAAAATGTGGGCAGAGCTGAGAAATGCAAGAGGGGGGGTGGGGGTGGGGGTGCACATCTTGACCATTAACCAAATATTTGAATTGACCAGAAGGCAGAACTCACCATTTCATCAGCCAGGATGCCATTGATGCCGTTCTCATACAATGAGATCATCCAGTTCAGACCCCGCACCTGGTAGTCTCTCATCTCACCACATTTCACAACTGTTAGCAAAGTCAACAGCAACAGTTACTGTCATATCCGATGACATCGAGAAAATAAAATGGTGTCAATTCTAAATACTAGTACAGTGGAACCTCCCTTATAAGACCTTCAACAATCATCCCAATGAGGTCTTATAAGGGAGGGGTCTTATAAGGGAGGTAATTTTAATACTTACAAAGAAGAGCAATGTCTCAGAGAAGAAGGTCTTATATGGGAGGGAGTCTTATAATGGGAGGTCTTATAAGGGAGGTTCCACTGTGATATTACATGTATTTTGTTCTCAAAATTTAAGTTTCTAACTTCAAATGCTTCAAAAGTTTTCAAATTTTAATCATGGCAAATTTGTATTGAAACCATATCAAAACTCAAAAGCAAATATTCTTAATTCTGGAAGCAAACAAAAAATGTTTTATGGTGTCAGATTGTTCAGGCATCAATGACTTTTTGACAAACCATTTGACAATTTTCAGACCACAGCCAATTTTCAAAGACTTGAAAATGGCACTCCATTTCTCAAAGACCGTGCGAACCTTGTACAAACTCACAAAGGAAAACTGGTTTTGAAATCTTTCTAGATTTAAAAAAAAAAAAAAAGCCACAAGGGTGAAATTGAATGCTCACATGAAGGAGACTTCTCGAAGCGAAGCAAGACGGCCTGTGACTTTCGACTCTCAGACAGCAGTTCCTCGTCTTCTTCCTGTTCTGTGCGTCTGTGGCGATGGCTAAAGGAACACACACATACACAAATTCAATATTTTGTCTACCCTGACAGTCTAGAGTTCTGTTAATACAGTATAATAAATAAGCCTCCATCACCCCAGTAACTGACAAAACACAATCCTGATGTAGAAAACAACAAAATGTGCTCTATAACAGATTCCTTGAATGCCCTAGTCTTGTGAATGCAGTACAAGAACTTGAAGAAGAGAACAACTTAAAAAAGGCATATTTTCATAACACTAATAACAGCTATGAAACTGGGGCAAAGTTGTACTGTAGACACCCCACTCATGCTCATGGCTCCCGATTTCAAAGTCTGCTTCTTTTGAACAGTATCATGACAGGCTGATCCTACCCCTATCCCGAGAATTTGCTTCTCAGTGAAAATTTTCAATGCGAAGATTTGATGGGTGGGTGTCTAAACTACAACTTAGCCGAAAAGTGCACATCAAGAAACATGAACTCACTCTCCAGCAGCAACCAGCTTGGACTTTTCATCATTCTTTTTGGTCAGACGTGGACGCCCCGGCTTCATTTTCAGGGGGCTGGTGGGCCCCCCTCCTCCGGCCTGCGCTCCAGTGGACATGAAATGGGCAAACAGCTCTGTCTGCTGCAGTAGGAAGTTGAACCGGTTGCTGCGGTTCTCTTGCTGCAACGCATAAATTGAGTCAGTTAATAATAATAATAATAATAATAGTACATTTATATAGCGCTTTACCTCAAATGAGCCCAAAGCGCTTTACAATCAAATATTCAACAAGTAGACAACCAAAATAGTGTTTATATGACACAAACCAGCAAAAAAGCATAAAACAACACACACACACAAATGCGTGTGGGCACACACACACACACACACACAAACACGCGCGCGCGTGTGCGTGCACGTCAAACACACACATACAGACACACACACATATATTATAGACACAGACTCATTGAAGTCAGTCTTCATCTTTCATTCAGTAAGCCATAGCAACTGAGTTGCACGGACAGACCACATACACCAACACACATACAGTGATACACAGACACACACACATATATTATAGACACAGACTCATTGAAGTCAGTCTTCATCTTTCATTCAGTAAGCCATAGCAACTGAGTTGCACGGACAGACCACATACACCAACACACATACACAAACGTTAAAGGATACAAGAATACTCACACACACGTGCGCATGCAGACACACAAACACGCATACGTGCACAGACACACACAAAACCAAAACACACAAGCACACATGTAATGATGTATGCACACATACATGCTCACGCACACACACAGTCAGTTTTGAGTTAATACTCTCTATTTAGTAATAATAATAATGAATCATTTATATAGCGCACTCCTCAACAAAATGTGGAGCTCTATGCGCTTAACAACAAAAATTAAAACCAAGAAATTCAACAAAAAACAAATAATCGCTCACACATGCAAATAGGCATACACATACATCCCACACACACACACACACACATACACGCATGTACGCACACACAAACGCGCGCGCACGCACCATTACCATCACCACCACAATACACAATACATAATTATGATAATACAATCAGTTTATTTGCATTGCAACTAAAGACTGTACAACGGCTTAAATCTTTAGTCTAAATTGAAATTAACAAACCTCTGACACTTTATGAGCAGGATTGCTTTTATCCAAATGCAAGGAGAAAAAATCAAGCTTTTTTTTTTCTAACAAAGATTAAGTGAGCATTAACATCAACACAGATTTAAATTTGAATACATTGTATGAAAAATAATTTAAAAATATTAATACACACCAAAAAAACTTATTTAGGAACAAATTTAGGAAAAGTTTAACTTTAATCTCACTACAGTAATTGCTTTAAAAAGAACACTTTTCTGTTCAAAATTACTTAACATAATTTCAAAATCCACTATTAAAAATAAAATCTCATTTGTTACTGCAACATAAACAAGCATAATCATATTATCCAGATTGGTCAATCCCTGTCTTTTATTTAAAATGTATAGATCTATAAAAAAGATTAAAATAATCACTTGAATACATAAAACAACTCACAATTTTTGCCTCAAAGTCCCCATCTTTCTCTCCGCTTGGCTCAGCTTTTGGAGGTGTCTTTAACAACAATGAAGGGCCAGCAATGGGCTGCACAACATACATCAGACATGTGTAAGGCCTAACATTGTAACAATCACACAGAACATCAGACATGTGTAAGGCCTAACAATCACACAGAACATCAGACATGTGTTAGGCCTAACAATCACACAGAACATCAGACATGTGTAAGGCCTAACAATCACACAGAACATCAGACATGTGTAAGGCCTAACAATCACACAGAACATCAGACATGTGTTAGGCCTAACAATCACACAGAACATCAGACATGTGTTAGGCCTAACAATCACACAGAACATCAGACATGTGTTAGGCCTAACAATCACACAGAACATCAGACATGTGTAAGGCCTAACAATCACACAGAACATCAGACATGTGTAAGGCCTAACAATCACACAGAACATCAGACATGTGTTAGGCCTAACAATCACACAGAACATGGGGACTTGGTAGAGTGCCTAACAATCACAAAGAACATCAGACATGTGTAAGGCCTATTTAAATCACACAGTAACATACTTTAGTACGTGCATGGGTTCAGTGGGGACTTGGAAGAGTGGCTGAAAAGGACCTTTTTTTTTTTTTTAAAGGACCAGCAAATTTTTTTAAAGGACCTATTTAAACCTTGTTTGTAGTTGTACTTGCAGACGTGGTGGGCGCAGAGCCAGACGCCGGCGATTGTGGCTGAGCAGATTCTTTTTTTTTTTTTTTTTTGGCTGAGCAGTTTAAATAGGTTGTAAAAAACTAACTTACAGTAGTATTTCTGCTACTTGCAAAAAAAGTCGGTCACATTGCACCTCGATTCCGCCTTGTGCCTTCTTTCAGCTTTCTTGTGATTTTCAGTCTTTGCGTGTTGTTTCAGCACCGACTCTCCCATTGACAAGATGTTGATGGTTTTTTCACAATATGCACAACGACCTGCATGTTTGTTGTCCATCACTTTTCGGACCCAGTCCTTATAAATGTCCTCTCAGCCAACGATCCTGAAAACGAACACTTTCCAGGCATTTTTACACTTTTTACTTGAAAACAAGCACTGAAGCAGCCGCATGTGGGAAGAATTTCAACATGGCGCATAAGATATCTCGACGAATCTCGCGCACGTGACCGGATTTACAGTGACTATTAAAATTAGATCGTCTGCTCGAAAGATACGAAGGCGATCGATTTTTGGCAAATTTTATTTCATTTAATATATTTTTTGGAGTTCATTTCTTATAACAAGGTACTTAGTTTTGTTTTTGGGCCTGATTAAAGGATTTAAACTGACCGCACCAATTTTAAAAGAACCTTTGACTGATTTGAAAGGACCTCCTTGCTGATATAAAGGACTTAACAGGCCTTTTGATGACCGATCAATTTCACAGCACTTTAAAGCACCTGAAAGGACCCCACGAACCATGTACATGGGTGCTCCTGGGTAATTTCAAAAATCCCGCAAGGCAGGGGTCCAGGGGCTGCCCAGTTAACAACTTGACTTAAACAATCCTAAAAATATAAAGTTCCTGGTAAAGGCATGTAAATATTTATTTGTATTCATTTATTTTATATTCTATACATGCAAGAAACTGACAAAACGTTAATAAATAGGAAATTTCTTGCTTCTCAAATTCGCATTATCCGGCGACGCCGGCTCCAGGCAATAACAAAAATCCTGCATTTCATTTTCAGGACATCCTGAAAGCAGGAGCATCCATGTTAGTAGTAGTACACATATAGAGCTAACTGCAGTCTTCCATGCCAGCTATATCCAGAGCTTCAGATTGCTTTCAGACTTTGAACATGGGTCATATGACCCATGGCTGCTCAATGTGAGGGGTCAATTTTCAAAAAGATGGGCCACTTATGTGGCGCAATGGTTTCATGATAAATAAACCAATTTTAATGTGTGTGTGTGTGTGTGTGTGTGTGTGTGTGTGTGTGTGTGTGTGTGTGTGTGTGTGTGTGTGTGTGTGTGTGTGTGTGTGTGTGTGTGTGTGTGTGTGTGTGTGTGTGTGTGTGTGTGTGTGTGTGTGTGTGCATGCGTGTGTGTGTGTGTGTGGAATTCTCAGAATAACGCATTCTTTTCAAAGAACATTGAATCTCAGAGCAGATTCCTTCCTTTCCTTTAGTCCCTTGACCTCTGTGGTCGTTGGAGGGACTGATGGGCAGCAGCAGCTGACAGGGTCAGCCATTTGTCTCTGTGGTGTGCAAGAGGGATCAGGTTGTTCATGTTCGTGTTTGTCCACTCTTTGATGTTGTCAGCCCAGCTCTTCTTTTGTCGACCATGACGGCGGCCCCCCTCCACGGTACCTTGGACTTGGAGGATGGTCTTAGACAGGGAATTGTAATGGGTAATGTGGCCAAACCAGACAAGCTGGTGACGCTTCACTGTGGATAATAGTGAATCCTGCGGCCCAGCAGATTGTGGCCTCGATCAACTTCAGAATTGTTCTTCTTCTTCTTCCAAGAAGTTCTTGATGGTTCTTGACTGTGCGACGTGCGTGGCCTAGCAAGGACAAAATCGAGTCAAACCGACTCGATAGTTTCCCCTCAAAATGTCGAACCCGTGTTTTGGCTTCGTGCCAAGTGGTCAATGTCTTTGCTTTGTTTTCATTGGTAGTTGTTATTGTTGCTGACCCATCTGGGCATTTTACTTGCGGAGTGAACACTTGTTCCGTTAGTCTTTACCTGTTTTTGCTTACAAGTGGACGCAAGATCGCGAGTGTCAAGCGCTCCAATTATTAATATTACATTATTAGGTCTGATTCCTCCGTGGAATACCACTGAACGGTAAGGATGATTTTAATGTTCAAAATTAATAGCATAATAATAGATTCAACCAATTTGCTACTTGTGTGCAAAATTTGGTGCATGTAAGTTTATAATCAGTGACTTTGCGAGGTTAATCTAATCCGAGGTGTTAGCCGTGTTAGCCTAGTCCGACATTTTGTTTTTCTTCTTGCAGCGTCACACTGACGATCGAGTTGATCAACTTTTTCTTCTGTAGCTCAAGTAAAAAAAGGCTATCATTTTAAAACGTCGTAACTTTCTCAATGTTCGACCGATTTTAATAATTTGGGTATCATTTTAAAGGTCTTTACGAGCTCTTTCCAATGACATATATTTCTTTAGGATTTGACCAAAAAATTTAAAAAAAATAAAAATTATAACCATCCTAGGCCGTGGAGAACAGTCAAGACAAACAAATTCAATTATATTCCAATCAGACTACAACAAACCTGCTGCTCCATCGGTTCGTCTGGACTGTCTGGTTCCGAATCCGACATAATGCGAAGCTATGTAATCAAAAATTACAAATAACGGAATAAAAGAGTTATAAAAACACGCTCTTCTAATACACTTTGGCGGGGCAAACCACAAAGCCTGCTTATTTCAGATCAGCATTTTATTTCCGGTTCCGGTGTCACGAAAAATAATGCCCGCGTGAAATGAGGCCTCTTTCCCCAATCGAATTTGCTGGATCGCCCCTGAATACATTCAGGCAGAGGGTTATGGGCCCGTAACTCACATTCTCCAGGCTACGGTTACGGGGCTCATCACGGGACCAAAATACACTTTATGGGTATGTGAAATTTGAAATAGTAAATGATTTCGCCGATTTTTTGGCAAAATATGGCCGAAAAAGCGTGAAATCGGCGAAATTGCAATCTTGAATATCTCAAAAACGGCCGAACGGATTTCGTTCATATTTTCAGAATTGACTAAAACGTCGCTTTGCAACACATTCGGCATAAAACTGAACCGGAAGTACGAAACAGAAGTGCTCCACCTATGGTCAGGCAGCTTTTATTTGGTTCACGGAATAGCCAAAACCGGAAGTGACGTCACAAAACTAACTATTGGATTTTGTAGCCCCTACTCTGGCCCAGGTCTGAAAGGAGTTTGTTGGCGATATGTTAAATAGTTTGGAAGTTATTCAAATGTATGTAAATTTGGTTGTGTCACTTTCACTAATTCCCATTTATGGATTTTTGTTTTTCATCCGATTTCGCTGAAATTCGCAGGAAAATGGAATGACACCATTCTTATGCTAGACTCCCAATATTAAACCGATTGGCCAAACTGTGGCCGAAATGTGGGCCAAAATGGGAAATCTTGGCAACACTTTAATCTTCAATAACTTGAAAACAGCTGCACTGAATACTTTAATTTTTTTCAGTATTTACTAAAGAATAACATTGCAATACTTTCGTCAGAAATTCGAACCGGAAGTGGGGACGAAATTTAATATTGAATAACTTGCAAATGGCTGTTTAGGGGGAGAATCCTGTCATGTTTGCTCTCAAAGGCAAACATAAGCCCTCTAGTTATTTTTGTCTGTGTGGGTGTTTACATTGTACGCCATTTTGAAAAAATTGCGAAAGACATGGGTACATCGATTTCTCGGCAAAGATGTAGATTAACACCCTCCCACTCAATTTCTCGGTTCTTTCTATGTAGAATGAGAACTTAAATATCTCTCTAGACTATATGTTTTTTTAAATAGTTACCATTATTTTATTTGCATAGTGTACAGGGCTTCTGAAAAACGAAGAGATTGTGCGTATTTACGCACAGGAGCTCTCAAATCACCCCCTAGAATGTCAAACCATGCATTAGATTTACCCTTTAATATCTCAAGTAGGGGATGAAGTGACGCGTTAAAACGATGATTTATGCGTTAACAGTATAAAAAAAATTAAACATAGCCCTTTTCAGTAAGATAACGGCATTGCTCATTTCAATAGTCTGCTTGGCCAAACTAGGTTACTGCCACAATAAGGAGCTGGCCTAGATATCAAATTCTTGAAAGATCGTGCCGAAACTGCCAGAACGCAGTAAACATCGAAAACAAATTGTTCATTGACAGGCCCTTTTCTCAAAATCCAGTAAAATCGTTTCACCAGAAATAATTGATATTCCTTTCATCAACATGCCACCAGTCTGGCAAGTGTTAGAGAAAACTTGAAGACAAAGAAGAAGAAGAAACAGGTTGTTCGTCAAAAACAAAAACAAGCACAAACAAAGTGATCAGTGGGTATGTGAGTGAAGAGAAGTGTTGTGTGCATGTACGTGCGCGTGTCTATGTAAGTGCCGTTTACTTATGTAGGAAGTAGACCCTTTAAAATTTGAAACGGAGGGTGAAAATACCCCTTAAAATTGTAAACAGGGGGGAAATCAGAAGCCCTGGTGTACCAATGTGTGCGCGCATGAGTGTATCTGCATAATGTAATTGTGCAAACATATGCGAAGGTGATTCTTGTTTTTATCTTCTAAACTTATAAATTCATATGAATGATTTGAGTTGTCTATTACTCTAAGCTTATAGATTTATACTGGTGGTCGATGGTTGTCTTAAACATGTAGTTTCTGTTTAACTATATACGATTTGTATTATGTTTAATTTAAGCGTGGTCTGACCTTATTACTGTATTGTCACATGTGATGTTAGCTTAATTGTTGAAATCGCGGACGTTGCCACATATAATTTCTCTTTTAGATATAATAAAGGTTTGTTGAGTTGAGTTGAGTTACGGTTGTGGCGCGCATGCATATTACGTTGACGGGACTTATTTCACGAAAGCACTTATG
The DNA here is from genome assembly GCA_017654935.2 of Phymorhynchus buccinoides. Lineage (NCBI taxonomy): Eukaryota > Metazoa > Mollusca > Gastropoda > Neogastropoda > Raphitomidae > Phymorhynchus > Phymorhynchus buccinoides. The sequence continues at coordinate 36,818,437 of CM065691.1, forward strand.
TCTCGTGACTGATACATTACGTCATTCATTGGTTCAAGTCAAGAAATACAATTAGGATAAATTGTGTGTGTGTGTGTGTGTGTGTGTGTGTGTGTGTGTGTGTGTGCGTGTGCGTGTGTGTGTGTGTGTGTGGGGGGGGGGGGGTTGTTGCTGTTGTTCTTGTCAGTTTTGGCTGTTGTTGGCGGTGGTGGCGGGGTTTTTTAAAATTTTAAGATTCATTAAAAACACTTTAGAAAACTATTACTAAAACTAGAGCGGCGTTATGACGCACTGGATCACCAGCCGCGCGGCAGTATTTTCGGCTGCAGTGCTTCGCCTCACAGCTGGTAACTTTGGAAGGACTTCTAAGACAGCATGATATGATAAGTCTCATACTAATTCAATATCAGTGAACTACTACGTACATGCCCAGGTGCTCCGCCGGCGGCGCAGCATTTTCGGCTTCAGTGACTGTCTTAACCTTTGACCTATGACCTTCATTTTCTAACTTGGTCTAGATATTATTTGTACTTATCTGCATGCAAAATTTGAGCGCCTAGCTCCCTCCTTTCAAACGTTATTCTGCATGGTAACATATAGACAGGTAGAGCATTTTCGGCTCCAGTGACCTTGCACTTTGACCAATGACCTTCATTTTCGAACCTGGACTAGATATCGTTAGTACCTATCTGCATGCAAAATGTGAGCGTCATAGGTCCCTTCGTTTAAACGTTATCGTGCCAGGTGCTCGGCAGCATTTTCGGCTCCAGTGACCTTGACCTTTGACATATGACCTTCATTTTCGAACTTGGCGTAGATATCCTTAGTACCTATCCATACACAGAATGTGAGCGTCTTGTAGCCGGGTCCCTCCGTTCAAATGTTATTATGGTAACACTATAGTACATGGATAGTCAGCCTCCGTTCAAACATTATCATGGTAACAAGATAGTCACATAGACAGATACTGAGATAGCCAGGAACAAACAGAAATCGCTGAAAACATTACCAGCTTCGCTCTCTTCGTTCGCGGCTGGTGACAAAGTTGATCAGTGAGACTTAACTCTCACAGAATAGTTCAATTGTCTGCAATAAACTGTCTAATTCGGTTAATTCATTACTTTATACGCTTTTATTTTCCCCAAACATTCACATCCAAGGCTAGCGCTGTCCCACAGCCTTACTTAAACGTACAATGCGCTTTGGTTGTCTTATAATATTCCTGGAACTTTTTTAAAAGTAGCTGCCAAAACACGCTGTTCAAGTTCACAATGAATCTTCTTTACAACAGGCTGAAATATCAAAACGAGTGCTTGATTACTTCTATAAAAAGCAAGTTGAAAAACCCGACATGGCTGACATCGCTCTGCATTGTTACAAAATCGGGACTTTATTGGAGTTGCACTGCCTCCGGGCATTGCCTCCAGTATTGTTCCCACCATCTTTGTATTTACAAATGTCCCATATGTGTCTGTTCCAGACCGAGAGGACGTAAAGCACCATTTTTTCGTTCGTTCCGACGTGGCTTTGTGCCTTGGGGGTGGGGTGGTGGATACTAATTAATTGGTAGTATCCAACAGACCTGTGGAGTGTTGTACGTGGCTCTCGTTAGTTTAGGGTTACATTTGGGGGGTATTTACTTCAGTTCATAATATAGTCACAGAGGCGTCTCTGTGAAATTCGGGTTGCTTCCCACCTGTGAGCGCGTCGCAGCCCGGCAGAGGCGTGCCACCCATTTTTTTAATTTTTTTTGACACACCCATTTTGTTTTGTTTTTTTGGCGGCATGCGATGTTTGTGTGACTGATGAGGAAGGAAAGGGGCGGGGGGTAAAGTTTGACCAAATGATAATATTTTCGTCGCCACTGGGCTTAAATTGTGCTAAGTGCATGGGCACACGGGATCTCAATCGGTTTATCGTCTCATCCGAAAGACTCCATATTCAGACCATAAGGCCTATTGCAGAGTGAGAGGAAAAATCCCCTGTGCCATGTAAATCTTGGCTTCCACATCTCTCAAGATATGAGTGTTGACTCACAAGTTCAAACTATCTGTCGGTCAGCATACTGTGAGCTGCGTCGCATTGGTACGATTCGACATCTCCTGTCCTGTCTGCGCTTTTGTTCTCTCTAAATTAGATTATTGTAATTCACTTTTGTATGGCTGCCCCCAACACGTCCTTGACAAGCTTCAAAAAGTCCAGAACTCTGCTGCCAGACTTGTCCTCAAGGTCTCTAAGTATCATCATGTTCAACCACTCCTGATATCCCTCCATTGGCTTCCCATCAAAGCACGTATTGACTACAAAATGTCCACTCTATGTCATTCTTATTTCTCTGGAAATGCCCCTAGCTATATTTCTGACATGCTTTCTGTCTATACTCCATCAAGGCAATTGCGGTCATCTTCGGATTCGAAAATTCTCTGTGTTCCTATTACACGAACAAAAATGTTTGGTGAGCGCTCCTTTTCCTTTTCGGCCCCATCAGTTTGGAACTCCTTACCACGCGAAATTCGCCATATCGAGTCCTTGCAATGCTTCAAATCAGCTCTAAAGACCCACCTATTCGGCAAGCTACATTACAACCTTTAGGCCACATTACTTCTCGACTCTATTCTCCCCGCTCTCTTTTTATTTATATTACGAGCGATTCAACATGTCTGTTTCCGTAGCAACTCCAACGTGACTGCTTCTAGCAGAAAACAAGTCTGCCTGCGCGATACGTTAGAAAGACCGAAGTATAGTAGTTGTTTTCTTGCAAATCCTACAGAATAGGATGCAGTCTTGGCATATGATTAAGAACATAGTTACAAGAAGAGCAAACACACAGTCAATGGGAGAAGGAATTTGCTTGATTATAAACGAGTTTTCTTATAACCGAGTTTTGATAATGCATAAGAAAGGAGTTCTGCCGGAAAAATGTTTTTGCTTGATTATAAGCGCGTTGTCTTATAAGCGGCTGTATGGGGCATTTCTATATGTATAATGTAAAGATAGTGGGTCTTCTTTTTTTGCGTTCCCAGGCCATATGGCCATAATGGGTAAGGAACATATGTCTCTCTCTCTACATGTGTCCGGTTTTCAGTTTTCACTGGTTTCCCCGATGCGTACAGCCGACACATTCCGATTTTGGAGGAGCTCAAAGGAGAAAAATTATTTGGAGGATTTTGTTTGAAAAAAGGCAGGAGAATGGGCCAATAAGTCAGAAAGATAGTAGATGATAGAAAGCAAAGGGAAAAGGCAGTCACAAAGAGTGGCAGACTAGGGCAAGTTTCAAGCACAGAACTTCCAGAAAGTGGGGCAACTACTTTTACGATAGACCCCCACGGGAGATAGTGGGTCGATCATGCAATATCAAGTCTCCCCAGGATATTAAAGAAGTACCTGGAGAAAAAAAGGCTTTTTCCTTTTTTTAATTTATTAATCCATCCGTCTGTCAGCCATGAAAGACAGCGTCTCGATTATCATTTTGTGTTGATTGCTGATTGCCATTTTTTCTAACCTCCAATCCCAGCATTTTCAATTTCTTTTTTTGCGGAACTCTTTTCTGTTGTTCTTTATTCCAAACTTTCTCATTTCTGTTGCGATGAATTTGTATTTATATTACGAGCGATTCAACATGTTTGTTTCCGTAGCAACTCCAATGTGACTGCTCAGTCTAGCAGAAAACAAGTCTGCCTGCGCGATATGTTGATTTTGAAGTAGAAAATCGTGTTAAAGACCTAAGTATAGTACATGTTCACATGTGCCAGAAATGTTGTTTACCTTTAATGTATGCTTTCAAGTGTTGTCACGTTACAAATGAATTTGAGTTGCTTCTCGAGTGTGTGTGCGCGCGCACATGTGTGCATATGTGGAGATGCATTACAGCAACCAAATTATTTCTTTGATGAGAGGACAGAATAGTAATAAGTTGGTGCTGAATTTTGATTGCAAATGTCATATTCTATTCCCCCTGTCAGGACAAAAGTAATATCATATTGAAATTTACCACTGGTGGACTTAGTACAATTGATTTATGCAAGAGCCAGGACATATAATATACTGGTCTCCAAAATTTAAGGGCCGGAAGAACGATCTTCTCTCTTCTGTCTTGGAGGCATGCTTATTGAGAGCTCTGGTTGCCGCCCTTAAATACACATTCGTGTCTAACTTTTGCTCAGCAGTGTTCACTAGTCATGCCTTGCACGTGCAATAGGCAAGAAACCTGCATCAGTCCCGATTCTTCAGCGAAAAGAGACCAAACTTTCGTGAAATTATCGTGAATATGCCACATTTTAAGCGTACCTGAAAACGCTGTTGCTCTACTGCAATGTCTGCAAAACTGGTTCAGGCACGTGCAACAGGAAGGAAAGTTATTGAGTAGCCTATGTTTTGCCATTTTCTTCATTGTTGTCTTAGTGTACAATAAATAGATATCAAGCTACTGAAAACAGAAGCCGGCCCTTAACTTTTGGAGACCAGTATAGTTGTCCTCTTGACTTTTGTTTTGCTTAGGTGTCTCTGTCCTTTTTTCCTCCTCGGTGCAACACAGACTCACTGGATTCTAATTCTGTCCATTTACTTCTTCTGTCCATCTTCCTTTGCATAGTTCTTTCTTTCTGAACGCCCCTCCTCCTAAAAGTTGGTCCATTGCTGCCAGCACCCCCCCCCCCCCCCCCCCCCCCATTATTGTACAGTTGTATCATCTCCATTCAAACTTAAAAATCAATTAAACAGAAAGGCATTTTGTAAGTATATATTTTTTTACATTCCAAATTATTGTACAATCTCTTTTCATACTTTAAATCAAAGAAGCAGAAAGCATCTTGTCTGCATAGTGTTGAGTACAGAGTTTCAATTTCAAACAGTAAAAGTTGTCTATGTTCCACCTTTCAACATGTTTGTTGCAAGCAGAATGATTTATCACATAACCTATCTCCCCTCACCCATACCCAGGTCATGCTTAATAACAATAACGCATACACTCAGAGAGAGAACAAAGAGAGAGAGAGAGAGAGAGAGAGAGAGAGAGAGAGAGAGAGAGAGAGAGAGAGAGAGAGAGAGAGAGTGAGAGAGAGAGAGACAGAGACAGAAAAAACAGAGAGAGAGAGACAGAAGAAAATCTACCTGATGGTAATGGTATTGAAATGCTGGTCAGTAATTTATTGGGAAGAAATGAGATGCATTCATATTCTATTACATTTCCATTAAATTACTGTTTCAAGTGACCTGTGTTGCAACTTTGTAAATGTAAAATTCAATACTTTGTAACTCTGCTAGCAGTCTTTGAAAACTTCTTTGTTAAGTTACTTTCCCTTTTGCATGCATTCACTTCACCTCACAAGTCTGAACAATAACAGCTTTTATTTTGTTGCAAATTCTCTTTATTGATAAACAATTCAACATCAAGAAATATAATCTATACATTACTGATTTACTTCACATATCAAAATGTATTTATTTCTTTTCAATTGCACATGTCATGTACATAAGCCTTCAAATTTTAAATATAACATCATGTGGAATTAACATGCAATCTTTTTATTTTTAAATCATTCACTTTCTTACAGTAAACAGACAAATAACAAAATCATCAACAATTTTTGTTTGTAACTGAAAATGATGAGAACACCAGCACGATTTCTGTTACATAATTACTGGAAGGGACACACCAGCTTCAGATACTATGCACTGTACAAGATCTGAAGTGATTCTGTGCAATTGTTCACAAGATGTGTGTGGACAGACAGAAAAGATCAAGAAACAGACTTAAAAAATCAACAATATCATAAAATAACAAAGGGATTACAAGCAAAAATCAACAAAAAACAGAAATAACCACCAGAGTAGCTTTCTACTCCACAAAGAGGAGTGCACAAAAATGGAGGTATCAATGAGAGCATGCATATGTGCATCATTGTAAGAAACGATAGTCTGCAATGCGCACTGATCCTGTTTCTGTGTGTACATTGTATTTTAACAGGACAGAACACCTGAGGCACCGCTAATAGGCACATTTCTTTTTTAAAATCTCTAAGTATATATAAAACTTTCACAAATTCATTTTTAGAGAAGAGAGGAAGAAGAAAGGAGAAAAGATAGGGGTCTGTGGCATTTCAATGAAGACTAATCAAAATTTTATAAGCCAGTCATGCGGTGAATTGATATTTATTGTCTCAACAACACTGCAACTTTTCTACAAATTCAAAGCAGTACTTTTTTACACAACTGCTACACATAAACATACAAACAAAATTTAACAAGGTAAAATGGCTTTAGCACAATATCATTGCACCCTGAATGTAAAACGAGAAAGTTAAAAACAGTCTGTACAATTTTACAGTAAAAGAAAGCTTACTATTAAACTTGTACAGTTAAATCAAAAGAAAAATCCTAAACAATCATATTTGTATCATGATCTATCATGTCTTGATTTATTATTCCTAAAAGTATCCTTACAACAAACTCATTTAATAAACATACAAAGGAGCTAAAGCATGGAGTACATGTTACACATTTAGTTTGAGCCTGTATTCACGTTGAGATAGCATGAGACTTAGCATGATGCTAACTTAGAAGCTCTTCCAAAAGTCCTATTAAATCCTATAGGACATTGGAAGAGCTTCTAAGTTAGCATCATGCTAAGTCTCATGCTATCTCCACGTGAATACAGGCCCTGGAGTTTTTCTATAGCCCGCATTAAGCAGGAACAAAGACAAATAAGAAAATGTTCGCAAAAAAACACATTTAAAATCTGTTCTTTGTGGAAAGCAAACATGTTCAAATCTCTATCAAAAAAAAGAAAAAGTATTAAACATATTCACACCTTTAAATTTGTATGCTGAGGGAAGGGGTGGGGTGGGGGAGATGTTTCAAAAGTTTGAAAAGATTGGAATAATTTACAAGTTTCACACAATCAGTGACAAAACTGAAACAACGCTTTACATGTTTCCATAGTAATCTAGCAACAAAATTACAATGCTGAATAATTTGAAAAGAAGGCAATTGATACTCTTACTATTTTAACCCACTGTTCATTGATAAAAGAATCACAATTTACAACATGAAAACTGCACTAAAAACAAAACACATCAACAACAAAATACATCTGCCAATATTTCAAATAAAACAACAAAAGGAGCAAGCTAGTGTTTACTGTGAACTGCACTTGTTGGTCTCACTACCCTTATACCACGCACAATAGAATATTGTGGTCAACCAATCTTAAAAATTACACAAATATTGAACTCATTTGCAATACATGTCAACCCTTTCTCTCTTTTTCTTTTACAAAAACAATCACAGATAACTTGAATCACAACAGAACCATGTCAATGTTATTTACAATTTGCGCACCGGAAGGAAGCATTATGACTGATGATGTTCAGTTCATGAACATTGGCTATGTAGCAATGCGCGCAATAATCATTTGATTCTGTTCAGTTTATGAATACTGTCTCTCTGATGAGGATGACGACGCAGGTACATAACGAAGGAGATCAAAGACCCAGATGTGCACAGCCCTAGCACTGAATAGAGAGATCGCTGGTCGGTGGGCAGCTGTCTATTTCCAGAAGCGCTTTGCGGCACGCCTGCACAGACTTTCTGTCGCCCAGGGCTTCGTACATGCGGCTGGCTTCCTTGATGAGCCCCGCCCGTTCCTCGGAGCTGTGTATCAAGGTCTGGGGCAAATGGCGACCGGCCAGCAACAGGGCTGTGGCCTGCTCCCTCTCTGGTGCTTCACCGTCTGACGAGTCGCCTGGAAACAAACGGTACAAAGTGACGCACTATTTCCTAACATCTACCCTCCTTCTTGTCCAGTTATTAACATTTTAGTTACTATTTCGTCAAAGAAACATGTTTCCTTGAAATATTTATCAATCGTAAATTCCATATATCCAAGAGACATTTGCCAAAATTTAAATGATCACTTATCACTATGTTCAGAATTTGATGAATTGTTTCCTATGTGAATAATTAAAAAAAATCAATGTTTTCCTGAAGCGTGTATGCAGAATGACTGGCACAACACTACAGTAAGTGGCAGAGTTTACTGTCAGTCAGAACATTGAAAACAACTGTGAAAGTTAGAGGCTGAAAAATGTTGTGATACAGTCGACCCCCTCTTTTAAGACCTTCAAAAAATCGCGGAAAATCGGTCGTAAAAGAGGGGGGTCTTAAATCAGGGGCGACCAAAACAATGCACTCAGTGACTCACTACACCGTATATGACGCACAGCACATGCATACACTAGAACTAAAACATGCTTTCTCCGTCATTCTTGAATGAAACATCGCGGTCTAGCTAATATACGAAAACGGGCTAAAACAGAAAGTGTGCTCGCGGCCCGTGTTGCACTCACACACAAACTACACATAACAACAGTACAGACCTAATTTTCGCCATTTTACGCTCTGGCAGTTCATTTTCAATCACAGTTTGCACACACGGAACTTTTACCGCGCATACAACTCGGCTGACAAAATGGCGCCGCATACACCGCAAATACGAAATCACGGCAAACGCTAATGCGCCAGCTGCTTTCATTTATCGGATTTTGTGTGTTGTTTGCATTCAGTGAGTGTTTCAGTGCACGCACTAACGCTGATTTATCAGTTTGATAACGGAAAGGAGCTGCTTTTCAACTTATTTTTTTGTAAAGTGAGACCATTCACTGAGTTCCAACTTATGGAGTGTGACCGATCACCTAGTTTCAACTTGGGAGTTGACTTCGCATTTAGGCCTACGTGTGCACAGAGTTGGTAAAGATCGACACGATCGCGACCGTTTCAGTTCAAACTTTGATCATAAACTGCTCAGTGATGACACATGTGCATAAAAGTGGTGAAATTTAGTGGTCAGATCGTGATATCGCTGATTAAATTCTTCAATTTCGGCATGAGAACGGTTCGTTTTTACCGAGATTGACCTAACAACAGTGGTACCCCAGCTGTGCGTCGGCTCGAACTGAGGCCGAGAAGGATAGATATCGTCGTTTTTGCGACTGATAATTGTCAGAATGTGTTGCATCGGTCGTAAAATCAACAAGATTTACGGTCGCAAAACGCGTTAGAGGGGGAGTCGTAAATGAGGAGGCAAGTTTAGAAGAAAAACGATCCGTCATTCATATTTCAGTCGTAAAAGAGGGGAGGTCGTAATTCAGAGGGCCGTTCGTGAGGGGGTCGACTGTACATGGAACTACTGAATGAAATTTAACAGTACCTGCCAATAAAACGAAGTCAAATTGTTAGTTAACAAAGATACGGAAGATTTTGTTCATAAAGATGACACTATTGTGTATCCATTGCTCACGATGAAGACAAACTGAAGGAGCATCAAGACAGTAAAATTCAATATTTACAGAACCCAGGAAAGCTCATAACCCCCTTCTCCCTTCCACATAAAACAAAACAAAAACAAAACCCCACATACACACAAAAAACGACAACAAAAAAGCAAACAAACAAACAAAAGAAAAACACACATGGCTACCTACCACCACACCATTACAATCAACAAATAAAAACAGCTTCAAAACCCACCAGAGGATTTCAAGGCACGCCTCCGGATGCTACAGTCCAAAAGCTGCTGCGTCCTGGCTGGGTTAGCCCCGGCCATCATGCGTGCTGTGGCTTCGTGCAAAAACACCTGGAACACAAAATGCAATCTACTACCTGATCATGCTGCATTTGAACAATATCAACTGTCTTCAAACCCGTATCTGACAAAACGGGCAACATCCATATAATGAATCAATAGAACAATAGAACAAGCCATATAAATTGTAATCCCAGTTAGTCATGAAATCAAGCCAGATCATTTTTCGATTCTTGGGTTATTGTGCATTTTTGTGTGTTAAAAAGTTCCTGCATCGATATGGCAATACCCAGTAGTTTATTAAAAAAAATTTTTTTAATCCTTAGACGACACTTTATGAGAGTTTATAACCAAAGTTAGTTGAAGTCAATCCATTATCTTTGAAATGAACAGTGTCTTTGTAATATTCAAATGTGACTCACATGGATTATGTTGATATGGCAAGCCATTAGGTTAATCTGACGCTATAGGCTCAGACCTGCCAACCGCCTAACAGACCAAAGAGGAATATTTGTAGCAGGAAAGAGGAATTTTTGGGAGCTAAGAGGAATTTTCACGCCGTATTTTACCTTTCGCGCGCAAACATAATTTGAAGCAAGCAATTTTCACCCTTGTGAACTGGTCTTGTTTAAAACTAGTCTTGTCTGGAAGTGTCACAACTATTCCTAACACAATGGAAGCTCTTGGTTTGTTCCTCTGACCTTTTTATTTGGGCAGACCAAGACGGTTGGCGTCATAGATGACTTAAAAAAAAATCGCCATCCTGACGGAAGTGCGCAAACAGAAACTGGAATGTCGGTTATGTGCACAGCAGCTGCGCTGCTCTGTATATAAGCCGATGAATTTGTGTGTTTAAAAAATCCTTTTTTTAAAAAGTTTTGAAAGCGGAATTTTATGGAATTGAGCGGAAAGGCGAAAGAAATGTAGTCTGAGTGGAAAACATTCTGCTCAAAGCGGAAAGGTTGGCAGGTCTGTAGGCTGCATCTAGAGTGCCTAAGGAACAATTCTGCCAAATTTCGTTAAGATTGGTTCAGTACAGACAACCGTACAGCCTTTTCCCCCATTCCATTGTGCTCCTGTTCTTACAGAACTGGGAGTACAAAAAGTGAATTTAAACAATCGATCAAAAACAAAACCTGACAAGCACACACACACCAGCCTGAGCAAATAGTTTGACACAGCGCAGTATACGCCACCTCTCACCTTGGACAGGGCGGCCTTGTGGGTGTGGGCCATCTTCCTGAGGCTGGCCAGGTCCTGCTGGAAGGCGATCAGCTCCACCTGGCTGGCCGGGCGGGCCTCCTGCTGACCCATCTCCCACAGCTGGGTGCGCGTGGTCAGCAGCCACTCACACAGCAGCAGCTGCACAGACTGGGCAAAGAAAACCACAGCGCTCGCCATTAAGAAAGCAGCTGGGGTTTTTTAGTGACAAATTTTGCCAAACACAGCACAAATAGCAATCTTTTTATTTACAAGATTTACAAAACATAACAATTGAAACAAAAAAAGAAAGACCGAGACACATAAACATTAAAACAATATTACATGACCTTAGAAAAACAAAGCATTGAAACCAGTGAAGGCTGGAGAATACGAGTTCTTGCAAAACAAGGAATATCAGACACAGACTTTAATATGAGCAATGGACTGACACAACCAGCATTCAAGTGCTTGCCATTTACAATATTGAACATGGGACAACAAAAATAAATTTCAGTCTTTTAATAGCAGCTTCAAGATTGATATAACATTCCATTTCTTCCTTGAGACATCTTCATTCAAGCATCATGAATGGAATAATCACAAGCCATGATATATACACTTGAATACATTCAAAGCCACTCCAGCATACATAACTTCAGGTCGAAAGACGATGAAGAAGCTCTGATGTTGGCGCGTGCCTTGGTATTTGCACTGCAGATGCATTGCATGAGTCCAGCTTGATGCAATGCAACCTCAATGCACAACCACGACACACAAACCCAATGGTCGTTTGAAGATCATTGCTGTATAATCTAGCCATCCTTCCCCAGCCTAATGGACACACTGATCTCCACTGCTCCTCTGTCAGCTACAGAAACAACCAATCCTAGACAAGACCGACCAAGAGCACCAACACAGAAAATTCCTCTTCTCCTTGAAATATGCTTCTCTCCTTTAAAATCCATAACAACCCCCGTTTCTTGGACTGCAGCACAGTAGTTCTAAGAACAGCTCTTCACACCAAATGACAAGCAGCTTTTCAAAATAGGAAAGCTGCCACATCTTTACTGGAAGATCCAGCTGACAATGATACAACATAATGATTGTTAGATGATCCAGTATCATTGTAGCTCTATTCCTTGCACATCTAGATTCTGAACCAAACTAACTACCATATTTTTCTGACTATAAGGCGATACGTTTTCCCCTGAGACCCCTGCGCCTTATAATATGACTAATAATATAGTAAGTAAACAAAGTAACAACATCTGAATTCTGTGTTCATTTTGGGGGCTGCGCTTTATAATCAGGTGTGCCTAATAGTCCGAAAAATATGGTAACTAATTTTTTTAAAATTTCCGTTGGATAAACAATGCTTGTGAATAGTCTATGATTAAAAATCTTTTGATATTTGAAAGACTGACACATTCAACAGATTATCCAGCTGATTTGTTTTGTATTCATTTTCAATTTTATAGTATCACAACATTTCTCATTTCACGGACAAGAAAAAAAAAAGATCAGCAAACAACCTGTGTACTTGCAAGGTTCCTCCATAATGAACCATTCACAGAAAATTTATTTAAATTTTTAAGAACTAGAAAAGAAACTGCATACCTTAATGGTAGTTTGCTCCTCCTCTGCATAAATCAGTTTGATGCTCTCCCTCAGCAGACGACCTGCACGGTCACACTGACGCAAGCAGAGGCGAGTTCGCGTGACATCCGACTGAATGATTGACTTGCGAGCCTTGTATGCCAGGAGCACAGCTCTCGGCAGAGGGTCACTGCAAAAAAAAGAGAATCACCCCCAAAACTGTTTTGACCCAACAGACAATTTTCGGAAAACAAAAATAGGGAAGAGCACTTCGTGAAAATTTTGTTTACTTCGACTTACTCTGTCAAATACCATAGCAACAATGGCCTTGAAGAGTGAAGCGAAGTGAGTGAACATGGTTCGCAAACATTTTAAATAGAAAGCTGATCTAACTTGCAAAACATCGAGAACTCGCAAAGAAATAAACATGGAGACTGATTCAGATGGCTTGATAGAGAACATGTGAGAAACACCAACCCGAGGGTGTCTACTCAAACGCTGCATGTTCGGAGGGTGATTGTTACCATCTGGGGGTGCAATTGCTATCATACAGTCTTGACATCTGTAGGGTCCCCCTTACCAAAAATGCTTCACAATAAAGGGTACCATTATAAATCACATGTTAACGGACAGAAAGTTGCCACTTTCAGATTGCTATCATGCATTTTGAAAAGGGGTGATTGTCAAAAATATAAATGACAGCATGAATGGTAATCATCCCTATTTTTGGGATCTACCTCATGGTAGAGTAGCTTCCCCTGTTTGACCGATTGAATTAGGCAAGATCACTCCCATACACCATAAGATTACTCTCCTTAATTATTTTCGAACAATTCCTATTAACTGACAGTCTGCATAATTGTAGAGTTTAAATTAAATTAATTATTTCTCACTCACACACACATGAACACAAAGACTTCATACAATCTCTTTGACAAAAACCCCCACATAGCACATTTGTGTTCCAATGTTGAAAATTATACACTGAATGAAAGGAAACAAGGACTCTAATATAAATTTAATACATAATACAAACATGAAATGCTGTGAGAGAGAGAGAGAGAGAGAGAGAGAGAGAGAGAGAGAGAGAGAGAGAGAGAGAGAGAGAGAGAGAGAGAGAGAGAGAGAGAGAGAGAGAGAGAGAGAGAGAGAGAGAGAGAGAGAGAGAGAGAGAGAGAGAGAGAGAGAGAGAGAGAGAGAGAGAGAGAGAGAGAGAGAGAGAGAGAGAGAGAGAGAGAGAGAGAGAGAGAGAGAGAGAGAGAGAGCAGGGACGTGTCAGTGTACTCACTCAGACGCCTGCAGTGTGGTGGGAAACATGTCCAGGAGGGGGTAGAGGCGGGCAGCCCTCTCGTCATCTCCGTTCAGCCAGCAGTAGGCTACAGAGACCACTGCTGCCCACCACTGCACCACTCCATCCACCTCTGGAATACATAACAAGCATCAGGAATAGAAATCAATATTTATCACTGAAACTTAACCCTGCTCACATTCTGAACTCTTCTAGCGGCATGTATGTTTTGACGTTCTTGGTTATCAGTTGCATCTCAACCGACGACAAAGGAAGTAACTTTTTTTTCGAGTGTACATGCATTGCTTTAACCCTCTCACGGCTACATATGCCAGATCTGACCGACAGGGTTCCCAGGGCTTTCAGCTATCCCCAAGTAAGGACCTTGTAAGGACCTGTAGGCCTAAGGATAATGTCCATCTTTTAGCCAACGATCTTGAAAGGAACACTTTCCCAGCATTGTCAACAATGTGACAGTAATGATTCAATGTCTAAGCAGATACAAAAACTATGGCTGACACAGATATACGCGTTTTCTCGCAAAACGACACAAGGATAAAGAACGAGATTTCAGGCAAATTTCTCTTGACAACTCGCGGTGCATCATTCGTCTGCTAAGCGGTCAGTTGAAACGGGAAGGTGGGGGAGGGGGGTAAGGTGGAGTAGGTGCTGAGCGATGTTTCTCAAGCGTAAAAGTGCTGCTTCTGTGATCTATTTTGAGTATGGCCTTGCTGCTCAGGGCAGTTTTTGGCAGCTGTCAGGACTTGTAAGGACCTTGAAGTGAATGTAAGCACTTGTAAGGCCTTACTTGGAGATTTCAATTGGTCAAGACTTACAAGGACTGGTAAGGCCCCTATGAACCCTGGACCGATTTTTTCTTTACCATTGGCTCCCGTAGCGCCAATTGCGCCCGCTGAACGCCCGGTCTAGTAGTTTCACTTTCACTTTTGCCCTACCCACAATGCAATATACTAAGTTAGTTCTTCCTGTTCCTGACTCTCAGTGGTCCGTTTTTGGTTCTTACAGCAAGGGAAAGCACCCACTAGTCTTTTTGAACGGATTTTTCGAAGTGACCCCAATTTTTTTCTTCTTTCCACGTGACATGCACAGTATTGACTCGGCGCGATGCTCGGAGTGCCATTACGGATTTTTTTAATCCAATTCATGGTTTGTTGTGTGACAGTGTGTTAGCTTTGGAATGAAAATATCATCATTGCTATTCAATATGCATCTTTCAGAAATTAAATGTGAGTTAGACTTTATTCTGGGTGATTTTTTAAAATAAAAATAAAAGATTTGGTGCGACGTTCTGAGTTACTTCCCATCACTTGGTATTCAATGTAGATTCTCCGTTCGATTGATCAGAGTGAGAGGGTTAACGACAGAAACAGTAATAAAGGTTCTAAAAACAGACAAACACATGGCAGGATGCTTGGCAGTTAATGTCTTTGCATTTAGAGGGAGTGATATATCTTCGCCCATGGCACTAGAAGAGCTAAAGTCCAAGAACAAACAAGCTAAAAAAATCTATACATGTGTGAAAATGAAAGTATAATGGATGCCCCCACCCCAAATGTTTGGTCAATTTTCCCTCCAACCATATTCAGATATTTTCTTCGTTAATTGAAGAGCCATCTTAGATTAACCCTTTCGCCGCCAGCCATTTTTCAGCCAAAAAATACCATTAAATTTAACTGGGTAGACAAAAAAACCCACCCTGCAATATTGCGAATTTCTCTGTGACATGCATACCATTAGGCCTATCCTTACCTCCCAAAATTAAGAAAATAGGGTCTTCAGATAACAGGCCCTGATTTGATGCATATTAGTGACATGGGTGTTAAACCATTGTGGTGCTAAAATGCGACATTGGCGGTGAAAGGGTTAACATAACTGTTAACATAACAGTGCACCTATCAAAATAACACTGAAGTGTGATGCTGCCAATTTCAATAAATTATTGAATGCCAGATAAAGAAACTAAAGAAAGAAAAAGTAGTACTGCTACTCAATTCTTTCACAGCTGTCTTACTCCACAATCGTAATAAATGTGGATTTAAACACAGTGCATGGTCCATCCATGTTTGTTTTAGGTTTATAGTGAGTCTCTTTGACTTCTGATTTCTTTTTTTTTTTAAATGCCTAAAATAGTGTACCTTGAGGAAGAGGGATATTTTCCATTTTCTATGCAACTCGTTTGCATACAAGATGAACACTTGCAGACCGAAGTTTTAATCTTACCAGGAAGAGAGGAGAAACCCGTGACGCTTGGTGAGGACATGGGGTGTCTGCTCACAGCTGAACACTCCATCAACATGCTTGTGTACTCCATCACATCTGGCATCTTTGACTTTCTGAGGATGCAAACAAAGAAAAGATGCTTCTGTATTATTGACAGGAAACTTTCTCCATAAATGATATCTTGCGAAACTTAGCCAAAATGAGCTACAATAAGTATTGTTGATGGTGTAAAAAATAGGTTTACCTAGGCAAAAATCAATGATCAAATAAGAAAACCAGACAATAATTAAACAAATTGTGAACATTCTGAAATTAAAGCATTCTGTTCTGCAATAGGAATTGCTTGGAAATAATTAAGGGGAGAAATGTCAAGGTGTGTGTGAATGATCCCGCCTAACCGAGTGGGGACAAAGAGAAGCTACACTGGCTTAACAGTCGCCGTCGCCTCGTGTGCTTGATTAGACGGACATGACAGAGAACACAGTGCGTCATTCTAAAATTGTCGTCATTTATATTTACGTCACATTTTGCAAAGTTCAATCAGTTTGTGACCACTTGTAATCACCCCTCATTTCTCTAAAACAATGTTTGCAAGTCGCTCATTCGCATCCTGGTTTATCTCTTTGACGCCATGGTTGCTATGGTTTGTCCCTCTCTGGTCGAGGTAAACAACTCTAATTTTCACAAAGTTCTCCTTTCCCCCCCAAATCGTCTATTATGTACTGCATCAGTGCTCAATCAACTAAATAAGAAAATCCCAGTACAATGAAATATCAGACAAGTACTTAGAGAGGCACTGTTTTTTGTTGGAGCCGAGACATGACGTAGTGGAGATGCGTCAAATATGTACTACATGTCATGTCTTGGCTACTTTTTATAAAAAAAAATTATGTCTTGGCTACTTGACATAGGTAGTTCTTTTGCAACTGACCAAACATTACACTTGTTAATTCTTATAAATATATGTTTATAATTATGTGTCTAGTTGAAAAGATCCAACTCTTTCCCCCCTGGTAAATTATAAATATGAATAACAAATACAGTGAAATATGATTTACCTGAATGGATCCTGTGGCGACATCAAAGCCAGGATACTCTTCTCTAACAGATGTTCTCTGAAGGCCTGTGTCACTCTTGCAAGAGGGTTCACTACAAAAACACAGAAAAATAACACGAGTTATTTAAATAATGATACAAGGGGTTACAAAATTAACAAGGTATGTGACTGACAGAATTATTTTTTTTAAAAATTCATACATCTTTATGCGCCTTGGCATGAGGCTGTGTCAGACCAGTTGATATAAGCTAGAACATCAAGGCTACATCAAAATGTTATGTTCTGCACGGTTGTGCAGGGATTGTCTTAAGTCATGACAAGCTCCTAGCGTAACATCAGTCTAAAATCCTCTGAAGCCGGAGTGTGACAAACAGCTTCAATTTTTTCCCGTCAAATATGGAAAAATTTCAGTTAACGGAAACTCTGTTTAAGATTGCCGTATGGTTAAACAGCCTTGATTCTATTCCAAAGCAGACATGGTAAAGAAGGAAAAGCATTTTTTTCTCTGAAGATATTACAGGGTTTCAGAAGTTGTCTCTTGGTGAAATCAAGGGATTCAAAGCCCATTATGGTGATCAGAAGGCAATTGCTCTTGAAGATAAATAATATGTAAAACTTCAAACTTGGGTATAAAGCATCTCCTCAAGCTTACAACCCGTTCCGACATTTGATTTTCTGCCTTCAGTTTTCTCTGAATTCCGAGAATTCTCGGATAATTAATTGTCATGCTTGCCCCCCCTCCCCCCCCGAAAATATCAATGGGTCACCTTTGGATCCAGCACTGGAAAGGATGGATGAGGGGCTGGTGCAAACCGGCTTGATGTGAGCGAAGAAGCTGTGTCCCTCGGCGTGCAGCAGCCACTTCATGTTGCCAGGGACCTCGCCCCTGGCACACACACCCTGAGCCCGCCGCAGAAAGTAGTGCTGCGGAAACGGAACCAGAAACACCAGTAAGTAAACTGACTGGGTTTTTTGACGACCTGTCAAACCTTCAGTAAACAATCGGTGATGCCAAAAAGAACACGAAAAGTCTTTTAAGTGACCTTTTAAAACTTTCCTTTTGTTAAAAAAATTCACACATTAAAAAAGTGTGGTATCTTCATCTTATATCTTTAGTCTCATTGGCAGCCAAGCCTCCCCCACCACCCTTCCAAAAAAATAAAAAATAAAAAATAAAATACATACACCAAACAGCATGGTCTTCTAACTTGAGCAACACTTCCTTAGATGTGGACAAGTCATCTCTACATCATACTCAAGTCTGTGTAGGACTGGCCAAGATAAAAAAAAAATCAAAGAAATTCCTCTCTGGTAACTCATGTCCATGAATATTCACTAAAACCGTACATCTAAAACGCCATATCAGTTGCTTTGAATTTTAACACATTGCGAACTAAATACAGTGATACCCCTCTAATAAGACGTTCGCAATTGCGACTTCTCCTCACATGCGACTGAATCTTTTTTCCCGAACGCATGCCACTATATTTCCTATGCCCCAAATACAACTTTTCCTGAGTTCCGACTTCAGAGGTTGAGATGCGACCGCTGTCTTATCTTTTTGCAGTCAGTTTCGTGCAAATCGATCTCTCGATGAAAAGTAGTCAGAAACATAAACATGGAACTTCCATGGGAAGCGCGCCCCCTAACTTTTGCTTGGAGAGTTACGCCCCGTGTACTCATGCGACTTGTTTAAGGGTCGCTACTCTCTGTTCTTCTTCAAGTCAATGCTCATGCTGAATATGGAGAGTCGGAAAAGAAAAACAATTGACATTGGAAGAACGCGACGTGTTGTGGAAAGAGTGAGAAAGGGGAGACTGCCATCGCAATTGCGAACTCGCTCAGTGTCGTCAAGACACAGATTCAAAATATAATCAAGGATAAGGAATCGATGAAATCACGATGGGAAAGTGGCGACTGCGTGAGCTGGAAACTAGCGAAAGTGTTGAAAACGGAAAGCATGAGTGATGTGTGCGTTATCAGAATACATCAGAAGTTGGAAATCCCACTTTGTCTGTCCCATTCCAGCATGACGAGAAAGTCTGTCTACGTGCTTGGTTGTCTAATAAGACCACCCCTCAGATACAACTTTTTTTTCACTGCACTTTCAAGGTCTTAATAGAGGGGTACCACTGTATAAGTTTTTTAATAACGAAATTGAAACCAGTGATCACGATGAAGAGAAAGGCACACACTGCAATAAAGTGCAGCCAAGATGGGAGTGCAGCCTTGGCCTGCACGGCGCTGGTGGCGTAGATCTCAGCCAGCAGCCAGCTGGGGACGGCGTCTCTGGCGGCTTCCGCCATGTTGACTGCGCTGAGCGCCACGTGCAAGCCCCACAGACTGCTGCCTTTCTGATGACCTGCGCACGTGACACATTGAGAGCATTGGTTTGATGTCGCATGTAGTGGACAGATGCTAAATGGAATACAAACACATTGAGAGCATTGGTTTGATGTCACATGTAGTGGACAGATGCTAAATGGAATACAAACACATTGAGAGCATTGGTTTGATGTCACATGTAGTGGACAGATGCTAAATGGAATACAAACACATTGAGAGCATTGGTTTGATGTCGCATGTAGTGGACAGATGCTAAATGGAATACAAACACATTGAGAGCATTGGTTTGATGTCACATGTAGTGGACAGATGCTAAATGGAATACAAACACATTGAGAGCATTGGTTTGATGTCACATGCAGTGGACAGATGCTAAATGGAATACAAACACATTGAGAGCATTGGTTTGATGTCACATGCAGTGGACAGATGCTAAATGGAATACAAACACATTGAGAGCATTTGTTTGATGTCACATGCAGTGGACAGATGCTAAATGGAATACAAACACATTGAGAGCATTGGTTTGATGTCACATGCAGTGGACAGATGCTAAATGGAATACAAACACATTGAGAGCATTTGTTTGATGTCACATGTAGTGGACAGATGCTAAATGGAATACAAACACATTGAGAGCATTGGTTTGATGTTACATGTAGTGGACAGATGCTAAATGGAATACAAACACATTGAGAGCATGTTTTACGCCTTAAACTGTTAAAAAAGCATCAACAGTACGATAAGAGCAGGGAGAAATCCTACTGCCTGGCAGGGCTCCCAATCGTCCCGCAAAACAAGGGGTCCCAGGGACTCCTTCACTTACAACATAGAGGGTCCTAGAGGAGGGATAGAGGATCCCAATGTCATTGCGAATGCTAAAAAGAATTTTGATAGTGCATCCCTGGGACCGCCTGTACATTCTTTTAGAGGGTCCTTTAGAATTATAGGACTTCATAGACCCCCAAATGGGGGTCCCTGGCCTGGCATGACCAAATTGATAGCTAGGTTTCCCAAGTCCGTTCCCCTCTTCACACACACCCCTCCCCCCAAATAAAGGGTGGTGCTGCACTTGCGGCAACATGCTCTGTCTGAGAGCAGCCAGCATTTCAAAGAAATAAATGTCTGTCACTAGAATATACCAAATACAGACAAACCTCTATTTTACGACCCTCTGTTAAGCGACCACCTCTCATTTGAGACCGGATTTGTTGGCACAGATGCATTTTACTATGTAAACGACCTCTCTTACACGACTTCCTCTAAAACGCGACTTATGACCGCCATTTTGTTGGTTTTTACGACCGTTGCTGTCGTCTGCATAGACTTCGAGCAAAGGGAAACAACCACGGTCAAGGGCCTGAAAGCGGAGTCGCTTCCCTTGTTGTAGAAAAGATGGCGGAGAGCGTAGGAAAAGCACGAAAACCACTGACTTTGAAAAAGAAAACCACTGACTTTGAACGAGAGTGGAGGTGATTAACAGAAGTCGGCGAAGTGAAACTGTAATACATCGATTGCACAATCCTATGGAGTTGGAAAGACCCAAATCCAGTTTTAATATGTCATTGTATGTGTGCCTGAAGAAGAGAGTATGAACTGTGCTGAACTTTTTCTTTCTACGGCTGCCAGTGAAAACCTCCGTCATACAACCCCTCCAATTTACGACCGATTTTTCCGGACATTTTGGAAGTCTTAAAATAGAGGTTTGTCTGTATTAAAAAATAAAAAAACCCAAATCAGGTACCAAAATGAGACCCACACACACCGAGCGCGTGCTTTATGCCTTATACAGCTGATAAATCATGGACCCACAGACATTTGGCCCATTCTGATAATGTTAAAATGAATTATTATAAATGTGGAAATGTCACAATGGATAACAACATTGAACTGTTGTTCAAACTATCACTCAACATCCATAAATTTATGATGGTACAGCGAAGATCCCAGATAACTATGCAGAAAATAGAAACTGAACATCTTTGCTAGTTTAAATCTCTAATTTTGATTTCAACTTTGCGACAGGTGAAATAAATATGCCCGAATAAAATAAAAAATCCAGTTTTAAGGTTAAATAAATTTCATACCTTTTTTTGAAACTCATGATAAGCGAACTATGTGGGCTTCACAGGTCACAAATACAGTGGAATCTCCCTACTAAGACCCCCATTATAAGACTCCCTCCCATTTAAGACCTACTTTTCTGAGACATGATCCTTCTTTGTAAGTATTAAAATTACCTCTCTTATACAACTCCCTCCCATTTAAGACCTCATTTAGGTTGATTTTAGAAGGTCTTATAAGGGAGGTTGCACTGTAATCAAAATCTGTTCATGTATATATAACAAGGAAAAGTTGCATTTCTGTCTTACTGCTAACTGAACTCCCTAAATGGGTATTTGAAAACTGTATGACCTGTGAGGTGGAGCTGGTTCAGTTGATGGTACACCAGGGTGGCGTCACGCGCCGATTCTTTCACCTCTGCTGGGGAGCTGCGGCGGTTTTCCAGCCAGGCGGCGAACCAGCGGCCCAGGTGCAGCTTGTACAGCCCGTGACGAAACAGCTGCCACAGCACCCCAGAAAACTGGTCACTCCACGACACGGGCAGAGGGCGGCCCAGAGCTTGCAGGCACTGCTCAAGCTGATGACTGGCTGAGCAGAAGTCTCCCTGCAAAGTTAGACAGTAGAAAGTTGTTCTTCCACACAGATTGGTATCTTAGAAAATGTTTTTTTATCCAAATTAACCATTTACAATCAACAACCAAATCAGGTGTTTATTTATTTTTTACCTATAAATTGTGACCTGCCTGTCCAGCCTGTTATGCCAACGTAGAATTAGTGAGATACACAAATACAATGTCCACATGAAACATTTGCATATTCACTCTTATTTGAAAGATTTAGGTACTGGACCAAGAAAGAATGTACACTTCAGCAGAAACAAACCCAACAAACTTAAATTTCAATCAGTCACAAAAGTGAACATTTTAACCTGTGACCTGGCAGTCACAAATTTGGCGCTTTAATGCAAATCTGTCCTTGTTCAGACCTGCCAACCCCCTAATAGACCAAAGAGGAATATTTATAGCAGGAAGGAGGAATTTGGGGGAGCTAAGAGGAATTTTGACGCAGCATCTTACCTTTAGTGAGAACATAATTTGAAACAAGCAATTTTCATCCTTGTGAACTTGTCTTCTTTAAAACTAGTCTTGTCTGGAAGAGTTACAACTATTCCTAACACAATAGAAGTTTTTGGTTTGTTCCTCTGTCCTTTTTATTTGGGCAGACCAAGACGGTTGGTGCCATAGATGACTTAAATAATAAGACTTGGAAGGAAGATAATGAATCAATTTAGGTTCATCTTTGTTCTCCTTTCCTTCCGTTGGCTTGAAAAAGTCGGTAACGGTGGAAGATGAAGTCTGCAGTTTTGATAAGACGATGAGAAGTAATGTGGCATTTGATGGCTTGACACCCTCCATAGGAGACTTTTAAGTGAAGTGAGCACATCATACATCTAGCATGATGCACACTTTCTTGATCTCTGAATGCACAGATACTTTTCCATGTAATCTTGGCAGAAATATTGGTCTATTCTTTCTTTTCTCCCCAGTCTCACACACATCGATGTGTCAATCGCCATCTTGACGGAAGTGCGCAAACAGAAACTAGAAAGTCGGTTATACGCACAGCAGCTGTGCTGCTCTGTATATAAGACTATGAATTTGTGTGTTCAAAAAAACTTTTTTTTAAAGTTTGGAAAGCAGAATTTTATGGACTTGAGTGGAAGGGCGGAAGAAATGTAGTCTGAGCGGAAGAAATTCCGCTTAAAGCGGAAAGGTTGGCAGGTCTGCTTGTTCCATCAGTAATAAATGAAGATTTCCAAATCTGTCAAAACGTCCAGCTGACCTTTTCCAAATCAGCCTGGGCCTGTCGGCGATGCCTCCAGTAGCCGACGGAGGCTGCCGTGTTCTTGCGCATGAGGGGCTCCCCGTACACCATCACCTTGGCCAGGATGACGCCCACCACCGCCGCGTTCACCAGCCACATCATCATGCGGGGGAACAGCCACCAGGTCCACGACTCCAGCAAACCTGCACCAGCTGGGTCAGTAGGATTAGGAAGAAAAATAGGTCCAGATTTGTTTGTTTGTGCGTGTGTGTGTGTGTGTGTGTGTGCTTAGTGCGTGCGTGCGTGCGTGCATAATATATTTTTGTCGTTTATTTATATTGCTTGCTGGTTTATTCATTTACTATTGTAAGCGCTTAGGGCTTTTAAGATTAGGCGCTATAAATGCTAATTATTATTATTATTAAGATGGTTTTATTAACAAGTACAAGAAGATACCAAACGCCAATAATGCGACACATTTTGAAGTATATTTTCCCCCAGGCCATTGCTGATTCTGATAGTTTTATGGTATTCATTAAACTTGAAACTTTAACTCCAGATTTCTTTATGATGTCCTTGTATATATAATAGGGTGATCTCTACCTCGTCTTCTTTTATAACATCCACATGAATAAAACATTTTTCTATTAAAGGTTTCACAGTATATAGTCAATACCTGTATTGATTTCAAATTGATTCAGATATCTTTGGCACAAATGTTTTTTTGTGCAAGTACCATAATAAAAGAAATATGTTGAATATAGATAATTAAGTTTAATGACTGTTCAACACATTTAATTTTCTTGTTCATGGGAACTGGCAGAATCCAGATATAATTAAAAACAAATCTATTCCAATTTCCTGAGTTCTAATTTTGTTTCGAGTCTTTTTGCTATTGGGGTTTTAGTATTCAGAAAGTTAGGAGATATCAAATGAAAATAAAAGCCACTAAATAAATATTTTTTGGTACAATTAAAGGTACATAAAAGGCAAACATTACTGCCTTACTCAGCTACAGGCCATCAAGACAATTAAATAATAAAATACTATTTTCTGCAATTAAAGTAACACAACGGTTGCCTTGCTAGCTCAGATTACAAGTCTCAGATCAATCATCAAGACAATACTATTCTTTACAATTAAAGTAACTTGGGCAAAAACAACTGCCTTACTGGCTCAGATTAGACCTTTCAGATCAATCATGAAGATAAGATTTTGCTCTAGGTGTGTGACAGATTCACTTATAATATGTGAACCATCTACGAAAATGATTGAACAATTTGCTCCCATTGGACTGCTAGTTTTGGTTTCTGCAACCTGACAAACTTGGGTGTGGCGCGAGTTGAAAATCGGAATGAGCGGCGTTGGAGCAATGCCACTGTACGGCCCAGAAAATGGGCACACCCCCAGGGATCAATCTTGTCACAGGACATCATAGGTCATTTGACTAGTTCGAAGAAAATGTAATAGGTCATTTTCATAAAACAATAAGTCATAATGTTAAAAAAAAGGGTAAAGGTGCAGATCAACACCCTGGGTGGGTTTTTTTATATTCATTTTTTTGCATGACAAAAGTTAGTACAGTACTATGCAGTATAAAGTACTAATAGGGCAATTATTTAAGTCATATATATGACCTCTTGCCTGCAAAAACAATAGGTCATTTCAAAATTTTATCAGTCAATGACTGATGACCGGTGCTAAGAATAATCCCTGCATCCCACCCACCCCAAAAAGAGACTGAACACCAAACCTGCAGCTGGCAGTTCCTCGACTCCCTGAAGAGCACGACCGACGTGAGCGGCGGAATGGGGGGCCCCTTGCAGCTGGGAGGCAAAGAGGAGGTTGGCTGGGTTGAAGGCCAGCACCCCCAGCATGAAGACACACAGGGCCAGTCGAGACCGATCCATCATGGCCTGGGCCACACTGCTCGGGGCCTCTTGCATCGAATCTGACACAAGTTTTTAAAAAAAGAAACCTTTGTTTTAAAATCCATGGAACTGATAAATCAAAAATATCTTTGCCTGCAGTTTTTGGTGTTTGGCTTTATGTCAAAATAAACCTTCATATTTTGTTATTAGCAACACACTAAGCCACAAAAGCGTACAGTATTTGAAACTGGACATGCAATAAACCCCAGCCATTCACATCGATTTTGTATTAAAAAAGAAATAAAATGGTACATTATGTGTATTGGTAAAGTAAAACAACTTTTTGTTATACTTTTCGTAAATTTTACAGGTACTAAAAAAAAAGACGGTTATATAAACCTTCCTTGAAGAAAGCACCCCCCTCATTCATTACATTTACAGAATACTTTCATTCAGAGTATGGAATGCATAAATAAAGTCACTTGATTGAGGGGGGCTTCTTTCCTGAAGACCCTCTCTTGTCCAGCACTCCAGTCTTTACATCAACTCACACAAATCTCTCTTGTCTCATTTTATAAAACCCCTGTCAATAAAAAAACATTTTCCTTTAAATAATCAAATAATTAATGTGCTCACACACACAAACACATTCTCTCATCTTCATCTCTTTTATAACACCCATATGAAACAAAAATCCATTAAACAATCAGTTCACCTTGAAACTCATCAAAGCTGGGGCTACTAGGGGCAGAGTTGTCGCTCTGAGGCGGGGAACTGGCAGGAGAGCTTTGGTCAGAGCTAGGGGGCGTCAGTGCCATCACGAACGTGTCAGTCAGGTCATCCGTCATCACTGGCTCTTCCAAGTCTGGTGCACACCCAAGCACAATTGACAAAATCAAATCATCACTACAATTTTTCAGAGATTTGTTTGTTTGTTCCCAAGGTGAAACAGAAGTGGGTCGGAAGATGAGAATGGGGAGAAAGTTAAAACTTATAGATTTAAACACCCACAACAAAACTCATACATGACCCTCAATCAATGGTGCATTTTTAAGAGAAAATGCTAATACAAGACCAAAGTTAAGAGACCAATTATATGACAGATTGGGCCTTCATCAGTCATCAAAATGATTAAGAGTGTATAAGTTCACTTTCCATCATGCAAAGAGGCTGAATAAAAGCTTCTAACTCTATTGTTTGCAATGGAGACACAAAATCTGACAACAGATTGTATTCAAAATTTGAAAAAAAACCATTCCCAAACAGAACCTTCAACACATCAACCCACAGGACTACACAACTTTTAACACAGAACAAAAACAAAACAAAACACTGGGGCAGCATTTTGATAGTGTAGTACTGTATAAACATCTCAAACAATTTAGCACTAGGCAGTGAAGATGTCAAGCAATAAACGAATACAATTATCAATCCACTTACTTTGCTGTTTGAGTGCTAATTTGAGAGCCATGTTCTCCTGTTTCAGTCTGTTGTTGGAATTCTGTAGATAGTGTATCATGTCAATGGCTTTCCTCAGAATGGCCGATTTGTTGAGCTGAAAAACAAAACAAAACAAGACTGTAGTTGTAAACATGAGCAAACATCTGCTCAACATTTCACAAAATCTGTTATGCGATTACTATTACTTATGACTACCGTATTTTTTTTTTTACTATAAGGTGATACTTTTTTCCCAGACCCCTGCGCCTTATAATATGACTACTAAAATAGTCAGAAAATATAATAACAGAAACTGAACTTTGTCCGAAAAATATGGTATGTAAAACGACAATAAGAAATTCTTTACAAGCACTGAAGCAGGTCACAAGTTTTGCCAATTAGCTTCTTTGCCACTTTATTAAGCTTCTCTGCTACTTACTTTCACTTCTCTTTTACTTCTGTTTGCTTCTTTGTCACTTCCTTACGCTATTTCTTGCCATTTACTCTTGCTTGTCATTTACTTTGACTTCATTACCACTTACCTTAGATTTTTTTCCTCTTTGTATAGGTTATTTGGCAATTAGTTTGGTTTCTTTGACTATCACTGGTATTTTTGTTTTTTTGTTTTTGCGACTTCAATGAGGCTCTATACTGAAAATTCTCTGCCCCTGTCTTGTGCACCGAGATGGGTGTGCCACCTACTTAAGATTAATGCCCTTGCCTGTCGTGAATTAGTAGCCACAGAAAATGATCTGCTCCTGACTCATCACTAGGTGACATGGTCCACTCAGTCCTAAAATTATCACCCTTTCATGTCGCCAAGAAGTAGTATAAAGCCCCATTGGCTTTTTGGGTACTTATTTTAGCTTGGTTGCCAAATTTATTTCACCTCTTTGTTAGCCACTCACTTTTGCTTCTGTACCAGCCACCAGGTCCTTCAGCTCCAGGATCTTGTCGTTGATGCTCAGGCGGTAGCGCTTCTCGATGGCGTTGTGGGCTGTCCTCTTCTCGCCCTTGGCCTTCATCTTGGGCGCGGTGCTGAGGCGGTTGATGGGCATCTTGTCCCCGTCCACCATCTGCACGGGGATGCTGGTGGTGGTCAGTATCGTGTTGTGGCCGGCGGTCACCAGAGTTTGCATGTTGGGTACGGTCGTGGAGGTGGCTGGAATGGGAGCGGGAGCCGGAGTCGGAGGGGAAAGGGTGAAGGTGGTGGTGGGGGCTAGGTTGAGTGTAGTGGAGGTCTCGGGCGCTGAGGGAGTGGTGCCGGTGTTGCTGCCTGATAATTTCAGCACCTGGGACTGTGTCAGTAACTGCACCATAAAAAAATACAGGAAGAAAAACCTAAACACCCATGATGATCATGTGGTACACAATACAAAATGGAACATTGCGATTTTTTTTTAGAAACTTGTGTTCACTTAACCCTCTTGCATTCTCATTTGTTACAGACAAAATTTCTTCTAGTATTCAGATTAAAAAAACCAAAACATTTTCAGGAAAATCCGTCTTATGAAGCATACAGAACACCATACAGTTACTACCAAATCATAGCAAGTGAGAAGCTTCTTCACAGTGTGTGTATAACAAGCCAGAACTTTGTGCATGATGAAAATGCCATCAAAGGGGGTCTCAGAGTGGGGGTAAGCTACGGGCGCTGTTGGGCAGTTTGAATACATAGAGGCAACTTCTGGAAGGGCGTTTTGGGCAAGAGGGTTAAACAGCATAGCTAATACTAAGCTCTAAGACTTATAACAAAATGGAAGAGAGAGAGAGAGAGAGAGAGAGAGAGAGAGAGAGAGAGAGAGAGAGAGAGAGAGAGAGAGAGAGAGAGAGAGAGAGAGAGAGAGTCACAGAGACTCAGGAGAGAGAAAGTCTAAAGAAAGATAGAAAACGAGAGAAAGAGATTCGTAAAACTGAGAAATCACCTGCTGTATCTGCTGCAGCTGCTGAAGACTGAGCTGGCTGACATTCTGGGCAGGTGCAGCGGCAGGGACTGGTGCCGGTGTTGGAGGTGAAGCTGCCACTTGTGCGGGCTGGGAGTGTATCACCTGCACTTGTGCCGGACTCACTTGCTGCAGAGTAGGGCCAGAGTTCATATTCACTGGAGGCTGGGAAGGAGGCTGCTGCAGTATCAGCTTCAGCTGGTGCTGCTTGATTCCAGGGGCGTTGATGCCGCTGCTCTGAGCTGCCGCTGCTTGCGTGATTGTGGCCAAAGCCTGCTGCAACTGTCTCTGCTGCTGCTGTTTCAGCAGTTGCTGCTGCTGCTGTTTCTGTTTGGCTAGCTGAATCTGCTGCTGTAAATGAGCGGCGGCTTGATAGACATTCTGAGTGCCATCAATACTGAGCAGAGCTTTAGACAGAAGAGCCACTGAGGGGTCTACTTCTGCCTCTGCCATAAAAAGGCCGGTGGTAGTGGGAGTGGGGGTGGTCACTGTGTTTTCAACACCACCCTGAATCAGCTTAGAAGAAGCTGACAAATCTAAAAGCGACCTGAGAGCATTCTGAGACAGTTGGTTCCCTGCTAAGTCACTGGCGGTTGCCATGCCAGTATCGGCCTGTGAAAATCCAGGAAAAGAGAGGCCCGGTTCCAGTTTGACCATAGCCACAGGCTCCTGCTTGATCCCCTGAGGGAAGGTGACAACATCTGAAGTACCAAGGATGCATAATGATGGATCCTGAAGGCCATCAGTTACCAAGGGTGTGTCAAATAAGTCTGCAGCTTGAGGAAGCTCTTGACTGATGTACTGGATGATGTCAATATCTGTGCACAAACACATACAGGGAGAGAAAACAAGAAATTATTAAGTGACAAAATTGAATTTAAAGAAGGGAAAATTATCTCACTCAGGACGAATGAGCCGGCTCCGGCTCATGACTCGCACAACTGTTGCCCGGCTCTGGCTCATAATCTTGAGTTTTGAGGAGGTTTTGATTTTTGGCGTGTAACCAGCTTTCCAGTGCGACATCATAACCTTATACTTTCAGTTTGCTTTGACCTTGCCTCTCTTGAAATCAACCCATCATTGCATAGTTTACATTCAGCTTTGGTTGTAGAGGGGGGCCAAAGATCGGAATGTGAAATTTTCCTTCTTTCTATGTGTTAGCTGTTTTTGTCAATAGAGACAAACGATCCAATACTTTACGATCGTTTAGTGCATGGTGTTGCTAATCTTTTCTGAAAATATTGATGCCTAACTCTTCATAACTTGGTTTGGGTGATTGTTTTACGAACCTAGTCAAATGCACAGTCCACACAGAACATGGGAAAATAATTCAGCCAGTCCCGAGTGAGTTAAGACACAAAAACACCTTTCTTCTCAAATGTTCATTATAAAAAATATAATTCAGCAGGTTTTTTTAAAGCAATGACTAGTATTAATTCAATCTTTAAAGGTTCCAATATTAGCTCAAAAATCTCGAAGAAAACACAAATTGAACTTTTGTTTTCAAAGCCCCCAAAATCATGGTTTGGAGCAAATCTTCAATCACAATTATATTCTAACTTCACAAGGTCCAACATCATTTTAAATGCACAAAACTAGTTTCGTTAGTTATTTAGAATAAAAACATTGGGGTAAATTGAAATAAAGTTAGTTTGGAAGATCATTGTTTTGATCTAGAATCGTGAACGGCCCCGAACTAGGAACAAAGAAGAGGGGGCATTCAGTACATGTATGACTGATCGTTTTGAGCTACTATAGACTTCCGTGTAGAAGAATATGGGGCATGCCGTACATGAAATGAAAGGGGATAGATCATAGATTTAGCTTGCGTAGCTAGAATTTCAAACATTTAATCAGATTTTAAACGAGATTAAGAAATCTGCGAAATGACCGGGTTGAATTTTGGATGGGCGCTATTTGCTCCAATCACAAGATTTGAAATTACAGACAATGCGCGACCTTCTGTTTAACCCTTTACCGCTTGATCAATCGAACCGAGAATCGATCTTGAGTACCGAGTGATGGGAAGTAACTCCGAACATCACACCAAATCTTTTATCTAAAAAAATCACCCAGAATAAAGTCGAACTCACATTTAATTTTTGAAAGATGCATATTGAATAGCAATGATAATATTTTCATTCGAAAGCTAACACAGTGTCACACAACAAACCATGAATTAGAAGAAAAAATCCGTAATGGCGCTCAGAGTCAATACTGTGCATGTCACGTGGAATTTAAAAAAAAATGTTTTGGGTCACTTCGAAAAATCCGTTCAAAAAGACTAGTGGGTGCATTCTCTTGCTGTAAGAACCAAAAACGGACCACCGAGAGTCAGGAAAAGGAAGCACTAACATAGTATATTGCATTGTGGGTAGGGAGAAAGTGAAAGTGAACGTACTAGACCTGACGTTCAGCGGGCGCAATCGGCGCATACGGGCTGCATGGGTTGACAAAATTCAGCGTTTGTAGTAGAGAGAGAGTTAATATCATTGCATGGGAAAAAATCATTTTTTCTCGTTTTAATCATATACAACATATATCTGTACAAAGTACAACTTAATGGGATTTCAAGAAAGTAAATAATAGGAATATTCGGCAAGAGAGTTAAGCAGGGGGATCACTCAGTTCTTCTTCCGATTGAGGATATTTATCCTGCCCCACGCAAAAGTCTTCGCTTAGACTGTTATTGGCGCACATGATGCATGCTATGTCACTATGTGTAGGTACGAACAGAAAAGAAAAAACTTATGTAATTCTCAGAGTTGTACTAATAAAATGAAAGAAAAGTACCTAAATTGGTGTAAACATGCGTTTTTTGTCAATAGTTTTTAAAAATAGGTACGATTTTCTTAAAACATTGGTCTATTTTTTAATCATGACTCAAATAATGAAATGTGTGACATATTTCTTCCAACAATCAAGATGATTGAAAGCTGAACAAAACTCCACTATTTTCTTTTAGAAAAACAGTACTCACAGATAGTGTATTGTCTGTAGAAACTATAATGTAGCTTTTTTGAGAAAAGAAGCTCTTCAATATTTGCTATTGCATAAAAAAAATATTTCAGTCGAAGAAATCTTCTTAGTTCGGCTTTCCGGCGCCCCCTTACCATGCACTCGTCTCGTGCATTGACGTATTTATTAGCGTAATCGTCATCAAACTGACGTATTGATGATCAATACGTCAGTCGTCCGGGCATAGATCGAACAAAAAACAATCGAACTTTCATTGTTCTAGATTTTTAGGAAGTTTCAAAACCACACATGTGCAACATTTAACACTTACATTTTAAGCTTTGAAACAGAGATGGCGCTAGAAATTTTCACTTTAGGCCATTTGGCCTAAACAGCCACAAAACCTTAGGCCAATTTCAACAATTTTAGGCCCTCTCACTCGGTCACAGGTGCTGTCGATCTCTGCTTGCTTGTTAACTGATCCCCCAAACAAAAGTAGCGACTGCCCGCTTATAAGTTTTGTCTTCTTTTTGGGAGGCATTTCAATCAAAAACCAGTGAAACACTGACGCTAAAGGACGACAAGATCACACAGACTCACACTACGGTGTGGCAAATGTCTGCCATAAGCAGCAAGGGAAGCAACTCTCACGAGGCAATTGGCCTTGTGTTAGCAAAATCATGACGCGACAAAGTTAGCTTTTTGATCTCGGTCACACGCGATGCAAGCAAACTGTTTCACTTCGTTGTTCATAAAAAAAATGGATACACTTCGTTGTTAAAAAAAACAACGGACATACTTGTGCCGATTTAGTAATCAAACCTTCGGCCCACTGGGCCGACAGGACGGTTGACTTTTAGGACATTTTTTGTAATTTTCGGCGAATCGCCGACGGCAAACAACAACCCTGTTTGAAACAAACGTATGTCATTTTCTGATGCTGCTGGTTGAATGAAGTAAAATATCGTAAGATTAAGCACTTAAATCAGCTTACAAGCAAGAATCGCATTGCTGTTTTTGAGTCCGTCATTCAGTTTGAAAACAGAAGTGCGCATGCGTTGTCATCGGCCTTGACCTTGACCTTTCACACGCATCATTTCCTATGGAAATAAAACAGAAAATACACCTCGATTTTTGGGGTAACGATTTATATGACTGGGGTCACCCAAATCTTTCTAAAAAATTGATCAAGCTTCACACCGATGATTAATCTTACTGCAGATAATGTTTGTAAGTGCGCCTCGGGCACAGCTTTTCAACGATCGATGCGCTGAGTGAAGCTTCTTGTTCCCTCTAATCTTCTCTCTTCGACCCAACGATAGATTCGCAAGCTCAACGATCTAACAAACTAGCGAGTATGTAGACTTATTCCCACCGCTGTAGCAATTTATTAATTCTAAGCATCGTCTTGCTTTTTAGTGTGATAACTGTGCATGCATATGCGACTCCATTTTTTGCACATGTGTCCCGAACCCAGACAAGTTCAGAGATCAAATCCAAGGGACGCAACTTACCTACCTACCTATGTGAGTTCGTGTCATCCATTCCACCGGCACACACGGCCTACTCGTACCGAATAGTGAAATTGGCTTTAACGTGCGTGCAAGATCTTGTGCATGCATTCGCACACGGGACTTCGGTTTTAGGTCTCATCCGAGGGACCAGGAAAAAGGAGTAAAGTATTTTTCCCAAGGATACAACACCGTGACCAGCCGGGTTCGAACCCACCACACCCACAAACCCGTTGGATTATGAGCAGCGACTCTAACCAACCGGCCACAGCACCTCCTAGTTTGCTCCAGTCAACAAACTGTCGTCTGCTACAGCCCAGTGTCGATTGCTAGGCCTAAGCATACACATAGCTATCAGTAGCACACCGCTACACCCGTACCCGTAGCCTGGAGAATGTGGGTTATGGTCCCGTAACTTACTCTGTCTCTAGCCAAAGTCACAGTGCTGCATCTTGTCACCATTCGTTTTAACATGCATGATATATATTCACGCGGCATGAACATAGCATGTAAAAAAAAAAGTATCAATTTTTGGGAAGATTATTGCTTCCATACTAACATAAGTATTCAGTAATTAATTAGTATGCAGATCAGTTTGCTTGTTTTCACTGTATGTTGTACTCTTTAAAAAAAATATATATATTAAAAAAAAAATATATATATAAAAAAAATAACCAAATCAAAAAACAAAGTTTTAAATTGCGTTTCCTTATAAACTAAAAGGAAATAGCAGGCTAAAGGCTATTTAAAAGCCTATATGCCGTATATGATATGATATGAAGGAATTAAGATATTGGGACAGGCCTAGATGTTGCATAGAAACACAAGTGATAGGTCGAGAGTGGGCAGTCCAAACAGGCCTTGAAAATCGAAACTGACACAGTCAAAACAAAAACATTGAAATTGGACATAATAATCGTCTTGTTTTACAGCCATCAAATACACCAGTAATGAAATAAATGAAACTCAAATGAATCTCACCATCCACGGCATCAAAAGTACTTGAGTCAAATTCTGCAGAATTCAGTAAATCAGATCCTAGATCGGGAAAAGCATCAGCATCAGCCGCCCAGTTCATCTGGTCAGCCATGTTAGTTTGCGTCTGCTGGTTGCGCCACGAGACCTCATCCAATCAGAGCTCAGTACTGCATCGGATGATTTTTCGTCATTGCTGGCACTCTCATTATTCATGCAAAAGAATCAGGTGAAAGCGAGTTCGACTGAGGTCACACGCCAAATTTAGACCTTGACCTCGATTTCTATGGTCTTACCCCACTCCCACTACGCACCCACATCCACCCCCCAAAATGCAGGCTTCATGGCTTCAGCTTGAGAGAGAGAGATATATATATATAGTACGGTGGTGTCACACCTGTCCGTGAAATAGCTGTTTTCCCCCCCTCATAGGCCTAGTCTAGTTGATACACACACGCGCGCACACAGAGTTATTATGTCAGTTATTGCTGGTTACGGCAGGTGGACATCATTGGCAGAAGAGAAAGAAAGAAAGAGAACACTGAACATTGAACTGTTTTAATGTCATTGGCTTACATAGCTTAGATAACATGGGGTGAGAGAGAGAGAGTTTACTATTAGTAGGCCAAATAGGGGAAGACGGGGTAAAAAGCGCATGGGCGGGTAAGAAGCCGACCCCAATTATCTCATGAAATGAAGCAAATTTCAGTCTCATTTTGCCCATGAGACGAGCGTTAATGTCTAGCATTCGTCTCATGGGCAAATTTGACTGAAATTTTCTTTATTTCATGAGATAATTGGGGTGGGCTTCTTACCCGCCCATGCGCTTTTTACCCCGTCTTCCCCTACATGTATCTAAAAAATCTATCTTTGGTGTAGTTTCATGAATGGATGAAACTTTCAAAATGGGCTGATATATGTGCCAGGTTTTAAAAATATATTTTTCTATAACTTTCATTTGAAAACAAATGCATCGTCTCGAGACCAAAAGAAAAAAAACAAGAAAAAAAGCAGCTATTTAAATCGAGTTATTGTCCTTAGCCCTTGACACCAAGTGGCGTTCCATTCGAAGGCAGTTTAGGCTAGCCTACTAACCAGAAAACTCACTCAGTCTCTCTCACTTTCTGTTTCTCTCTCATAAGACATGGGGGGGGGGGGGGGATCTGCATCTTTACCCATCTGTTTTTATGTAAATACTGAAAATATGAACTAATTCCGTTCAGCCGTTTTTGATATATTTAAGATTTAAATTTCTCCGATTTCGCGTTTTTTCGGCCATATTTTGCTGAAAATTCTGCGTAATCATTTAATATTTCTAATACCAACATGGTCCTGCAACTTTCCTGAAAATATCAGCCAAATCGGACCAAAAATGGGGAAGAAAAAAAAGAAAGAAGAAGAATTGTTACAAATGCAATAGCGCTAAAGGGGGGAATCTCTGATCATAACAACTAGAGTTGAGAACCGGTTCAAAAATCCGAACCGGTTTTAAACCGGTTTTCCCTCTTAGAACCGGTTTTACCGAACCGGTTTTTTAACAGTACTCGCATCAATAGTTTCACCTATGCAAACACATATTTATTTGTCAGAATATTCACACACACGCACGCACGCGCACACATTCACACACATTCGCACACACACACACACACACACACACACACACACACACACACACACACACACACACACACACACACACACACAATAAAGAAACTTATGGTGACGTATGACACACACACACACACTCAACTCAACACTCAGTCAAAGTCAAAGCCATACACCACCACAAACTAGAAACAGCTACTCTTGGTTTTCAAACACCCAATCTGCGCTCAGAATCAGTGTTGTTTTTCGAAAAGAATGCGTTATTCTAAGAAAAACTTACTTTCAGTTTGCAGTTAAAAAACCGGTTCACAGCAACTCGAACCGGTTTTTCGAACCGCGAAAGTTTAGCACCGGTTTTTCGGTTCAAACCGGTTTTTCGCCCCACCTCTAATAACAACTAGAGGGCTTATGTTTGCCTTTGCATGACAGGTTTCTCCCCTCCATCAATCTTTCCCTCCGCACTTCCGGTTGGTACTTCTGGCTTGAATTTACTACCGGAAGTGTTGCAACGCTGCTCTTTAATAAATAGTGCAAATAAGACTTCATTCAGTGCAGTGCAAGTTATTCGAAATTAATGTTTGGCCATTTTCGTCCCCACTTCGAGGCGAGCTTGGGAAACCAAGCTATCACTTTGGTCGAGAGAGAGAGAGAGAGAGAGAGAGAGAGAGAGAGAGAGAGAGAGAGAGAGAGAGAGAGAGAGAGAGAGAGAGAGAGAGAGAGAGAGAGAGAGAGAGAGAGAGAGAGAGAGAGAGAGAGAGAGAGAGAGAGAGAGAGAGAGAGAGAGAGAGAGAGAGAGAGAGAGAGAGAGAGAGAGAGAGAGAGAGAGAGAGAGAGAGAGAGAGAGAGAGAGAGAGAGAGAGAGAGAGAGAGAGAGAGAGAGAGAGAGAGAGAGAGAGAGAGAGAGAGAGAGAGAGAGAGAGAGAGAGAGAGAGAGAGAGAGAGAGAGAGAGAGAGAGAGAGAGAGAGAGAGAGAGAGAGAGAGAGAGAGAGAGAGAGAGAGAGAGAGAGAGAGAGAGAGAGAGAGAGAGAGAGAGAGAGAGAGAGAGAGAGAGAGAGAGAGAGAGAGAGAGAGAGAGAGAGAGAGAGAGAGAGAGAGAGAGAGAGAGAGAGAGAGAGAGAGAGAGAGAGAGAGAGAGAGAGAGAGAGAGAGAGAGAGAGAGAGAGAGAGAGAGAGAGAGAGAGAGAGAGAGAGAGAGAGAGAGAGAGAGAGAGAGAGAGAGAGAGAGAGAGAGAGAGAGAGAGAGAGAGAGAGAGAGAGAGAGAGAGAGAGAGAGAGAGAGAGAGAGAGAGAGAGAGAGAGAGAGAGAGAGAGAGAGAGAGAGAGAGAGAGAGAGAGAGAGAGAGAGAGAGAGCCATTCAAGGCTCCACAAGTGTTCGATTGGATTTGAGCATAGCCACTGGGAATACAGAAGTTTGCCGGATTGGAGAAAGATCAGGGGCGAGTTTCTCTAGATAACGGTCGCCGCGTGAATAACGCTCACGGCAAACGGGGCCTAAGAAACACTTTAGAAAGCGTTTGCGGAAGAATATTACAAGCTCATGTCTGATTGGTCATTTAAAAAAAAATATTTTAAGCAAACTG
This sequence comes from Phymorhynchus buccinoides, assembly GCA_017654935.2. Taxonomy (NCBI): domain Eukaryota; kingdom Metazoa; phylum Mollusca; class Gastropoda; order Neogastropoda; family Raphitomidae; genus Phymorhynchus; species Phymorhynchus buccinoides. Next base: position 36,855,503 of record CM065691.1, read on the forward strand.
TAACGGACCAATCAACAACAAGAACCGTATTCACCTCCTCCTAGTTCCGGATAGTTCGCCGCTTGTCACCTTTCGACTGAGAGCAAAACGCCATGCGAACTATCGGCAAACGAAGGGTGTTTCTTAGACCGTTTTTGCCGATTTGAGCGAGCGTGACGAAACGTTAGCCCTTGTGAAACTCGCCCCAGGGTCAGTTTCTCTAGATAACGGTCGCCGCGCGAAGAACGCTTACGGAAGAATTGCGGAAGAATATTACAAGCTCAGATCTGTACCAAACCTTAATGGACCAATCAACAACAAAAAATGTATTCACCCTATGCTAGTCACGTGATAGCTCGCCAAAAGATACCTTGGGAGTAGCCACAAAACGTTTTTGGCAAACGTCGGCGAACGAGGTGTTTCTTAGTACCGTTTTTGCCGATTTGCGCTCACGCTACGTAACGTTAGCCCTAGTGTGAAACGGCCCCCAGGCACAGGCAATGGGTCTGGATTCCATTTAAAAGAAAATCAGCAGCAACAACAGCAGAAGTCTTCAGTAACGATGCAATAATAAGTAAAAAGATCTTATGTCAATAATATTTATTTGGATCCATAAGTGAGGTCCCAATTTGTTTTGCACATTCATCTCAGTTTATCAAAGCCGGGGCACGCGTATCACGTGCATGTGTCTCGCTTGTTACCCTCTTAGGTCTATTAATATTCTAAGAAGCTAGGCTACAAACGAAAATTTCGTGCATGCAACTACACATTAACCAACTCATTTTCCTTCTTTCTTTTTTTTAACATCCACGCCGTCTACGTTTCTGTTTTCTTCTTTCTTCTTCTTCTTTAAAAAAAAATTATGAACAGAAATTCAGTTGTATTAGGCCTACATCTAGAGTGCTGCTTTCTTTACATTGTTCACTGACAGTGGGGACTACTGCTAGATAGCTTGATTGAAGCCAGGGAGGTGTTAAACAACGGGAACACATTCAGTTTGGAAAAGGTAAGTGATTCACAGAAGAAAAGTGTGCTTAACCGACGTCCTCTGACCTCAAAGAGGTACATATGGGATATTTTTGCATAATTATACAGATATTGGGTAGATCCTGGAGTATTGCAATACCAGGAAAGACTCGATTGTTTATCAATAGGCCTACGATGTCATAGACTATGTTATTTATAAGTCGATTGCTCATTATTCAGGCCTTTCAGTTTGTTAACTACAGCTGATCAACGCTAGATAATTGAGTTGCCGGGCTGGGCTGGGGATATGTTAACATTCCATATGGGCAACCGATGTTCACATTCCTGGCATCTGCATCTAAGGGAGATTGTTGTTGTTGTTGTCGTTCCCTGGCTTAAAGACTCCAGGGATGGTCCCAGCAGCCGAAGCAATTGAACACTATGGTACACATGCACCGGCTACGGATGAGAACATTACG
>CM065691.1:36864426-36884426 GCA_017654935.2 Phymorhynchus buccinoides
GATAACATTCTGGTTTACAGATTAAAATTATTGAAAATCCAGGGGAGGTATTTCATGATTGGAGTGGTAAAAATAGACCGTGTGCCACAAACTATTGCGATTTCGCGCTTGTATCAATATAAACATCCATGTCAATAACTCCTTTGATGGTTTTTACGACAAAATAAGAGTTTGAGTTTTGAAACAAGTTTTGAGCCAGGGGTGAATCAGTTAGTCTAGGAAGGGGCAGGAGTGTAAGTGTGTGTGTGTGTGTGTGTGAGTTCGTGTGCGTGCGCGCGCGCGTGCGTGTGTGTGTACGTGTGTGTGTGTGACCAAAATGTGTTCCAGTTCATAGCGCCTTAACCACTGAACCTTAAGCCTTGCAGTTGCAGCACGCGTTGTCAGATGAACAGAATGGCAAGCCATATCAACGTATTGTCGGTGATAAAAGTTTGAATATTTCACTGATTATTAAAAAAAATAATGGATGGATTTAAAACAAAGTAGGCATAGTGAGAAGTCGTCACCTAATAACATTTTGTTGTCAAATATCTAATTTTCAAGTAATGCTATACCAATACAGGATTTAAAAAACCCAACAACAACCACGATATGACCCTTGAGTCTAATATTAAATCCCCTGAATTTCACCAGTAGGTCATTTTTGATGAAATGCAAGGGGAGATCATTCGTAATTGACAACTAGGAGCATACCATCCCCCCCCCCCCCCATTTTATTTCTATTTTGAATTATGAACAATTGTTTTGATTTTTGCTTTTGTTTTGGTCTTTGCCTTGAGCTGGGAGTAGCTTACATGGCTCTGCCATTATTAAAAAACAAGCGCAAAATCGCAATAGTTTGTGGCACGCGGTCTATTTTTACCACTCCAACCATGAGTCACCTCCCCTGGCTTTTCAATAATTTTAATCTGTAAACCAGAATGTTATCTCTGCACCATTTCGTAACTTTTCATATCTTTTGGAAAACATTTAAAACTATGTATCCTACTTATACTCATCAAAAGAAGCACCACATACTCGTCGTGTCTGTTGTAGTGTCTGTATTACGTATGTTTATTATTTTGTACGCTTTTAAAATACATCATTTTAAAGAGCGGCCTCAATTTGAAGTGTAGCCTCGATTTGAAGTGCGACATTTTGTCAAAATGTGCGACAATTTTGGAACGACCGACGGACCGACCGACCGACAGACAAAGTGAGTTATAGGTTTGTGGCTTGAGCCACAAACAACAAGCGCGAAATCGCAATAGTTTGTGGCACGCGGTCTATTTTTACCACTCCAATCATGAGTTACCTCCCCTGGCTTTTCAATAATTTTAATCTGTAAACCAGAATGTTATCTCTGCACCATTTCGTAACTTTTTATATCTTTTGGAAAACATTTAAAACTATGTATCCTACTTATACTCATCAAAAGAAGCACTGCATACTCGTCGTGTCTGTTGTAGTGTCTGTATTACATATGTTTATTATTTTGTACGCTTTTAAAATACATCATTTTAAAGAGCGGCCAGAAGTGTAGCCTCGATTTGAAGTGCGGCCTCGATTTGAAGTGCGACAATTTTGTCAAATTGTGCGACAATTTTGGACCGACAGACCGACCGACCGACAGACCGACCGACCGACCGACCGTCCGACAAAGTGAGTTATAGGTTTGTGGCTTGAGCCACAAACAAAAACACCCACCAAAATATTCATTGTGTGTGTGTTTGTTAAAGTCAAAGTAATTTTTTTTAATGTTCAGATGGTACATTGAATAAGCAATAATGTTTGCTTTTTTACATTTGTGTGTGTGTGTGTGTGTGTGCGCGCGCGCGCCAGTGTGTGTGTGTGTGTGTGTGTGTGTGTGTGAGAGTGTGTGTGTGTGTGTGTGTGCGTGCGCGCGTGCGCTCACGTAGGCCTATCTGTACGCTATAATATATACCTGTGGTGTCTACACACGTACAGAGAGCCAGAAGCTGTACCGGCGCTACAGCAAAGTGCAGTTCGACGACCCCTCTGCCCAGACCTACTGTGAGCCCCGTCTGTTCCGCTTCTCCTTCTGGCTCTTCACGCTGCTCTACTGCGGCCTGGCCGGCTTGGTCCTGGGGGGACTGTGCGCCGTGGCCTTGTTCGTGCTGTTCCAGTGGTGCCTCGACTCCTGTTTTGTCAGGGAATGAGTGATTGTGGTGAATTTCCACCCTTTCAGGAAAATAAGGAGCAAGCAAGATTGAAGGGGGAGGAAGGTGGTAATAAAGGACAAGCAAGATGTGGGTGGAGATGGGGGTGGTGTGGAGGGGGGTGCGGCTCTGTACGTGATATTCCGGTGGTGGTGCTTGTTGTCATGGAGTGAATGGAGGGTGATGGTGGATAGCCTATGGTTTGAGGAACCCAGATCGAGGGTGGAGATGGGGGTGGTGTGGAGGGGGGTGCGGCTCTGTACGTGATATTCCGGTGGTGGTGCTTGTTGTCATGGAGTGAATGGAGGGTGATGGTGGATAGCCTATGGTTTGAGGAACCCAGATCGAGGGTGGAGATGGGGGTGGTGTGGAGGGGGGTGCGGCTCTGTACGTGATATTCCGGTGGTGGTGCTTGTTGTCATGGAGTGAATGGAGGGTGATGGTGGATAGCCTATGGTTTGAGGAACCCAGATCGAGGGTGGAGATGGGGGTGGTGTGGAGGGGGGTGCGGCTCTGTACGTGATATTCCGGTGGTGGTGCTTGTTGTCATGGAGTGAATGGAGGGTGATGGTGGATAGCCTATGGTTTGAGGAACCCAGATCGAGGGTGGAGATGGGGGTGGTGTGGAGGGGGGTGCGGCTCTGTACGTGATATTCCGGTGGTGGTGCTTGTTGTCATGGAGTGAATGGAGGGTGATGGTGGATAGCCTATTGTTTGAGGAACCCAGATCGAGGGTGGGGGTGGGGGGTGGGGGTGGGGGGTGGGGGCGCTTTGTTGGTGTTACAGTGGCGTTTGGACTCCTTTTTTCTGTTGCTAAGAAGTGAATAAGAATCGTAATTATTGTGGTTTTCCATCGTTTGGGGGAAAATAAGGAGGAAGCAAGATCGGAGGTGGGGGTGGAGTGGGGGAGGGGCGCTTTGCACGTGTTGTTCCAGTGGTGCTTAGACTCTTTTGTTGTTGTTAGGGAGTGAATTCTTCTTCGTTCGCCCAGACAGTTTCCTGTCATATGAGCGTAGATGCGTCATGCTGCCGTTATGCGCCTAACTAAGAAATAGTTAGGCCCAGCATGTCCGACTGACTTCGGCTGAAGAAATCTTTGTAAGAATTTATAGAAAAAAGGCAGGAGAATGGACCAGTGAGATAGAAAGATAGCAGATAACAGTAAGCAAAAGGAAAAGGCAGAGTCAAAGAGAATGACAGAATTAGAGGAAGTTACAAGCACAGAACTTCCAGAAGGTGGAGGAACTATTTGTACAAAAGACCCCCCGGTATCCCCACGGGGAAGGGAGTGAATAAGTATAACGATTATGGGAATTTCCTCCTGTTTCAGGAAGACATGGTAGGGGGAGGGGGGGGGGGGGGGGGGGGGGGGGAGGAGGGGGAGCAAGATCGAAGGGGGGGGGGGGGGGTAGGGTGGCGGAGGGGGGGGGGGGGGGCGCTTTGTACGCGTTATTCCAGTGACGCCTGGACTCTTTTTTGTTTGTTAGAGAGTGAATAAACCATGTTGAATTGCAACTGATGTTTTTTTTTAAAGCTAAGGTTACATACAAGAAATAGCAGGTTTTTGTTGTGTTAGAACTACTCGCCCGGATTTACTTTTGATCTAGAAGAGTAGCCTAAAGAGAGGAGGATAAGAGTAGGGGAAGACGGGGTAAAAAGCGCATGGGCGGGTAAGAAGCCCACCCCAATTATCTCATGAAATGAAGCAAATGTCAGTCTCATTTTGCCCATGAGACGAGTGTTAATGTCTAGCATTCGACTCATGGGCAAATTTGACTGAAATTTTCTTTATTTCATGAGATAATTGGGGTGGGCTTCTTACCCGCCCATGCGCTTTTTACCCCGTCTTCCCCTACACCTTTTCCCCCTTTTCTCCAGGAAATGGTGTGGGGTTGTAGACGGTGGGTGGTATAAAAGTAGAGGAACTTTTGTTGCTTAAAAAAAAAGAAAGGAAAGAAGGTAAGGAGTACAAACCACCAATGGTGAAGCTTTTGGATTTTTGATAATGCGAACAGCTTAATGTTTGAAATGAAAATTTGGTATTTACCGTAAATTTGATTTTTGAAATGTCTAATGATTGACAGCAAATACAGTGAACCGGTTTACATTAATGCGTGGCAGTGTCCCCCCCTCCGCCCTCTCTCTCTCTCTCTCTCTCTCTCTCTCTCTCTCTCTCTCTCTCTCTCTCTCTCTCTCTCTCTCTCTCTCTCTCTCTCTCTCTCTCTCTCTCTCTCTCTCTCTCTCTCTCTCTCTCTCTCTCTCTCTCTCTCTCTCTCTCTCTCTCTCTCTCTCTCTCTCTCTCTCTCTCTCTCTCTCTATCTCTCTCTCTCTCTCTTAGTCTCTCTCTCTCTCTGTGTCTCATCAAAGGTCAATAGCTCTGGGAGAAAACACTTAAGGTTTTCCATTTTTTCCTTCGGTGAGGATGGAACCAGTTTTTCCCTACTGATTACTTTGTTGTAAAAGCCGCTGGTGAAAGACACGCACGAACAACATAATGGCTATCCACTTCGCTTCCATTATTCCACAACATTGGAGTTGAATGACAAGCTGAGTGGGTTAACTAACAGGGTCATCAGAATTGAATTCAATGACATTATTTATAGAGGGTAATAGAATAAGCAAATAGTACATGCTTTTTAACATTCAGCCCTCTTAAAAAAAATAATGAAAAGGGACAAACAAAGCAGTATAAAGAGCATGCAAAACACAGTCATACATAATAAGATAATAAAATCAAACCTAATGTTATATGCACACGCATGTTGAAGCAGACGAACAGTTTTTAAATGAAGATGATACAGTTAACAAACATAAGATAGTAAAAGTCATACACACAAGCATTCCTCTATGTATTCATAATAGTGCATACATTTATGATTTATACTGTAATACTGGAATTAGCAGCATTGGATTGGATTTGAGTCTGAGACAATTTAGCTATAGTGGTGGTTAAGTAATTTCAACAGATTCAAGTATTGTGAACGTCATGTACAGTAGTAACAGAGGGAGGGAGAGGGGGTGGGATGGAGGGAGGGACAAAGAGAGAGAGAGAGAGAGAGAGAGAGAGAGAGAGAGAGAGAGAGAGAGAGAGAGAGAGAGAGAGAGAGAGAGAGAGAGAGAGAGAGAATTCAGTATCAAAACATCAGTATCAGATTACACGATAGAGGCCGCCTCTCTTGTGAGTAGCCTAATTACCGTTGCCTGGGCAAGTGTATAAAAGAAGTAAACAGCATCTTTGTTCTCCTGTTTACAACGGGGCGATGACCGGGCCAGCATGCATGTATGCATACGTAGACAACAGGCCCTGTGGTCATGAGTGCGTCTTAGACAGTCAACACGGGTAGTAGTGTGTAAATGAGGCTAAACAGTTCATCGTTTTGGGAGTTTAATCTAATTTACATACTGCTACCTGTGTTGACTGTGTAAGACGCTCTCATGACTACAGGGCCAGCTGTCTTTGATCAGTAAGCTTATTACCTCCACACTATCACACAGGTTTATAGTCATTTGAACTCTTCAATATTCTGCTTTTGATGATGCTAGGGTTTATTATTGTATGTAAGGAAAATGGTTGTTGACGGACTGGTTTGTATGGTTGGTGAGTATTTACTAGAGCTGAGGATAGTTATCAGTTTGACTGATTGCAGTCCTGCAGAAACATGAAGTGGAAATAGTAGGCTGGAATTATTGACGTTAGTTATAGTAAATTAGTCTGTTATAGTCCCGTCAACAGCTATGGTTATCTCAGGACTGTCACCGCGTAAAGTTCGACCGCGTATAACAAAACACACATCAATGATTTGTAGCAACGTCCCAAAACCTGAAAACAAATAAAAAAATAAACAGTACAATTCACGACATGGCATCTTCATCATTGTACCCTATAGCTCATAATTTGACACAGTGCTGGAAACGTTGAGCCACTCTACTCTACTTATTGGATCCAGGTTTAAAAAAACCCACCACATCCTAGTCATAAAAAATATATATATAAAAGGCCATATAGGCGAATATGCACTGCAGAATGGGCAACATGTGCCCACTCAAGTGCGTAAGGTCCCACGCGTGAAAGCCAGTGAACAATAAAAACAAACAAACACCTGGCATGTCATAAATTGTAAATGAGGATGGAGAGAATGAAAAATGGGGATGATTGGGGCTACTCTTAGTTTAAAGCTCCCCCACCACGACAAGGTGGAAGCCCGCGGGGGAGAATTACTGAAGTAATACGAAGACATCACACATTGAGTTAACCCACATACTTAGCCCTACTGGGAATTTAAATGAATATAATTCCTTATTAACGAAAGCCGATATGACTATAGCCTTGGGCCAAAATGACTATTAGGCCGAAATGACTATAGCCCTGGGCCGAAATGACTATTGCCCTGGGCCGAAATGACTATTGCCCTGGGCCAGTCAAGGACACCTCGGACTTGAACGTGTCACAGGAGACACAGATAGATAGATAGATAGATAGAGAGAGAGAGAGAGAGAGAGAGAGAGAGAGAGAGAGAGAGAGAGAGAGAGAGAGAGAGAGAGAGAGAGAGAGAGAGAGAGAGAGAGAGAGAGAGAGAGAGAGAGAGCGAGAGAGCGTTTGCAGGAAATTTCTTCATGTTATTTTATTCTATTTTCAATCTGGATTCATCTGGATGTCATGTGTCATTGCAAACAAATGTCTGTGTAAATCATTAGAATGAGAAATGCAATTATCGATTGACTGTCTGACTTACTGATTGATTTATGAAAGTGATCGAAGGATTGAATGATCACATGGTTGGCTGATGGAATTATTGAATGGTTGATTGATTCATTTTGTTTATGCCGAGTGAACAACGTGTTGGGGCAGTGGGTGGATGCCTCGTGCCTCCATACGGGGAGCTGGACGACCCCGACCCCTCCACGAGTCTCTCCCCGTGCGGATATCGGAGGGTCTTTCGTAAAAAAAATAGTTCCCCCATCTTCTGGAAGTTCTGTGCTTGTAACTTCCTCTAATCTGCCACTCTCTTTGACTCTGCCTTTTCTCTTTGCTTTCTATCATCTACTATCTTTCTGACTTATTGGCCCATTCTCCTGCCTTTTTTCTCTCCAAAAACTCTTCCAAATAATTTTTCTCCTTTGAGCTCCTCCGAAATCGGAATGTGTCGGCTGTACGCAGCGGGGAGACCAGTGAAAACTGAAAACGGACACATACGTACTTTACCCATCATGGCCTTTTGGCCTGGGAACGCAGAAGAAGAAGAAGAACGTGTTGGGATGAATGGCAATAGGCCGAAATGACTACTGGAGTGGGCCGAAATGACTACTGGTGTGGGCCGAAATGACTATTGGAGTGGGCCGAAATGACTACTGGTGTGGGCCGAAATGACTACTGGTGTGGGCCGAAATGACTATTGGAGTGGGCCGAAATGACTACTGGTGTGGGCCGAAATGACTACTGGAGTGGGCCGAAATGACTACTGGTGTGGGCCGAAATGACTACTGGAGTGGGCCGAAATGACTACTGGAGTGGGCCGAAATGACTACTGGTGTGGGCCGAAATGACTACTGGAGTGGGCCGAAATGACTACTGGAGTGGGCCGAAATGACTACTGGTGTGGGCCGAAATGACTACTGGAGTGGGCCGAAATGACTACTGGAGTGGGCCGAAATGACTACTGGAGTGGGCCGAAATGACTACTGGTGTGGGCCGAAATGACTACTGGTGTGGGCCGAAATGACTACTGGTGTGGGCCGAAATGACTACTGGAGTGGGCCGAAATGACTACTGGAGTGGGCCGAAATGACTACTGGTGTGGGCCGATATGACCATTGCCTTGGGCCGAAATGACCGTTGCCTTGGGCCGAAATGACTGTTGCCTTGGGCTGAAATGATTATAGCATTGGGCCGAAATGACTATAGCCATGGGCCGAAATGACTATTGCCGTGGGCCAAAATGATTTTTGCCTTGGTCCGGAATGACTATTGCCTTGGGCTTGGGTCGAAATAAATTGGCCGAAGTGAGTGGAAACTTTCAGATAAAAGCACATGGTCCTTTGGTTAACAGAATATGCATAGCCTTGGCGTCAAATGACTGTTGTCGACAAATTTCATTTCAAGTCGTAAGAAATTTAGCACCATTAAGCTGTTAGGAGTAGTCTTGCATTGATATTTGGGTGGAATTCAAGCCAGTTTTGTTCTCCAGGGAAAGAACCGTTTCTTTTAAATTTATTTCAAGGGGTTTAAGTGCTTGAGGAACATAGAACAGCTTTCACTTTGTATTGTTGTTAAAAACTTCAAACTGGAATAAAATTAAAATGACAAGAATTGATGATAATGGCAGCACGATTAAACAATAATGGTTATAACATGCCGGGATAATCATAGCAAGTATTTGTGAATAACTTTTGCAAGCTTAACTCTTTAACAGCAAACATTTTCAAACGCAACACAAAATGGCACATTTCTATAGGGGAAGACGGGGTAAAAAGCGCATGGGCGGGTAAGAAGCCCACCCCAATTATCTCATGAAATGAAGCAAATTTCAGTCTCATTTTGCCCATGAGACGAGCGTTAATGTCTAGCATTCGTCTCATGGGCAAATTTGACTGAAATTTTCTTTATTTCATGAAATAATTGGGGTGGGCTTCTTACCCGCCCATGCGCTTTTTACCCCGTCTTCCCCTAACAAGGACTATGATTCATAGCATACGCGACAACGAGGGCAGGACTATTACACTTTCATTACATCTGTTGATGACAAGATAGTGAATCACCACCTGTAATTTGTGTGTGTGTGTGTTTAAAGTCCCTATACTAATGAACGTGACACTGACATCTTGGGATGCTCAACAGAAGCGACCTGATAATTGTATCTGCATGACATGTTACTGCCAGGTCACCACCCAAACATACCCTTTTCTGGAACAAAGTCATCGCTTCATGCAAATGCCTGTCTTAGGAGTGGGTTTGACTACCGGTTTGTTCGTTCGCGCGCGCGCGGGCGTGTGTGTGTGTGTGTGTGTGTGTGTGTGTGTGTGTGTGTGTGTGTGTGTGTGTGCGTGTGCGTGCGTGCGTGCGTGTGCGTGTGCGTGCGTGAGTGCGCGTGTGCGTGTGCGTGTGCGTGTGTGCGCGTGTGCGCGTGCGTGCGTGCGTGTGTGACATTTATACAGACGCATTCCTGGTGACATTTTGTATTGTATTATGTATTGGCTTGACATTTTGTATTCTTACTTGGTGACCTTCCTCACTTTTGATAACACGATTCGGTGACTTACCTTAAAGCCAGATGGTACTAACGTAAAAGAAGCAAAGAAGGCTGATATACCCCTGGCTTTTACCATGGACTATAGACGAGTTCTAGTGTAGCACCCATGCTTTTGCTTATTGAAATCACCCCCATTGTTTGTATGCTAGTCTGTCGTTTCCGACAATGACTGCCGTATAGCAGAGGGGGCATATACTATTCTGGCGGGCTGGGCGATAATTTGTTTATAGTGGAGATGCCTTGCCCAGGGTACATCCCCACTCTCTCAGCCAAAGGGATTTGAGGACACAGCTGGCGTCGAGGAAGGTCCCCAAAGGCCAGCCCATCCCTTTGGCTGCAGCACCAGAGCCGGTGCAAGGGCCCCCTCGTTCGAGAGTCATAGTTTTCCACAAGAGACTAAGCTGTACCATGATTTTCCATTACTGTAGAAAAGCATCTATTGTACAGCTCTCATGTTACTGTTGGCCCACATTACAAGCTAATGTCAACCAATGATAAAAGCCATTGTAGGAAAGGGCCGAATTATGCGAATCGAGAAAGATGGCATTTTGTCGTTTTCAAAAATAATGAATTGTTTTCAAGGCCGGTTACTAGGCCTCCTCAATTGTTTAAAAAATCAATGTCTCAAAATTATGTATTGTGAGGACTATTCATCAGGGTTAAAAATCCGCACAGAAAACAATTAAGAAGTAACATAGAGAAGATCATCAAATCAAATCAAATCAAAACATCTTTATTATCTCTGAAAAGAGAAATTGCGTCCAGGTGCCACGATTATAACATAGACATTGACATTAAACATACAATAAAATACATTGAACGGTTATAATATGGCATAGAAGATTAAAGGTATAGAGCACACATGCATTATCATATTTACAAGCACAATTTATCGAAAATCATGGCTTCGGTTGTTTGTTGGATCAACTGCTTAAGTTGTTTGCAGGATTTGTGTTTAAATGTTTGTCAAAAGTCAGCATTCTATAGAGTTAGGCCTATCGAAAATCACCTATCTCATAAAGTATACATTTGTAAATTAATAAAAACAAAAAAACAAAAATCCAATAACAAAACCAGAAGCCCCAATGAGAGACTTAGTGCGATTTTTCTCACGCCAGAGGGCATGACGCTCGTGTGGGGCTAATCCTCTCTATATTATTAGTTGGGGATAAAGAAAGAGAGAGAGACAGTGAGTGGTCCTACCATCACTCTCTCTCTCACTACGCCCAAGTAAGAAAATCGCGTGATAAGCCCCTAGTGCATTGACTGCCCTCTGGCGTGACAAATATCGCCATAGGTTGACCATTGAAACTTGTATTTGGATCTGTGAAAAGGCACATTGTTTTAAGGACGGTCACTTGCAGGCGGTTTTGAAACGGGTCTACTGCAATCATCCGTGACTGTTTCTCCACATGATATATATAGACTATCAGGTGAACCATGATACAGAGCCATATCAAATGTTGTGTGTTGGTATACCACCTGAAGTAAGTTGATGGAGCTAATGGACTTGTATTTGGATCTGTGAAAAAAGGCACATTTTTTCTAGGACTGTCTGTGCAGGATGGTTTTAAAACAGATCTACTTCAATCATTCGTGACTGTTTATCGACATGATGCATCATGTGAATCATGACACAGAACCACTTCACATTTTGGGTGTTGATATTAAGTTGAGCCACTAATGTGGACTTGTTGCCGCACTCGACAATACCCGTGTTCATTTTTAAATGAGCGCTTCTGGGAGCCCAACTGGAGATCACACTCCCGGATTATATTGCTTCTTGTTGTTAAATAAGAGGCAAATTTTGATTGCTCGCGTCCCCCCTCCAAAAAAAAGAGAGAGAGAGAGAGAGAGAGAGAGAGAGAGAGAGAGAGAGAGAGAGAGAGAGAGAGAGAGAGAGAGAGAGAGAGAGAGAGAGAGAGAGAGAGAGTGTTTCACGTTCCTAGAAACGGCCTCTAAATGGAATGCCATCTTTTGTCAAGGGCTAAGGACGATGACTCCCCCCAAACAGCCTCATTGCTAACAGACTCATTGCTAACAGACTCATTGCTAACAGCCCTGCCGATTTCAAAGAGTCGTCTCTGAGCGCGATCTGTTTGCGCTAAAAGACATTTTCATCAGAAATGTGTTAACACTTGTAACCCCGATTAAAATGACGACTCTACTCCCTGTAACCACCACATTAATGTTGGTAAACTGGGACAGAAATGGGGTACTTTGTTTAAAAAAATGTTAAACAATAACTACTTGATGGATTGACTTCAAATGTTCAGGGTTTGTGAATAAATGAAGAATGTTTAACTTGCAATGTTTTTTTTGTTATGTTATATTTTTGATTTTTTGATATTGCAATTTTAACTCCAAAATACATAACGAAGTGGGTGTAGGGGGGCGGTTTTAGACGGCTTGGTAGGAGAAAGCAATGGATGTCATGGGCGGAATCAGGCTATAAGGGGCTTCAAAAGAGGCAGCTACACATAAGGAAAAAGAACAGAAAAATAAGTCAAAATATGGGCTACTACTAAAACAGGGCAGCTTAACCCTTTCACCGCCAGCCATCTTTGAGCCAAACATTTCTATTAAATTGACTTGGCTACAGAAAGGATTTTGTCTGCAATATATTGTGGGATTTCTCTGTGACACATTTAGAATGGGGTCAATCCTTACTGCCCAAATTAGGAAAAACAGACCCCGATTTCAAGAGTTATAGTGACATGGATGTTAAATCACTGTGGTGCAAAAATGCGACATATGGCGGTGAAAGGGTTAAAAAGACGAATCTTTATTACATGAAACATAAAACACAAACCCGCCAAAAACTAAATAAATAAACAAAGCGAATATTAAAATCTTGTTAAGCTGTATGTACTTATTAAAGTTATATTGGATCTTAGCATTTCCTGTCCAAACGTTGGTACGTGGAACTGGGAGAGATGCATGCTATAAATATGTAGTCAATGATCATTATTATTATCAAGGCTATCTAGCTTACCTTCCCGAAATAGCAGGAAAGAAAAAGTGTTCAAATCACATAACACTGAGCTTCTGTTTTTTGCTGTGTTTAAAAAAAAACATTTTTTTGGGGATAAACACGAACACATTTGATGTTGATTGGGCCTAGATTCGTAAAAATGATAAAAGTATAATTATGGCAATATTGAATGAAACAAGCTCTCTGTTTGTCTGTCAGTCTGTCTGTCTGTCTGTCTCTCTCTCTCTCTGTCTGTCTGTCTCTCTCTCTGTGTCTGTCTCTCTCTCTCTCTCTCTCTCTCTCTCTCTCTCTCTCTCTCTCTCTCTCTCTCTCTCTCTCTCTCTCTCTCTCTCTCTGCTTGCCTACGTTAACGCACATATCATGCAGCGCGTTCGTAGTCCTACTTTCTATTGTTTTTAAAACACATTTTTAGCGTCATTTATTTTTTGGAAGAGTATATTTTTGCCGTACGTTTTCTAAATATACCGCACACCAAGATAGAGAAACGTCGTGATTTAATCTGTCTTAATGCTCTCTGGGCTGCGACATTGGCTGGGAACTAGAGACCCTGCAGAAAGGGGAGTTGTCAATAAGCGCGAATAGGTCAATTTGCGCGACTTTTTCTCTATACAATTTGCGCGAACTTGAAGAATACAATTTGAGCGACTATCCCACAGGGATAGACGAAAAAAAAAAAAAAAAAAGAGAGAGAGAGAGAGAGAGAGAGAGAGAGAGAGAGAGAGAGAGAGAGAGAGAGAGAGAGAGAGAGAGAGAGAGAGAGAGAGAGCATTCAACAAACTTTCACGGCAGAGATTCCTGTTTCTTATTAGGCTACGTGACAGACAAATAGACAGAGAGTCAAGGCAGACTGACTGTGAGACAGACAAAAGTCAACCATATACCCTCTTCTGCCGAGGTCAGTAGGATCAGTAGGCCTTTACTTGAAAAAAGGAAATTTGCAAATTCACCCCCCCCACCCCCCAAAAAATGTAAATAAAAACATTAATGCAGTCATGTTTTTACTTGCTAAGTTTTTGATTTACTAATGAATTTTCTAGCAAAAGTATTTTAACATAAAACTTCGATTTTGTTTTTACCTTGTGTTTTCATTCCTTTTTAATACGTGATAAGATTCAACGTGGTGACAGCCCTGACATGGCCTTAGTTGTCGACGGCCATATTAATAATTTTGGACTATCAGACATTCGCGCATTTCGCATACTGGAAGGTATTCGCGCTTTTGGTATGTTCGCTCAAACTGACGGTTGCCGCAGAGAGCAAACGTGCGAGTCTTGTTTGCACCGGATGCTATTTCCGGCGCACAATCACTCGAAATATCACTCCGCTAGGCATATAGGCCTAAATAGACTCTACTGCTACTACGTCAGTTGGGCATTCTGGAACCTGTTCTTTTTTTTTTTATTCAGAAAAAGGAACAGAAATAGGTCTAGTACTTATCGTACTAAACTTAACAACGCATTCAATTTGCGTAAAATATTATGTTTTTGTAGGTTGAATGTAAACGGCAATACCTGATTGTATTTTCCCCCTCCTGAAGTAAAGTATTGGGATTCTGCTTGGAAGCGGTGCAGTAACAGAGAGGTACAATCGATACGAGCGAGGTTGTCTAATGTCTAGTGATGTCATGCTGACTCATTGTGTTCGGAAGGGAGGGGACCAGTTCCAAAGGCTCGGTTTACATGTAGGAGGATAGGGGGTAGGGGTACGATAATGGCAGGGAGAAAGGTGCGGGGATATGAAGGGGCGGTGAAGATAGAATATAAACAACAACTATAGTTTATCAATGTTGGTTTTTACCTGCAAAAGCAACAACACAAACACAAAACTCAAAAGTAAATATATGTATTTCAAAGAAGCGACACAATATTTCGATACATTCTTATCTTTAAACTAAGTGGACAGTGTTAGATTATCGGATTAACTCCAATTTATAGAGATAAATCTATTTACCTTATCAACTAATAGTTGGCATAATCAGATTTGTAAAATATATATCACATAACATCTTAGTTCGGTTCAGTGGTTTATTTAACGTCTGTTCACCACAGATGAACAATAAAATAGACGAAAAAAAATGAAAAATAAAATAAAATCAATGAAAAACAAAAACAAAACAAAATTGACTTATTAAAGCAAAGAACATCAAAGCAACTTTACAGCTTCGGATTGTGCAATAATAGTGCTCAGCAATATTAATTATGAAAGGGCTACATCATATTTGACTGTCATTTTGAAAGTTGATAGGGTCAATAGATTTATCTCTATAAATTGGAATTAAGATAGGACATTCTATCAGCAAATGAGGCCCCCATCATCCATCATCTTGGATTATAGATCGTGACGTTTTGAACTTGCATTGTGATGCAAACCGAATTATAATCTGTTACAAAATGTAATTATGTGCGTAATCAAACGGAGACAAACGCTGAAGCGATCAGAACAATTGATTTTTGTCTGTAGCTGAGAAACAGGTGATGAGACGAACTCATATAATAATACTATTGATAATAGATGATGTTTTTAGCATGCTGCTATTGGTGTTAGTTTATTGGTTGTTGGAAATCTCCTTGAATACAAACAGGGCTTTGATGGACTTTTGATTCACACATGTAAAGCGTCCGGGTAACAGCAATTCAACAATGAGTTATAATAATTTTGAAAACACTATGTGGATGATCATTTGGATGAAGAAAATTCAGATCATATACATCAATACAAAACATTCGTTGTAAACACAGCGGGTTCCTTTTGCAGACAAACATTCTCTTTTCCATTGCCTGATGGACGGTGATACTATTCTTTAGTGGAGTACTGTATTGCATGGAAAAACAGCCACGCTGCATTTAATGGGAAATAAAACAGCGCTTTTGAAATCATAATTATAGGGTAAATAAAGTCCGTTCCACACACTGCGGGCACATACGTAGCGTGTATGCGAGTGCGTGCGTTGTAATTGATATATTGTTGCACGAGGCCGTTAAGATAAGTTTTTAAAATGAAGGAAAGCTTTAACTGTATTGTAATTTTGTTTGTTGTTGTTGTTTCTTCCCCCCAGACGAATTCCATTGCACGGACAAAATAACAAAGATTTAAGAATGAGCGAGTTCAACAACAAACAAGACAGAGAGACAGGTTGGTAGACAATAACAACGATTGAAGAACGAACGAGTGAGTGAATTCAACGAAGTACCCCAGAAAGAAATGATTGTACAGCTCTCATTTTTTCTATTGACCCTCAGCTTCAGGATCATGTCAATTAATGTTATAAGTCTTTCGTATAAATGGCCACGTATATTGAGAAACACAGGATTGAATCGCATTAAAGATGAGCCAAACTTGGATTTTGAAAGTCTTGCTAGGATTTTACTACTTTTTGCGATGAACAATTTGAACTGGGGAATAGTAAAACAGAAAAAAATCACAATTTTGTTTCTGAAAGTCTTGCGTATTTTTGTGTGCAACTGTTTATGTTGAACAATTTGAACGGGGAAAGGGGTAAACAGAACTGGAGAGTAAATATTTTACTTCTGAAAGTCTTGTCGGAGTTTTACTACATTTGATGTTGAATATTTTGAACTAATGAAAGTAGCAAAACAGAAATAGAGGATATAATGGTACAGCCATCTTACTTTCTCTTTTGCAATAGCGAAAGGCCCAGGACGTGAACATTACAACATAGTGGTTGTGGGCAAAGCAGGCAGCGGGAAGAGCACCGCATGCAACACTTTGCTGGGACAGGAGGTGTTTCCTGTGAGGAAAGACGAGTCCAGTGGAACTACTACTGCCCGCTGCCAGCATGGACAACGCCACTACGGCAATATGAATATTCGGGTAAAGTTTGTGATGGTGTGTGTGTGTGTGTGTGTGTGTGTGTGTGTGTGTGTGTGTGTGTGTGTGTGTGTGTGTGTGTGTGTGTGTGTGTGTGTGTGTGTGTGTGTGTGTGTGTGTGTGTGTGTGTGTGTGTGCGTGTGTGCGTGTGTGTGTGTGTGTGTGTGTGCGTGTGTGTGTGTGCGTGTGCGTGTGTGTGTGTGTGTGTGTACGTGTGTGTGCGTGTGTGCGTGTGTGTGTGTGTGTGTGTGTGTGTGTGTGTGTGTGTGCGTGTGTGTGTGTGCGTGTGCGTGCGTGCGTGCGTGCGTGCGTGCGTGTGTGTGTGTGTGTGTGTGTGAGAAAGAAAAAGAGAGAGAGAGACTCAAGACTCAAAAGTTTCAAAACTTTTAATTGCAAAGGCCACCGACCTATCTGCAAGGAGGTCAAAGAACAAAATATAGAATCGAGAGAGAGAGAGAGAGAGAGAGAGAGAGAGAGAGAGAGAGAGAGAGAGAGAGAGAGACTATAATTCCTCTTATAGTAGTTCAAATAGGTTGTATGTGCCGATATCCACATTTTGGTTGAACGTTTGTCTCTGAGTTTGCAAATGTTACGTTTTAGGTTGGAATACAGGTGTGTGGAATAATGAATGACAATGCTTACCCACCACATCCCAATTTTGCTCATTAACTGATCCCAGTTTTGCTTATTGCTCATTACATCCTTAACTGCTAATGTCTATGTGGTTATTTTTTTTATTATTTATTTTTTCTTTTTTCTTTATTTTCAAGTATATTTCAGACAGTACTGTTGTAATTTAATCGCAAGAAACGGGTTGGGAGGGTAATTCTACCGAACCTTTATTGAATGCGTCGTCGGTACTGTCGCTCCTACAGGCTGAATAATTCAACTCTTCTATCCTGCCATGGCAACCCAGTGGATAGTTTCTAGCCTGTCACTAGAACGTAATCCTATTAAATTTTCTGTTTTCTGTCCTAGCGAGGCGTTACGGTCACAATACACGTTCCTTCTTTTCGCTCTTTTCCCATGGCAAGACAGTAATATGCAAGTCATATTATTACTAGTGTACCACTGTGTTGCCATGCGGAAAGAGCGAAAAATAGCAACGTGTACCTTGACCACTATCGTGACAAAATGGGAGATATTATGCAACGTTATACGATGGTCGTTACAGTTCAGGTGAATCACCACCTGTATGTATCTCTCGACTAACTTGGACGCTCTGAGAAGGTTCAAGTGGTTCAACGAGGCTACTTTTTATGGCATGTTTTTTTTAATATACAGGTCATAGACACCCCTGACATCACTAAGATAGACGAGGAACAGGTGCCAACGGAGGTTTTTGACTGGGAAAATATGACGGTAGCCGGACATTCCTCACTCCTTCTGCTCACTGTCCGCTGTGACGACAGGTTGGTTGGTTGACTGCGATTGTACTCTGCACAGGAAAGTGTAACTTATTCAGGATCTTGACCTTTATCATCGTCATCGACATTGTCCTCTTCCTCATTACAACCGTGATTGTTGTTGTTGTTACTGTTGTTACTTTTGTTGCTATGACTGTTGTTGTTGCTGTTGTTACTGTTGTTGTTACTGATGTTGTTGTTGTTGTTACTGTTGTTGTTCTTCTTCTTCTTTGTGACGACCAGATACACAGGAGGAGGAGGAGGAAAACTTGCAGAAGATTGAAGATGCTTGGGGAGAAAGCTTCCCGCGTGATTCCATAACGTTGGCCTTCACCTTTGGTGACTGTCAAGGTCACGACATCAAGAAGGTCATGGAGGACCCATCGCCAGAGCTACGGAAGATTATAAAGAGAGCAGAGAAGAGATATGTGCTCTTCACCAACACGGTGAGCGAATGTGTGTGTGTGTGTGTGTGTGTGTGTGTGTGTGTGTGTGTGTGTACCTCTGTGCATGCGTGTGCGCGTGCGTGTGTGTGTACGTGCATGCGTACGTGCGTGGGCGCGCGCGCGTGCATGGTATCGATGGTAATGGTGATGGTGGTGTAATCATAATGGTGCTGGCGTTTGTTTTGTGTATGAAGAATGATGCGAAATATAAGTTGGGTTTAGAGAAATGATACTTGTGGAAATATTCTGTAAAGATCTTGAGGTATTTTCGTAAAAAAAAGTTTTTTTTACATAAACCAAAGGATGTCTAGAACAGAAGAACAAAGTCGCACTACTGGAACCAATATAAAAAACAAGCGCGAAATCGCAATTGTTTGTGGCACGCGGTCTATTTTTACCACTCCAATCATGAGTCACCTCCCCTGGCTTTTCAATAATTTTAATCTGTAAACCAGAATGTTATCTCTGCACCATTTCGTAACTTTTTATATCTTTTGGAAAACATTTAAAACTATGTATCCTACTTATACTCATCGAAAGAAGCACCGCATACTCGTCGTGTCTGTTGTAGTGTCTGTATTACGTATGTTTATTATTTTGTACGCTTTAAAATGCATCATTTTAAAGAGCGGCCTCAATTTGAAGTTCAGCTTTTTACCAACATCTAAAAGTAAAAACTAATGTCCCATATGGCTTCGGCCTGGAGGACGTAAAGCATAATATTAGAAGTTCAGCCTCGATTTGAAGTGCGACAATTTTGTCAATATGTGCGACAATTTTGGACCGACCGACAGACAGACCGACCGACCGATCGACCGACAAAGTGAGTTATAGGTTTGTGGCTTGAGCCACAAACAAAAAGCCAGAAGTATGTAACCATTAATTTTCGAAAGCATACTTCTCTGATAGTTTTGTACCATTGTACATGGTTTTCTTTTTTGTTAAGACTAACTATCAAACTGGGATACGTTTGATTCAGCTAAACTAAGTTTCTGTATTATTTGTTTTCAGGATAGTGCCTGCAGAAATGAACAAGCCAAGAAATGCTTTGAAATCATGCAAAACGTGTCGAGAGAAAAAGAAGAGAAAGAGTGCTGTTCCAAGTGTAACATCCTGGGGCTAGTTTCTTAAAGAAAAGTGCCAAAGAGCGTTGCACAAACACCCAGCGACTAGGCCTATGCCTGGACACTACACATTGTGTAAATATAGGATCCGTGACCTATGCAAGCCCTATGTTGCAGAATGTGACGAAACATGCGAGAACGAGATTGAAAAATGACATCAAAATTCGTTCTTTCTGAGTTTAAGGAATACACTTTTTAAAATAGAGAAATTAATTTCGATGTTTTTTTGTCAGTTTTTGTTACTGTCCTTTTGTGCTCACTCTATTTCATCAGGTTAGATGACCAGTGTAATACAGTGCGGTAGGCTACTAGTTTGAGATGCATTAGGTATGCATAAATGAAAGCGAACTCTGAGCTACGCCGTTTTTTCTGTTTCTGATTGTAAGTCAAGAGTAACACGAGACCTTGGCGCCTTATGATTTAGGACAAAGCTTTGCATAATACAGTAAACATCGCTTAATATCTAAGTCAATATTGAAGGACTGATCTTTTGAGTTAAAAAGACTTTTCAACATAGAGATTATTATGCTGGGACCCAACAATTACTGTGAGTTATCCATTGTTTTTGAGTTATCCATTGTTTTTTGAGTTATCCATTGTTTTTGAGTTATCCAGTGTTTTTTGAGTTATCCATTGTTTTTGAGTTATCCAGTGTTTTTTAGTTATCCAGTGCACAAACACCCAGCGACTTTTGGACACTTAGGAGTTATCCAGCCCTATGTTGGTTTTTGAGTTATCCAGTGTTTTTTGAGTTATCCATTGTTTTTGAGTTATCCATTGTTTTTGAGTTATCCA
>CM065691.1:36889426-36894426 GCA_017654935.2 Phymorhynchus buccinoides
ATCTACATTTCTGTAAGATATTTTATATTAGTCCTAATATTTTATTTTCGTTTCGTTAATTTCCCCCCCCCCCCCCCTCTGCCACAAAGCAAAGGTCAAGGTCACAGCCAGCAAGCTCATCCATGTTTATCTTCCCCTGTACAGTCTTTGCTCATGGTGATCAATCGTCTAGGCCTAACAAAGGATTCGTACGTCGAAGGCAGTGAAATCGACGAACCCTGGATTTTCCGTATATTTTTTTCCAAGACTGAAATGAATGTGGGCTAAATGTTAGGTACGTCGTCTTGATTATGAGGTAAGGCGTGATCTCTTATTCTCTAGGCCTAGGCCTTGTTGCCGGAAGTGCGATAGGCTAAGTATTGCATGCGCAGAGATGATGTGCGAATGAACACGAACAACCGTTGTCAAACTCAAACTAAAAGGCGCAAATAAAACGAAACCGGGCCGTCAACGCACACACTCGGTACATCCATTTGTTACAGAAAATATAAGTTAACGACGTTAAAATGTACCTATTTGTACACACCTGAAGTCTTGTGTTTCTTTTTAAAGAGCGTTTTTGTATATCTAACGGAGAGTCTTCTTTCCAGTATCTCCTACTCGGTACAACACAACAGTAATCTCTGCAACAAATGATTTTCTTTCTTTTGTTCCTTACCGATGTATCTGACTGCTTTAATCGTCATGACTTGAAGGCTCACGTCAAAATCAAGTATCCTGCTAACTTTAGCCCTTTAACATCTTATGTTTTTTTGAGAAAACGACAACATTAAAGTTTCAGTGGAGAGTGAGAGTCTTCTTTAGTTTGAAGAGTGTGACTGAGTCAAGGTTAAAGGTTGCACAACAGTAATCTCTGCAACAAATGATTATCTTTATTTTGTTCTTTATCAATGTATCTGACTGCTTGGTCGTCGTGACTTGAAGGCTCACGTCAAAGTCAAGTATCCTGCTACCTTTGACCCTCTAACGCCTTATATGTTTAGAGAAAATGACAACGTTAAGGTTTGAGTCAAGGTTAAAGGTCGGGGCCACGGACGCAACACACACACACATACACACAGACACACAGACACACAACCGAACATGTACGATACTATAGACTCACTTTGTTTAAAAAAAACGACGTGAGCCAAAAATGACAGGACAGTGGCGATGATGAATTACAGGGTGAATAAATGTTAAACTAGAGACCGCTTCTCAGTCAATGATTAGGGTGCCGCAACAATCTTTGGTAATGTGTCGTAAGTAGATTAACTACATCAAATATAATGACTTATTCATCGGAGAATATTCTAACCCTTCACAAATGTGAATCAAAATCATTTCACAAGTTACATTTGAAGCCCCTCCCCCCAATCCTAACCGAAACATCCCCCAAAAAAAACCCACCACACACCCGATAACGCAAAATACACCATGTATCCGAATGACAACCACAAATGTAATCCAAAACTTAATGGACATTCTTTTTTTATGATATCCAGTTCTTAATAATATTTCATCAACAGCCTGATGCTTGGTCCATGTAAAACGCTCAACACCTTGTTCTGAAAGGCACATTCATATTATATAATGTTAACAAAACGATAACGATAACTGAAAGGCAAAGCAGGACGGCAGATATTCAAGCAAACAGAGAAACATGCACGGGAAAAAACCTTGCCGGAGGTAGTCGATTGAAATCCCACTGAATCGGTATTTACACTACTACACACGGTCAAAGTGTAGAGAGATGCAACGGAATCACCATATTCCTGTTTAATTAAAGACCTGTCATTGTTCTACACACCCTTACACTAGAACACTACCCATCGTTTACGCCTCCTTATAGGCATTAAAAAACCCGTGAACAAGAACATAACAATGATCTAAATAGTCCAGAAGGAAACCTTCTCTAAATCGCCTAGAAAAGGATATTTTTCATTTTTGTAATCATTTGAGATGGCTAAAGAATTCCAACTGGTATTGATAGTATGATGTATAAGAAGTATTATAGTAAACATCGACACTTATATCCTGATCAATACAAAGATAAATCCGTTTAAAGACAGAATTTACGTAAAATTCTATCTTTAAACGCGTATATCTTCATGTTGATCAGGATATAAGTGACAATGTTTTACAATGACACTTCTTAAACACCATAATACCAATACCAGTTGGAATTTTTTAACCGTCTCAAATGATTAAGAAAACAAGGGCATCGCCGAGCGGCAGATATGTCCTTTGCCGGCTACGCCCTGTACCTGCCCCGCCCTGTACCTCCCTTCCCCCTCACATGTTAGGCCCCCGTCCTCCTTGTGTCCTTTGGGTGATGCACCTACACACCCTTGACTGGGTGCAAATCCTTTTTCCGGGATGCACACCCTTAATTGGTGGGGTGCACACCCTTAACACTGAGACATGTCTTCCGCTCGGCGACTTTTATGCCCCATGTGGTACATGTTGTGCTACGATGTCTTTTACTTTTAGTATTAGACCCCCTCCTTTACCGGGATGCACACCCTTAATTAGTGGGGTGTACACCCTTAATCAATGGGGTGTACACCCTTTACTCGGAGACATGTCTGCCGCTCGGCGACATTGAAATCCCACGTGGCATAACTTGTACTGCAATGACTTCTACTCTTCTTTTTACACACCCACACAAAATTTGGAGTGATTCTAATAATCGGTGGCTTGGAGTCAAAACGGACTATCTTTAGATAGTCCATTGACGTATTATTGGATTTATTACAAAAACTAATAACTTGTATCAAACAATGACTGCAGAAATATAAAAAGGGGGGCTTTTTATATTTGCAGTCTTTTTTTATATTTCAGCAGTAATTTTTTCAATAATATGTCAATGAATTATTAGTTTTGACTCCAATATCGCTGTACAGTATTTCAATAATACGGAAACATGTCAATGGATTATCTAAAGATAGTCCGTTTTGACTCCAAGCCATCGCTGTACAGTATTTCACGAGATATAGGAGGGTGAAGAAAAACGGAAACATGTTTGCCGCTCGGCGACATTGTATTTCTGAGGGATAATTTATGTACGAATGTGTTATACTGTTAGTCTCACATCCTCACACAAAATTTGAAGGGATTCTGTCTTCTAGTTCACGAGATTCAGATTGGATAAGAAATATATAGCGCAAAGAACGTTCATAAGGCTTTAAAAATTGTGTGGCCTGCACCATACTACTGTGGTCACTATACGGGAGGAAGAACATTCATGGAAAACACTCGGTCTACGCAGAAAAGTTAGTTTCGGTTCTGAGGCATGTGCAAGTTTCTGTTAGCTGATGCGAATGGGGGAGGGTGTGTGGGTATTTTGTTGTGTGCGCGTGCTCTCTCTCTCTCTCTCTCTCTCTCTCTCTCTCTCTCTCTCTCTCTCTCTCTCTCTCTCTTGGCAGGAGGTGGGGGAGGGGGCACACATACACACTCTCTCTCTCTCTCTCTCTCTCTCTCTCTCTCTCTCTCTCTCTTGGCAGGAGGAGGTGGGGGTGGGGGAGGGGGGCATACACATACACTCTCTCTCTCTCTCTCTCTCTCTCTCTCTCTCTCTCTCTCTCTCTCTCTCTCTCTCTCTTGGCAGGAGGTGGGGGTGGGGAGGGGGGCACACATACACACAAACACTCTCTCTCTCTCTCTCTCTCTCTCTCTCTCTCTCTCTCTCTCTCTCTCTCTCTCTCTCTCTCTCTCTCTTGGCAGGAGGTGGGGGTGGGGGAGGGGGGCACACATACACACACAACACTCTCTCTCTCTCTCTCTCTCTCTCTCTCTCTCTCTCTCTCTCTCTCTCTCTCTCTCTCTCTCTCTCTCTCTCTCTCTCTCTCTCTTCATAGAAAGCCTTACGACACCATTCAAAAGTAGTAGGCCTTTTCAAGACTAACGAGACATAGGAGGGTGAAGAAAAACGGAAACATGTCTGCCGCTCGGCGACATTGTATTTCCGAGGGATAATGTATGTACGAATGTGTTATACTGTTAGTCTCACATCCGCACACAAACTTTGAAGGGATTCTGTCTTCTAGTTCACGAGATACAGCTTGGACAAGAAAGGAAATTTCGGTTTTCAAGGTCACACTTCAAGGTCAAGGTCAGCATGGCGATAATGTATGCTCGGATATTTTTTTACTCTAGGTTATACAATCTGAAGGGCTTTTGTCAAGTAAAAATGTGGAAAATATGGCTTAAAACCCAATTTGTAGACCCCTACCACTTTCAAGGCCTACCGATCTCCCTTGACCTTGATCGGTATGCCATCATCAGAACGGCCATAAGCCAAAGTACCTACATGCCAAGTTTGAAGTCTCTATGACCAACGGTGTGGAAGTTATGGCCCCTTAAAGATTTTCGGGTTTCAAGGTCATACGCCAAGGTGAAGGTAAGGACCGCGATTATTTATGCGCGGATGCCTTCCTCTCATGGTGATAACAGCCCACACAAAATGTGAAGCGATTCTGTCGAGCGGTTCGGGAGATATCATTGGGACAGACAGAAAAACAACAACCAACCAAACAAAAACAAGGTCAAGGTCACGACGGCAAAATGTTTTACGCGGATGCCTTCCTCTCATGGTGACACAACACGACACAAAATTTGAAGCGATTCGGTCAAGCGGTTCGGCAGATATCCTTGGGACAGACAGAAAAACAACAACAACAAAACAAACAAACAAACAAACAGACTCGAACGAAAACACACTCCTTTGCGATCTACTGTGTAGATCGGCAAAGGACAAAAACAAAGAAACATACACGAACGAATTCATACTACGATCGCAAAGAACAGTGAATTAGGCGATTTAGAGACGGTTTTCCTCTGGAGTAAAACGTTTCACTGAGTTCGTTAAAAGTATAACCACTGTTTTAAATTGTGCAAGGCTGCAGATCTGGTGTCACCTTGCCAACAGGGAAGAGGAAGTTGGGATGGATTTTTATTTTGTTTGGCAAAAATCATCTAGTGACAAAAGAAACTCGAAAAGGAAACTGAAATGACATTTT
>CM065691.1:36901926-36911926 GCA_017654935.2 Phymorhynchus buccinoides
ATTAATCCGTCATATGACGTGACTTCCCTCTATCAGGATCAAACGAGACTTAAACAAAAGAGAGAAACCGTCAGTATCATTCTGAATACACTGCTGCCTCGTATGATCAAAAGAGAGAAACCGTCACTATCATTCTGAATACACTGCTGCCTCGTATGATCAAAAGAGAGAAACCGTCACTATCATTCTGAATACACTGCCGCCTCGCATGATCAAAAGAGAGAAACCGTCACTATCATTCTGAATACACTGCTGCCTCGTATGATCAAAAGAGAGAAACCGTCACTATCATTCTGAATACACTACTGCCTCGCATGATCAAAAGAGAGAAACCGTCACTATCATTCTGAATACACTACTGCCTCGTATGATCAAAAGAGAGAAACCGTCACTATCATTCTGAATACACTGCTGCCTCGTATGATCAAAAGCGTGTTTTCTTTGTTCTTCCTCTTGTTCATACACTCGGTCTCCGACAAGAACAGAAGACGAGAAAAGAAGAAACAAACTCATAACTAAACAAAAAGAAAACAACAAACAATCAAAATCAAAGACGTTCAAAAACTAAAATACTCTCTCTCTCTCTCTCTCTCTCTCTCTCTCTCTCTCTCTCTCTCTCTCTCTCTCTCTCTCTCTCTCTCTCTCTCTCTCTCTCTCTCTCTCTCTCTCTCTCTCTCTCTCTCTCTCTCCCCCCCTCTGTGCACGAGCGCGTATGTGTATCTGTCTAAGCGCATGCACGCGTCAGCTGAGCTTGTGTGTATATGTTTCTGAGAATCTATAGACCTGTTCTATCCCCCATAGCCTAAACTACTGAAGCGAATGGAGGCGTAACTATTTAAGATTTGGTCGTAGGTTTCCAATGTCACAAGGCGATACCTATGGCATCATTTTCATCAAACAAGCCAAATCCCTATGCAAAGAAGCTCTACGGTGAGCAGGGCAACAGCAACTCAGGATAGACATGTAATGGACATGTTGGTTTACACTTGTTTCCCTGTTATTCTACGACTTACTATTTCATTGAAAATGATTTGTGGGTACTGAATGTTGTAATGTTCGGCACTTTTCGTGGCTCTTCGTGTGAAGAGAATTTGAACACTGAGAAGTCCTGCACTTACGAGCGAAAAGGCGCGCTTGCGCGCACGTAGGCCTACACACACGTACGCACGCGTTTACACTGATAGACACATACACACTATACATCATACTCTTTCTCCTTAGCAGATCTTTACTCTTGTCAGGAGCAAACAACTCGAAACGAGCTGGTGAGGACGACAAGGGCAGACAAATAGGGATCGTCTGAGCTGAAATTATCTCCCTTTATTTGCGCCAGTCGACGGCTGGCATAATAAAACACTGGCCCGTTGAAGTGTAAACAGATTTGTAGTTTATCGAAGTAAAAGCTTCACCCGTTTTCCTTCTTCTCCCCCCCCCCCGTCCCCCAATCTTTCCCTTCTTGCTATCTATGTGTGCATCCGTCTGCCTGTCTCTTTGTCTGTCTGCCTGTCTCTTTGTCTGTCTGCCTGTCTCTTTGTCTGCCTGCCTGTCTCTTTGTCTGCCTGCCTGTCTCTTTGTCTGCCTGCCTGTCTCTTTGTCTGTCTGCCTGTCTCTTTGTCTGCCTGCCTGTCTCTTTGTCTGCCTGCCTGTCTCTTTGTCTGCCTGCCTGTCTCTTTGTCTGCCTGCCTGTCTCTCCTCCCGCCTTCTCTCTCTGTGCCCCTCTCTCTCTCTCTCTCTCTCTCTCTCTCTCTCTCTCTCTCTCTCTCTCTCTCTCTCTCTCTCTCTCTCTCTCTCTCTCTCTCTCTCTCTCAAGGACAGATTGTAAGAATAGACATTGCCTAAAATCTTCTTCCTTGTTAAATAAAGTTGTTTCAGTGTTCAGTGTTCTCTCTCTCTCTCTCTCTCTCTCTCTCTCTCTCTCTCTCTCTCTCTCTCTCTCTCTCTCTCTCTCTCTCTCTCTCTCTCTCTCTCTCTCTCTCTCCCCCTCTCTCTCTCACTCCCCCAAAATGTCCTTTTTGTGATGATTAAGAAAATGATATTCACCAACCGCCGTGGTGTAGTGGTTAGCGTCGCGGACTACTGGCTGGGAGGTCTTGGGTTCGAGTCCCATCAGAGGCGTGGGGTTTTTTCGGTCCTGGACCGACTCCTACCCAGAGTGAGTGGCTATGGGCTCAATGGGAAAACTGAAACCACACAGTCGAGCTTCATCCGGTTAACGGATGCGATTCTGAGAGTGTTGCTCTAATTGCAAGACCAATACTGCAGGTGTCTGTAGTTCTCGGGCCTGGTTAACGCCGGGATATTATTATGAAAGGAAGCGTAGAATACAGCCCTGCCATGCAGTCTCAGACCGATACGGAACTCCATATCATCATCGTTATCATCGGCCTCATTTTCCATCAATCATAAAATTTCACAAATTCTGTGGCTTTGCATGCCCTGCTCTCATGGTGACCTCAGTTTCGGTTTCCAATCCAGTCTATGCCTTGGTGCGTTCGGGTCAAAGTCATGGGGATCAGTGTGTTCTGGGGAGCTGTCGGTGGACGGTCGTGGTGGCGCCCTCGGAGGAGGACCTCACTCACGCTGGCTCCGCGACTAAGATAGTGTCGTTAGTAGGTGGTGTCCTGAACAGGCTCCACTGAACTCCACCGAAGTGACTCAGCAGAAATGCAGTGTCTCCTCGGTTGGTTGCCTCCTGACGGCCTAACATAGATTCGCTCCCCTTGGACTGCTGGTCTCGGATTCTGCGACTTGAACAAACCGGGGTGTAGCTGCGAATTGGGATTCGGAACGAGCCGTGTGGTAGATGGGACAGTAAAAAAAAAATAAAAAAAAATAAAAAAATGATATTCACTTTCTTCTGAAATGCCCCATGTATACCAGATTATGTGTAAAGTATATTTACAAACATTATAAATTGTACATCCACTTAAGTTTCTTTTTCAAAATAAAAACAAATATATATAACGAGAGACGTGACTATGTTTGTTCATCATGCACTTTGTCTAAGAGAAGGCCTTCAAAATTAGAAATAGTGCTTTGTCATAAGTATTGTTTTCTTGCTAAATTTATATTTGAATCGTTGGTAATCTGCTCCTTTACATGTTGACACCCCCCCTTCCTAATGGGGCGATGCCTTTTCGGGAATACAACTATTGTCATTGCCATTGCCTCCCTCTCTCTCTCTCTCTCTCTCTCTCTCTCTCTCTCTCTCTCTCTCTCTCTCTCTCTCTCTCTCTCTCTCTCTCTCTCTCTCTCTCTCTCTCTCTCTCTCTCTCTCCTTTTTCTTCTTGAAATGCTGGGTTATGTCTCTTGATTCATATACATATACACACGCATTACAGTACAACTATACGAGAGCATGAAAGTTTCTTTAAAGATACAAAAGTGCGCGAACAGAACACATAAAAAGAGAAAGAAAGAAAGAAAAACGTTTTGTGCATTTATTTGATGCTTAACCGTCGAGAAATAGCTACATTTCGTCATTAATTCAATGTCCTAGCTAGTTTCTGCACTTTCACGAGGCTCCGTTCAAACAAACAAAATGTGCAATTAAAAACAAACACAGCAAACAAAAAACCCAAAAAAAGCAAGTTACTCTGAACTTCACAGTTCGATTATGTAAGTCGATAATTATGTTGTTTACCTCTTGGCCTATGTCTCTTCAAGGTCACAGGGCCATTTTATGAGTAACGAATCGAAACGGTCTTCTCTTAACAATCTTTCGGTCTTACAGATTACAGAGAGAGAGAGGGGCTTGTTTTTTTGTGGAGAAAATGAAAGGTTTTCTTGAAAGCTAACTAAAATTCACAATTTACACTTTCATTTTTCGCTAAAAAATGTTTACACCATTCGTTCATAATTGCACAACAAATATTTGTCAATTAGCAACAAACAAAATGATAAATGAAAGTAGTCCTAAATGATAAATATATGCGCTTAAATCACAATTGTGAGATTAATTTCAAAGTCTTAAAACCTTATTGAACGGTATGCATATGTGGAAGATAACGTAACTCTCTTCGAAATTTCATTAGCATCTTTGCGTAAACATCATATTCGTCTACATGACAGAAATATTAACAACGTGAGCTCGGCATTCGCTGATACAACGCTACGAATAGCAAGGCACATGACAGCGCTATTAGTCTATCTGACACCATTAATAAGTCGTGTGACCAGTATGACAATAATAAGGGCCTACATGCCAGTAAAAACTTGCGTAACAACAATAAAATGTATCTGTCTTCCTTTATGACAAAAATAATACTAGCATTTTGACAGCATAATCAACTCTTTGACGGCAGTATTCCTCTAGAGGTGACGACAGTTATTGATCATTGGTAGGCCTATTTCTTTCTTTCTTTAAAAAAAATATAAATCGTGAGACAAATAACGATGCAGAGGCAACAGGAGATAACAGTCGACCATCTAATCCATAGCTATGACGTAACCACTCAGAACTATCACATTAAAACATAAAAAAAATCAAACAGCTTTTGCGTGCTGATTTGTTTGCCAACAGGAAGGAAAGAGAGAAGAAAATGTAACCAACGAAGAGGGTTGAATTTTAAAACGTTGCTTATGCAACAGTTAGCTAAAAGTCAGATATTTTCTCGGGATAATAACATTCTATCGTTATAATGGCAAGCTATAATGAAAGAAAAGCGTATTATAAACTAATGTTGGCGTTTGCAAATGACAACATTGGGGAAACAAGGAATAGCAAGTTGGGGGAGAAGGGTAAGGTGTGTGATGTTTCACTAGCCTACGTGTAAAGGAACGGGCGCTTAAAGAAAGATACAAACAACCACCAAAAGGCTTGGTGTGTGGGTTTAAAAAAAAATTCAAAACCACTGCAAAAATATAAGTTTATGTGTCACAGTTTCTACGTCGTAAATGTTCACACGTGATACACGTTAAGACTGGTTAATGGCGCGACATTCTATAGACTATTGCCAGCCGTCAATACCCGGGAACTCCTTTCACGGCCAACCTTCCCTTTTAACATTCGGTCACACTGTTTGCGGGGCGCTACATTGGTATTGTATTGCCTATTAAGCAAAAAACTCGAGTCATTTTCGTACTTTTGACCCTTCTATAACGTACAGTTTGGGCGACAGGTGGTTTCCTCTTCTTTCTTTTTTTGGGCCGGGTGTGTGTGTGTGTGTGCGTGTGCGCGTGTGCGTGCGTGCGTGCGTGCGTGTGTGTGTGTGTGTGTGTGCGTGTGTGTGTGTGTGTGTGTGTGTGTGTGTGTGTGTGCGTGCGTGCGTGCGTGTCCGGAAACCCTGTAACCCCCCAGATCCGCCCCTGAGCTGCCAAGTAAGCGAAAAGGAAATCCAACTGGTAGATAGGTAGTTGATGGTAAAATTATGCAACAAACAAGTAAAGACTGTGGGATCTTTTAAGTGCTGTTACATCTGTTGTCCGTATTGATCAGGGAGTTGTTGAAACATCCGTTGACACAAGGGGGGAATGCTGGCCTGACTGTTAACAGTAGAGTCGTTGACTACAACGAGGAGTAGGAGCTAAAGAGAAATTCGAGCCCCGAGGAAGATGCTATAGGGTACAGTTTCCATTCGAGGTGTAATTGCCTAAGTGTGCTATCACACAAAGGAGTGAAGAAGGGTGATATAACACTTAGGCAGTTGCCCCTCGCATTGTGAAACCTAGCTAGGCGACTTGACTTAACGATCTTATACAACGTTGGTAAACCTTCCCGTTCGTTAATTTAAACTAGGATCTGACGTAACGGGAAGAGAGAAAGAAGAGGTAGATCAATTGTTGATATTTTAAAAAAAACACCACCAAGCACGCAGTTGACGTTGCACACGACATAATTCACAAACGTCAGAGGATGGCGTCCGAGAGTTACTCCAACGGCAGGATTATTTTGACAAGCAGTTACTGACAAACGTGGCACACTTCGGGGACAGCGAAAAGGCAACATTGGAATGAATTTGAATTTTACGTCCTCTCGACCTGGGAAGGCACATATGGGACATCGAAAAGGCAACATTTACAATAATAATAATAATAATAATAATAATAGTAGCTTTTAAATGGACACATAGCTTAAAATACACGAGATGTTTGTCAGGTTTTATATTTACTATATTAAAGCACTCCAGTGCTGGATACACAGTAGGCCTATGCATTTTTGTTGAACCGACCAGCAGGTCAATATGATCGTTTCATAACTATTCAATATTCTCTGCTACCCACAGATAAGTAAGAGCAATGTTAACAATCTCCTGACAAATCGTTTTTGGTAGTTTTGCTTGAAATGTTTAAAAGCAAATCTTCGTTCTTACTTTCGACCCAAAAGCGCTTATTTGTGCTTGTGGCATTAAAAGCAGCGATACAATATTAATCCTGTCTTCAGAACAACATAGCTGAGACAAATACAATGTTTTTTTGTTTTCAGATTGACGAAAGGACCAAAAGGGAGATAACCAAGGCAGTAAGAAAGCTCCTGTGCTAGGTAACATTGACTTCAGGATTGTCCTGAAGACGTTCATCATCTTGCTAGGAAATGGTTCTCGTTGTTGGTGACTCTTCACGACAGAGGACCACAGGTGTTTGTAGAAACAGTAGCAGCTGCATCCGCATCAGCAAGATAATCAGCAACAACAGCTCCCAAACCACCACCACCACCACCAGAAACAATAGCAACAACAATTAAACAAAGACAGCAACAACAGTGCAACAGCGGCAGCAGCAATTACAACAGCAGGCAACAACAACAAAGCAGCAGCAGCAACTACAATTACAGCAGCTGCAACAACAGCAGGAACAGCAGCAAAACAGCAGCAGCAATAATATCAGCAGCATCAACAACAGCAATAATAAAAACAAAACAGAAGCAACAGGAGCTACAATTGATTACAGCAGCAGCAAGCACCAAAAGGAACAACAACAACAACAGTACAACAGCACCAAAAGGAACAACAACAGTACAGCAGCACCAAAAGGAACAACAACAACAGTACATCAGCACCAAAAGGAGCAACAACAACAGTACAGCAGCACCAAAAGGAACAACAACAACAGTACAGCAGCACCAAAAGGAACAACAACAATTACAACAGAAGCACCAAAGGGAACAACAACAACAACAGTACATCAGCACCAAAAGGAACAACGACAACAGTACAGAAGCACCAAAAGGAACAACAACAATTACAGCAGAAGCACCAAAGGGAACAACAACAACAACAGTACATCAGCACCAAAAGGAACAACGACAACAGTACAGCACCAGCACCAAAAGGAACAACAACAACAGTACAGCAGCACCAAAAGGAACAACAACAGTACAGCAGCACCAAAAGGAACAACAACAACAGTACATCAGCACCAAAAGGAACAACAACAGTACAGCAGCACCAAAAGGAACAACAACAACAGTACATCAGCACCAAAAGGAACAACAACAGTACATCAGCACCAAAAGGAACAACGACAACAGTACAGCAGCACCAAAAGGAACAACGACAACAGTACAGCAGCACCAAAAGGAACAACAACAAGTACAGCAGAAGCACCAAAAACAACAACAACAACAGTACATCAGCACCAAAAGGAACAACGACAACAGTACAGAAGCACCAAAAGGAACAACGACAACAGTACAGAAGCACCAAAAGGAACAACAACAATTACAGCAGAAGCACCAAACGGGAACAACAACAATTACAGCAGAAGCACCAAAAGGAACAACAACAATTACAGCAGAAGCACCAAACGGAACAACAACAACAATTACAGCAGCAGCACCAACAGGAACAACAACAATTACAGCAGAAGCACCAAACGGGAACAACAATAATTACAGCAGCAGCACCAACAGGAACAACAACAGCAACAATAAGAAAAACATCACAAAATCATCAGCAGCATTACCAGCAGCATCAGATCAGATCACCCTATTAAATCAACTGTACAATAAACCGGTCCATAATAATAAACTGAGCGGCATCTGCTTCAGCTTATTATCTCCCTATACACACCGCAATCGTCTCTCTCTTCCTTCCCTTGCCAGTCAAGAGCAGGCGCAAGCGTTCAACCGATCCAAGGGATTGGGTTTGTGCCACACCTTTAAGCAGCACACCATCACCACTACCACCACCACCACCACCACCAGCAGGATGTTGGCAGGAGCTCGCGGCGTCAAGAAAGGGCGGAAACGGTCGGCGGGAGCCACGGGTCGCTACGGGAAAGGGTTCTCCAAGGAGCAACGCAAGAGGAGAGCCTCGGCCCCTATCCTGTCTCCGCAGAGACACACGTTCATCCGTGTTCCCAGCCCCATCAGCCGCAGTGCCGAGACCGTGGGTCGTTTAGGGCTGTCCCAGACCCCTTCCCCCCAGCCGTCACCCAGCAAGAGCGTGTCCTTCGGCGCCGAGGCGGACGAGGTGTTCTTCGGTGGGGCTCGCCAAGAGTCCCTGTCTGTGCCTGGTGGGGCTAATGTGAGTAGTTTTGTAGTTGTTTGTTTTTTGGTGTTGTGTGCATGTGGTGGGGTGGTAGTGGTTGTTGTTGTGGTGGTGGTGGTGGTGGTGTGCGTGTGTGTGTAGTGGTGATGTGTGCGTGTGAGGGGATGAATGGTAAGGGGGGCTAGTCCTATTGCGCGATTAAAAAATATCTGTGAACTTTATTGTATCCACAAATCTCTCTCTCTCTGTCTCTCTCTCTCTCTCTGTGTCTCTCTCTCTCTGTGTCTCTCTCTCTCTCTCTCTCTCTCTCTCTCTCTCTCTCTCTCTCTCTCTCTCTCTCTCTCTCTCTCTCTCTCTCTCTCTCTCTCTCTCTCTCTCTCTCTCTCTCTCTCTCTCTCTCTCTCTGCTTGT
The DNA here is from genome assembly GCA_017654935.2 of Phymorhynchus buccinoides. Taxonomy (NCBI): domain Eukaryota; kingdom Metazoa; phylum Mollusca; class Gastropoda; order Neogastropoda; family Raphitomidae; genus Phymorhynchus; species Phymorhynchus buccinoides. Next base: position 36,910,767 of record CM065691.1, read on the forward strand.
CGATGCTATTACGATTTCTGGTTGCAATGTCATAAGGAGAGATGCAACAGCAAAACTTGAAACGGGTTTAATCTCATATGTACACAAATCTGTAAAGTACAAACAGTTAAATACTTTTGATAAATACACAATTGAATGTATATGGTTAGAACTTAGTTTAAAGGGAACTAAACCGATTATTGTAGGCATTCTATATAGAAATCCAGAGGAAAGGGTTGAGTGGTTTGACAGATTTTCACTTATGATGGAAGATGTTTTAAACCACTCAATGGAAGTTATTGTCTTAGGCGATTTTAATATCGATCTATTAAAACCCAATGATAATTGGAAACAGACTTACGAGCTCTGTAACTTGCATCAAATAATTTCTACCCCAACAAGAGTAACAGCACAGTCTAAAACATTGATAGATCATATTTATGTAACTAGTCCTAATAATATCGTTGAACATGCAGTGCCAGTATTCGATCTTAGTGATAATTTTCCAATCTGCCTTACTTGGTCAAAGAAAGGCGTTAAAATCCCACGTTGTTCTCATAAATGTATATCTTTTCGCAACTGTAAGAACTTTAATCCCGATGACTTCCTATCTGAACTTTGTTGTTCTGATTTTTCTGACGTTTATCAGCATACTGACCCTGACACTGCTCTTCAAGCATGGTATGGTATTTTCCTGCCTATCTTTAATGAACACGCACCGATAATGATTAAACGAGTTAAATTAACTTCGAAACCCCCGTGGATAACTAAGGAAATTGATGCCGAGATTTTAATCCGTGAGAACTTATTAGCAACAACTGGGAAAGACGAGAAATTTAGGAAACAGCGTAATAAGGTTACAACTATGAAACGGACTGCCCAAAAGAATTATTTCGGTGAACTTATTAAAACAAAGAAAGATTCTAAGTCTATAATGGAAAGCAATCAACAAACTTTCATGCAAGAAATCAAAGTCTTCCGCTACTGTATGTAATGATCTAACTGCTCAGCTACTAAATGAACATTTTACCTCAATTGCAGAAAGAACCATTAAAAAATTGATAAAACACAGTCTAACGATGTGCATCTGTTAAAACAGTTTTGTAATGATAATGTTGTCCAATCTAAGCAGACTTTCCATTTTATTAGTGTGTATGAGGTTTACAAGGAACTATGTAAAC
>CM065691.1:36916926-36926926 GCA_017654935.2 Phymorhynchus buccinoides
TAGAGTAGGCACGGTGTGCTTTAGGGCGGTTCCACCAGTCTTCCCAACTGAAGGTCGTGGTTAGTTAGTCGTGCATGGCTGCGGGGAAGACTGAAGGGCCTGTTACATCCCGCCGTCAATGCGATGCGATTGTGACGATATGAGTCATGATTCACGTCAAATTCATTTATTGGGTCTACTTGAGTACATAGAGCGACAGTAGTAGAATTAATTTTAGACGGAAGTATTTCACCCGAATCATGATTTGTATCGTCAAAATCGCATCGCATTGACAGAGAATCGTATGTAGTGTAGCAGGTCCTTTAGTTCTTTAATGACAACTAATGGACGAGGCTGGGGTGGAGAATAGGGGTTGCAAAAGGAAAACCAATAGGATAGTGCTGATTGGTTGTTAGTCAAAGAGCTTACTCAGCTAAATGCGTACTATGCAGAGCCTAATATTTGCGTAGTACAGGTCAAAACACCTGGAGACTGGTCACGACTTTAAACGTTGGGTGTAAGGAAGCAAACAACACTAAACCACATACATGCGCGCATGCACACACGCACACATACATAAACACACACACACACACACACACACACACACACTCTCTCTCTCTCTCTCTCTCTCTCTCTCTCTCTCACACACACACACACACACACACACACAGACACACACAGGGATACACACAGACAGCGCTAGACAGACAGACAGTCACACAGAGACAGACAGACAGACACAAACACACAACACACACACACACACACACACGCGCGCGCGCGCACGCGCACGCACGGACGCACACGCACACTCACACACACACACACACACACACACACACACACACACACACACACACACACACACACACACACACACACACACACACACTCGCATACACACCGAAATTGAGCAGATGCAGGTTTGCACACTGTAAATCATCACTGTTTTGTTCTAAGTATAAAGCGAAGTTATGCCCTGGCAACGCCTAATAAGAGAGATGAGTAAATGGCCTTTCCTCTCCAACCACTCCTCTTACCTGCGGTGTGCCACAAGGCTCTGTCCTTGGGCCTGTTCTGTTTGCCTTGTACGTCAGACCTGTGTCTGATGTCATTGACCAACACTCCTTGATGCATGAGAGTTTTGCTGAGGACACACAACTGCACGAATCATGACTTAAAGCACTGGATGACTTCACAAAAGTTGCAATTGAATGACGATAAGACATAACTGATCCTCATTGCCCCTCCCAAGTTTGAAAATCACCCTACCCTCCCTTCTTCCACCATCATTGGCACTTCTGATATAGTCTTCTCTTCTCAGGCTCGAAACCTTGGAGTCATTTTTGATTCAACACTCTCAAGCAGCACGTTTCAAACGTCTGCAAGCTGCCTACATTGAAATTCGCAAAATTAGCTCCATCCGGCATTTTGAACTTGTGAGTCAACACTCATATCTTGAGAGATGTGGAAGCCAAGATTTCTAGCAGAAGGAGAAAAAGGTATTTGAGTGTCACAGACAGAGATGGAATCAGGCTTTGGGTACGAAAGTTTTCTAGATGGAGAGTGGATGAACAAGGCCTCCGTTTTGTCGTCATTCAGCTTCAGTTTGTTTTGTAGCATTGTTATCGTTTAGTCTAGGGTAGGGTTCAAGCAAGAGCTGGCAACCCTCACATCTCGTTCATGCCCACTCTCACTAAATGAAACAAAAGAATTTAAATACGTGACACGAACAAATTTATTAACAAATATGAATGAACAAGAAGGGACTCTAGCTACCAACCGAACCTGAGACCCCTCCCAACCTTACCCGCTAATCTACCTAACCCGCTCAATGAATGGGGGGGGGGGAGCCTCTCAAGTGCATGCAAAAGAAGAGTAAAGACAGTAAGGACTCCCATGCTGGGCAAATCACTTCACCGGGGTACGTTGCCGAGACAGTCTGAGTCTCAATCGTCGACGTCCGCAGTTCACTGTCCTAGTTGCCGTGACAGCAGCTCCCAGCCCTCTGGTAAGGTGGGGGAAAAGGTCATCTCTCAGGTCACAGGTCGTACTGGGCCTCGCAGAGTCGAAGGATGGGGTTCACCAAGAACCTACGTAATAAGCTGGAACAGTGAGCGAAGTGGTGAGTTTCTCTGAACAAAACCAAGAGACGACCCATGCCACTCCTCGTCTAGCGTCATTGCTAGGAGTCCAGAAGTCGAAGGATGGGGTTCACCAAGAACCTACGTAATAAGCTGGAACAGTGAGCGAAGTGGTGAGTTTCTCTGAACAAAACCAAGAGACGACCCATGCCACTCCTCGTCTAGCGTCATTGCTAGGAGTCCAGAAGTCGAAGGATGGGGTTCACCAAGAACCTACGTAATAAGCTGGAACAGTGAGCGAAGTGGTGAGCTTCTCTGAACAAACCCAAAGCGCGGGACGACCCATGCCACTCCTCGTCTAGCGTCATTGCTAGGAGTCCAGAAGAGGGACAGCCAGGAGTGGACAGGTCAGCCTCCATACTTAACAATTACCTACAACAATTTAGAATTTGGAGTGAAGTCCAAAATAACCAAAACTGCTAAAGGCTGAACTGACCAAGAAGAATTTTGAAAAAAAAAAGTATCTACCCTAGTGTACATTCTCTCACTAAATATTTACATTATTCCAAACAAAAACTTGCAAAACAAATATGGGCAAAAATAAATGAACGAAGCAATTTTGAATGTACTAAAAACTTCGTTATAAGCGTAGTAAACTGTACCGAAATTTGAACCACTTATAGTAAGCAACATAAACATCAGTACTCCAAAATTATTAATCTTTACAATTGACTTGAAATTATACAAAATTATGAAAATCATCAATGTACTCTTTTGCGAAAATGTACATTGTTGCAAATTTTTACTGTAAAAAAAATTAGTAACACTACAGTTCAACTTAATAACTCAAATACAAAACATAACAAATTAAAAAGTAATAAAGTCAAAAACTTAAATACTAACGCATTCATCCAACAGGAAAACAAACATTGAAAACAACCTCCCTGGCGTAGAAAACAAAATAAAACGACTGGGCTGGCGGGGACATAAAAAAACACCATAATAAACTAAGGGAGATAATGCTCACCAACTTAATATATTAGACTTGCAAGGGGAATATAATACAACAGAATACAGAATACGTCAACAAAATACATGGGATAAAAATTGCATAAACTTAGCTTAAAAAAAAAAAAAAGTTAACAAACCTCTTCCAAGATTAAAAAAGTTTACAGCTCCGTGGCGGCTTCAAATAAATTAGACACACTAAGAAAATAACCTACGTACACTGTCGGAATAATAACCCAGCCATACATGTTTACTCCCAGTCTCCACTACACTGCCGAGACCTGTTGAGGCCCCGTAACAAGCATCCATGATTTGATGTTGCGAATGCAGAATTCAAGTGAAGATATAGAAGGAAGAATGGTAGATGGGGATACAGGCTTGTGGAGTTGTGTATCATCAGCAAAAGACTGAGAATCAACTGAATGAGAAGTGATCAACTCGGACAGGGGTTTAGTGTACATGATGAAGAGGACTGGTCCAAGTACTGAGCCTTGAGGAACCCCACATGTGAGGCCAACCATTGCAGAAGATGAGTCATTGATGGAGACAGACTGAGCGATGGCCGTAGCCAACTCTTGACTAATGGGCAGTGTTGGTCTTGTTTGCGTCTGAATCCTATTGCTTTGACGTGGCAGGTACGCAGGAAAGACTCTCCGGCTTCCAATTTCTGATCAGTTTCTTTCAGACGCTGGTCATTTGGCCATCCCGCGAGTTCGCCTGGAGACATATGGCAAGCGTTCTTTTTCTTTTGCTGGCCCTACTGTTTTTAATTCGTTACCTTTAGCCCTTCGTAATGCACAAACGTTTAACGCTTTTAAATCAGGCATGAAGACCTTCTTATTCCATACCTATTTTAACCATGATTAATCTGACGTGTATCAACCGTCAACCTGCTGATATGTCTTATTCCAAACGGTGTGTGTGTGATTGCGTGTGTGTAGGTGAGTGAGTGCGTGCGTGTGTGTGTGTGTGTGAGTGAGAAGGCGCGAGAGAGAGTGGAGGGTGTGTTTTGCTGTTGTTGTTTTTTTAGGGGGGGAGACAGCGCGGGGTGAGGGAGGGGGGAGGGGAAGGGGGTGGTGAGAGAGTGGAGGGGCTGGGGGTATATGTTCCCCGCATGTATTAATTTTAATGTTTTCTAATGATATCTTGTTCTTACGATGTCAAAGTTCTTTTTTCTGTTTTAATCTTGTATGTCTCCTTTCTCTTCTTTCTTAAACCTGTTGGTTTTTATCTTTGTAATGGCGCCTGGAGCCTCGCGAGGGACAGGCGTCACTTTTTAAAATGAATTAAATTATTATTATTATTATTATTATGTCAGTTATTCTTTCATCTATTCTCTCTCTCTCTCTCTCTCTCTCTCTCTCTCTCTCTCTCTCTCTCTCTCTCTCTCTCTCTCTCTCTCTCTCTCTCTCTCTCTCTCTCTCTCTCTCTCTCTCTCTCTCTCTCTCTCTCTCTCTCTCTCTCTCTCTCTCTCTCTCTCTCTCTCTCAGTGTTCCTCATCTCCTTATCTCGCTGTCTGTTTCATCCCTATTAAAACGTTGTTTTCTCGTCTTCTCCTTCAAAAAGTTTGTTCGCTGTTGTTTTCTTATTCTGATATACTGTCCGTGATCAAAGTAAAGATGCGTTTTAATGCTCTCTCTACCATCTTTTAATCCTCTCTATCTTTATCTGTGTGTGTGTGTTTACGCTGGTGTTGGCCCTCTGTAAAAATCGCGTGCGCGTGTGCGGAAGTGTAACTAGTGTCTATGCATGTGTTTTAGTGCATGTGTTTGCATGGATGTGTTTGTGTGCATGTGTTTGCATGGATGTGTTTGTGTGCATGTTTGTGTGCATGTGTTTGTATGCATGTGTTTGTATGTATGTGTTTGTGTGCATGTGTTTGTGTGCATGTGTTTGTGTGCATGTGTTTGTGTGCATGTGTTTGTATGCATGTGTTTGCATGTATGTGTTTGTGTGTATGCGTTTGCATGTATGTGTTTGCGTGCATGTTTTTTTTTATGTATGTATGTGCTTGTGTGCATGTGTTTGCATGGATGTGTTTGTGTGCATGTGTTTGCATGCATGTATGTGTTTGTGTGCATGTGTTTGCATGGATGTGTTTGTGTGTATGCGTTTGCATGTATGTGTTTGTGTGCATGTGTTTGCATGTATGTATGTGTTTGTGTGCATGTGTTTGTGTGCATGTATTGGCATGTATGTATGTGTTTGTGGGTATGTGTTTGCATGCATGTGTTTGTGTGCATGTGTTTGTATGTATGTGTTTGTGTGCATGTGTTTGCATGGATGTGTTTGTGGGCATGTGTTTGTATGTATGTGTTTGTGTGCATGTGTTTGCATGGATGTGTTTGTGGGCATGTGTTTGCATGGATGTGTTTGTGGGCATGTGTTTGTATGTATGTGTTTGTGTGCATGTGTTTGCATGGATGTGTTTGCATGGATGTGTTTGTGGGCATGTGTTTGCATGGATGTGTTTGTGGGCATGTGTTTGCATGTATGTGTTTGTGGGCATGTGTTTGTATGTATGTGTTTGTGTGCCCCACACATGTGTTTGTTTGCTATAGTCTGTATTTTCAACATGTCTGCTGCAGTGTCAAGTGTTTCTTTTTTTGTTTTTGTTTAACATGCACTATCTGTTTTCTTTACCAGCAAATTTTTACTTTTGAAGTATGGTCTTAATGATCTTTCGCACAGACATTTTAACATATTATAATTAATTATCTGCATTTACTGGCACTTATCCTGTAAGGCTTTTCATCTAGTTGGAACATTAAGAGTACGTGGTGTGAGATTTGGGATAGCAAGCTACTTTTCAAACTTGTTTGTTTGCTAGCTATCCAAAACATCACCCCAATCTTCTTACAGAGAAGTGAAAGCCATCACAAAGGCCAGTTCACGTTAAATCAGGGATGTGCTTCCGATTAAAGATTATAAGCACGAAAAGATTGTTTTGTTATTAAAAACGATGCTGTTGGCATCTAAATTTCTTCGTGATGCCCAAAGCTGTTCCTGTGTACCTGGCATTTGGCGGACATTTTTCTGTAATAATTATTTTGTTTTGTTTTGTTGTCGGCAAGTGGAAAAGAAGCCTGTTATGTACTTTCTGTACTAACATTAACCCTTTCACCGCCAATGTCGCATTTTAGCACCACAATGATGTAACACCCACGCTACTAAAAGGCATCAAATCAGGGCCTGTTATCAGAACACCCTATTTTCTTAATTTTGGGAGGCAAGGATAGGCCCTATGTTATGCAATGTCTCAAAGGAATCCCCAATATTGCAGACGAAATCTTTTTTCTACCCGGGTAAGTTTAATGGTAAATTTTGGCTGAGGAATGGCTGGCGTTGAAAGGGTTAAAAAAAACCACAACAACATTCGTTTTTGTCCGTTCGTTTGTGGAAAAATGCGCAGCAATATTTACGACTTGAAAAAACAACAACCAACAACCGCAAATCCTTATCTTAAGCAAACAATGTTTGAAAACTTATTGAAAGCCTTCGAAGAAGGTTTGAAAACTTATTGAAAACCTTCTATTGAAAACTTTACAAGCCGCTTGCGTAGGATGATCGCTTGCGATGTGGATTAAGAATATGTAACAAATAAAGATGTCCACTCCCAACGCACCGCATTACAGCCCTTCTATGTCCATTTACGCCTTTTAATGTCGTTCAACACAGGCAGTTTTCTCTCAACAATGTAGATCCAAGAGCAAAGCTGTTAAGGATTAAAGCTGACATTGTTTCCAACTGTCAGTAGGCTGACATTAGGCACGAGAACAAGAACACCGGCACGCTAAGCAGGGATTGTAAGATGGCGGGCTATTTGTTATTCCATTGTTGTATTTTTCATGGTAATGCGAAAGAAAAATAGACATATATATATATTTGTTTTCCAATGTCATTGTGTAATGCATTCCTCTTTGTCTGGTTCTCTCTTTGTTCTGTCCCTATTTAATCCTGAAATAATCCATCTTCAATTCATTTCCTAGTTATGTCTATGCTTCTTCATGTCTGTTTTCATTGTTCTACTGGTCTTGGTTTCGTGTTATGCTCTTCTCTGTTTTTCCTGTCTTGTCATTGCAACCATCTATATCGGTAAGTTAAACAAATGATTCTTGTTTAAACGAATCTGACGAAATCCTTATTCAGTATATTTGTAGTCCCCCGTACACGAATCTGATGACATATCTGTATTTTTGTATCAGGCATATTATGAGATGTTTGGGGTTTACGTGAATCTGGTGAATGAAAATAGTAGAACTCCTGCGGATTCGTTTGGACTAAAACTTCACGAGAACAACACGTCACAGACGTCGTCACAGTTGGAGAGTCGTACGACTGAAGTCGTACGCGTGAGTCGGTCCCTCCCTTAGGATCAGCCAAGGATTATTTTCATAAAACTCAAAGAAGCAGACTTTGAGATTGAGGGTCGTAAAATGAAGGATTCTTTGTTTTCCTTCACAGCTTTGAAAGCCAAAGACTAGCGTTTCAAATGCCCACGAGTCCAAGCCTTGTCAAGCCTGTCTAACTAGCTTGCCCCATCATCACTGGTCTAATAAACCTAATTAATTAGCTGCAGAAAGCTCTGTTAATGGACCCTTTGACAGAAAGACAGAGAGAGATAGAGAGAGAGAGAGAGAGAGAGAGAGAGAGCGAGAGAGAGAGCTAGAGAGAGAGAGAGAGAGAGAGAGAGAGAGAGAGAGAGAGAGAGAGAGAGAGAGAGAGAGAGAGAGAGAGAGAGAGAGAGAGAGAGAGAGAGAGAGAGAGACTAATCTAAAATGTTATCTGTTTGTTATCTGCTTGCAGTGTTGTTTTAAATATTTAATTATTCAAATCATGAAAGTTTGAAAGCTTGCATAGACATCTATATGTGTGCAAAGTTTGATCAATGAACGCCTTTTAGATACCGAGAAAAAGCCAACGTTAAAGTTGCTACAGACGGACACACAGACACACAGGCAGACAGACACACAGACACCCGGAAAACCGAAGAAGCATGAACACATAGATTCACTTCCGTGTCGTTGACACGAGTGAGCCAATAAGCAAAGAGCTTTGTTACCAAAGACTGGGGTGGCAAGGAAAAAATACCTCACCAACGCCTGTTATGCAGACATATTTTCGATTGTAATATCTTCATCATATTGATTGGGGTGGGTGAGGAGGTTAAGGGTAGGTTGATGTGAGATAGAGGAAGAGGTAAAACAAGCGCGAAATCGCAATAGTTTGTGGCACGCGGTCTATTTTTACCACTCCAATCATGAGTTACCTCCCCTGGATTTTCAATAATTTTAATCTGTAAACCAGAATGTTATCTCTGCACCATTTCGTAACTTTTTATATCTTTTGGAAAACATTTAAAACTATGTATCCTACTTATACTCATCAAAAGAAGCACCGCATACTCGTCGTGTCTGTTGCAGTGTCTGTATTACGTATGTTTATTATTTTGTACGCTTTTAAAATACATCATTTTAAAGAGCAGCCTCAATTTGAAGTGTAGTCTCGATTTTAAAATGCAACAAATACTTGTAGCGGTGCCATAGTCGATGAGGTTTAACCGAGGCGTGGTCACCGCTACACCTATCTGTATTAATTTAAAAAAATCGGGACTTTACTGGTTTCGTACTGCCTCCGGGCATTGCCTCCAGTATTGTTCCCACCATATTTGTATTTACAAATGTCCCATATGTGTCTGATTCAGACCAAGAGGACGTAAAACACCATTTTCGTCGTCTCGATTTGAAGTGCGACAATTTTGTCAAAATGTGCGACAATTTTGGACCGACTGACCGACAAAGTGAGTTATAGGTTTGTGGCTTGAGCCACAAACAAAAACAAAAGGCGTGTGGGTGTGGGTAGAAGATGTATTGTACAGTGAGGGAAAGAGCGGTTACAAGATAAATAACTGGAACCCCCCCCCCCCCACCTTAAGCGGTGAAAAACAAGCCTAACAGTTGTATTTATAAAAGACACGAAAACAACAATAAACAAATAAAGAAAACCCCAACAAATTGTTTGTCATCGCTCTCGTTATGCTTTTCCACAACAACAAAGAAATAACAAGAAAAGAACACACAAGAAAAATGACGAAAACAAAACAGAGAAAGAACAAAATGTCACACTATTATGATATGTTTCTTTGGTGTTCTTTTGCTTTTGTTGTATATAGTTTCTTCTCCTTGTTGCTAATGTTGCTTGGGAATTTTTAACGGAGCCGAGGGCAATCTCCGGTCGGCCTGAGAAGCAAAGGTTGAACTGAAATGCCAGCTGACTGGGAAGGGATGGGATGACCCCATGTGTACTGCTAGGGAAAATATCCTGACATTGTCTTGTGACAGGCGACACAGAGACACAGACACACACGCAAACACGCACGCACGCACATGCACACGCTACACACACACAAGCAAGCAAGCACGCACATACGCAAACACGCGCACATGCACGCACACGCACGCATTTGTCTAAAATCACTTATGTGAATAGGCATTTAATTGAAGAACACACACGCACGCACACGCGCACACACACACACACACACACACACACACACACACACACACACACACACACACACACACACACACGCACGCACGCACGCACGCACGCGCGCGCACACACACACACATTCTCCATTTTGCTATATTGTATTTAAAGTGTTATGCATATTTTGTGCTAAGACTATGCTTACTTCCAGCGGTGCAACATTGCGCTGAAGATAACATTATTAAGTATTGTTTACATCAAACTTAGAAAGGAAAGCACACTTGGTGTGACTTTGATCTAGTTGTTGTTTTGAAAAAAAAGTACGCAAGCAAGTACTTTACGCGGGAAAAACAACAACCTTATGGCTTAGTGTAAGTTAGTTATAATGTAGATATATGTATGCCGTCAGCCCCGTGAGGATACCGGGGGTGTGGGTG
>CM065691.1:36956926-36969426 GCA_017654935.2 Phymorhynchus buccinoides
CATAAGCGTATGCCCCCCTTTATAATGTTTAAGAGACTTCAATCGTTTTATATAAGTTATTGTCGATTCTCCCAATTGCTAGCCCTATTATATTTTAAAAAATAATGTATTTTCCTGTTGGGTAATATGCTCAGGAAAAGAAAGATAAGGCTGCTGGAAGACGACTTATAAAGGTTTTGGGGAAAAAAACCCCATGTAGAAAGTGATAAGGCTGGAAGATGACTTCCGTGTTCTTGAAAAGCCTGCTAACAAGTTGTGTGCATTACTAATTTATTATTGATACTATGCTACAATAGACATACTAATTGTTCTGTGTGATAACAGGGCCGGTGACGGTGTTCCTTGTGGCTCTCTTGGCACTGCCTCTGGTCATGACTATAATAGGTAAGAAAGCTTGTCTCTATTTTCTATTTGTAATCTCTCTCTCTCTCTCTCTCTCTCTCTCTCTCTCTCTCTCTCTCTCTCTCTCTCTCTCTCTCTCTCTCTCTCTCTCTCTCTCTCTCTCTCTCTCTCTCTCTCTCTCTCTCTCTCTCTCTCTCTCTCTCTCGTTCTTTCTCTCTCTCTCTCTCTCTCTCTCTCTCTCTCTCTCTCTCTCTCTCTCTCTCTCTCTCTCTCTCTCTCTCTCTCTCTGTGTCTCTCTCTCTCTCTTTTTCTCTCTCGCTCTCTTTTTCTCGCACTCTCTCTTTCTCTGTCTCTCTGTCTGCCAGTCTGTTTCTACGAGTAGTATGGTATTCCCGAAATGACAATGTGTTTTGATTCGCCTATTTAACACGGCTCATTTCCAAACGGCCATCAATTAAATCAGATTGGGTACGGCAGATGTCAATAAACATCTAATGTTATGTTACTACATGTTGAATGAAATTTTGGGCTTTACGTCCTCTCGACCTGGGAAGGCACATATGGGACATCGATTACTACATGTTGATCACTCGTCCAACTTTTATTTTATGAAACTGTCCAGGTGATATAGCCTACACTGATTATTACGTTCACGTGTGTTACATTTACGAGCGAACATTGCAATTTCCCCTCATTAGATTTATTTTGGGCTGATATAACACTTTGTGGTGCTCTTCTGTGAAGAAACAATGAGCAAACTGTGTTTCATTTAAAGCGTTGAGAGTGCTTTTAAAACAATCTTCGGAGATTGTTCAGAGATAGGAACAAGACTGCGATGGTCGTTGTCGGACTCCTTATACATTCGTTAACGAGCATGCAGTTTGTCCAACTGTTCAGGTCTTTTCAACCTTATATTTGACCCTAGCTAGTTTAGGAAAGGTTAAAAAGGGCACTTAATTCAAAGCATGTTTTTTCTATATTTCTATTGACATTTTATGTAGCACTACGCTTGGTCGTTGTCATGTGACATTAGGCCTGAAGCTTAGCGTTTTCTTGGTGCACAGCACCCGTGTTGTAGGCTACAACTGAAAGCAGGAGTAGTGCTATGTGTGTTGCAGGAGTGAACTACCTCCACGAATGTCCAGTGGAGCCCCAACTGCCCACCTACTTGGCTTTTGCCTTCTGCCATTAACGCTTTATGCAGAGTACCAGAATAGAACTCAACGGCAGGAGTGGACTACCTCCACGAATGTCCAGTGGAGCCCCAACTGCCCACCTACTTGGCTGTTGCCTTCTGACATTAACGCTTTATGCAGAGTACCAGAATAGAACTCAACGGCAGGAGTGAACTACCTCCACGAATGTCCAGTGGAGCCCCAACTGCCCACCTACTTGGCTGTTGCCTTCTGACATTAACGCTTTATGCAGAGTAGCAGAATAGAACTCAACGGCAGGAGTGAACTACCTCCACGAATGTCCAGTGGAGCCCCAACTGCCCACCTACTTGGCTGTTGCCTTCTGACATTAACGCTTTATGCAGAGTAGCAGAATAGAACTCAACGGCAGGAGTGGACTACCTTCATTAATGCACGGTGGAGCCCAAACTGCCCATCCACTTTAACCGTTGTATTTTGACATTACGTTTGGCTTTTTGTGTATGTAGAGTACTATTATAAAATACAACTTAAACCAGGAGTATGTGTATGTTGCAGGAGGGAACTACATCCATGAGTGTCCAGTAGAGCCCAAGGTTCCCATCTACTATGTCGTTGTGACATCAAATCGTACCGTTTTTCTCTATGCAGGGTACTAGAATCGGGTTCATAGAATAGAACTCAAACCAGGAGTATGTACATGTTGCAGGTGTGAACTACCTCCATGGGTGTCCAGTAGAGCCCAGTCTTCCCATCTACTAGGCCGTTGTGACATTAAAACATAACAACGTTTTCTTCATGTAGAATGCTAGGATACATCTCCAAGCAGGAGTGGGTATATGTTGCAGGAGTGAACTACCTTCACGAGTGTCCGGTGGAGCCCAAGCTGCCCATCTACTTGGTGGTGGGCGGGTGCTTCGGCATCGTGAAGCTGCTGTTCCTGCTGTGGAAGCAGGTGAAGCGCCACAAGGAGGACATGGGTGACCTGCACGACGATCTGGACCTGCTGACCATGACCCGCATGACCAACTTCGCCCTCAACGTCTTCCTGTGCGTGTGGTTCGGCCTGGGCCACTACTGGGTGTTCCGCATCTGGAGGCCCCACTTCACGGCGCCCCTGCACGAGCCCCGCAACTGGTGCGACAAGACCGTCTTCATGTTCTCCTTCTGGCAGCTGATGATCGGCCACGGGATCCTGGCCCTGCTGCTCCTGGCGTCGTTCGTGCTCTGCTGCTGCTTCGGCTGCATGAAGTGCTGCGTGACTGATACCAAGAGATGACAACGAGCCGCCATGGTCTGACCAGGACTTGGCTGGACCCTAAGTAATTAAGGGGACAGACTCTGAGAGCTCTGAAATTTCTTCTGTTTTTGTGACGACAACGAGCCAGTATAGGATCTGACCAGGACCCGGACTTGACTGGACCTGGATTAAGGGGACATACTCTGAGAGCTCTGTAGTTTGATGCATATGAGCTTACTAAGAGGTTAGTTGGCAACTAAGTTGTAAGTTGTCAACTTAAAATATAGTAAGGTCTGCATGGAAAATCCCTAGTCCTAGTTGTTACTTAACTTGTCGAGTTAGTAGACAGAATTTTAGTGGACATCCGATCAGCACTAAATGTGTTAATTGTGAACTAGTCGTTATTCATTGCTTTGTTTCTTGTTTTTGTTTTGTTTTTGTGTGTTCTCATGTTTTCTCCATGAGGAAACAGTGTTAAAAAAAAAAGAATACTAAATTACAATTGCTTATCTGATTACCCTCAATTAAAAAAAAAAGAGTTTTGAGTTTTCTGTTTCGAGTTTCTCTCTCTCTCTCTCTCTCTCTCTCTCTCTCTCTCTCTCTCTCTCTCTCTCTCTCTCTCTCTCTCTCTCTCTCTCTCTCTCTCTCTCTCTCTCTCTCTCTCTCTCTCTCCTCTCTCAATCTTCCCAATTTTCAGAAATATTTTTATGATTTTGATTAATCATTCAAAATTTGCGCAGTTGTGAACTTGGGCAAGTTGTATACTAGTTTAGTAAGCTCATATGCATCAAACTACAGAGAGTGAGTTCCCTTTGGTCTGTGAACATGCGCACTGAACGGATTCCCCTTCGAATGCGTTAGTAGGTCAGTCTAGTGGAAAACTAGCTAGTAGCATTCAAGTCCGCATTCATGCTTTGAAGACTAAAAGTAGTTTCAAACTTGCCTAGTAGTCTACTAAGCAGTTGTCAACTTGGGCAAATTGTATACTAGTTTAGTAAGCTCATATGCATCGATCTACTGAACTTTCTTCTGTTTTTGAGAAGACAACGAGCCAGTATAGGATCTGACCAGGACCCGGACTTGACTGGACCTGGATTAAGGGGACATACTCTGAGAGCTCTGAACTTTCTTCTGTTTTTGAGATGACAACGAGCCAGTATAGGATCTGACCAGGACCCGGCCTTGACTGGACCTTAATTAGTTAAGACTGATGTGACAGTTCTGTGAACTGTCTTCTTTGTTAGAAATGACATCGAGTCAATAGGGTCTGGCCAGGATCTGACCAGGATCAGGGCTCGGGTGAATCGTTAGTAGGGGGACTGACTGAGAGCTCTGTGAACTTTCTTATTTCTTTATAAATTATGTTAAATAATTATTTTGTTATGTTTCTTTTAAAATGTTTTTTACAATGGTGTCTATAATGTGTATGTGAAAAAGGGTGGTGGTGGTGGTGGGGATGAATGTGCATGTGTGCGCCTGTGTGCACGTGTGTAAGTGCGTATGGTTGGGTGTAAGCTTATATTTATAACATGTGCTATGATTTATGCATTATATTGTTTGGATTTTGTTATATTTGACTGTTATATACAGCATCATAAATCATATGGATATTATTGTTTATTATCATTATTATAATTATTACTTTTGTTTGTTAATATTCCTGTCGTCAATCTTGATGATGTAATGCTTATTCAGTTCATCCACATTCAACATTTCAAGTTTCAAGTTTTACTCTGTCACACACAATTCATGTAACTTCGATGTAAGCTTGGGACAAATCGGAATTTCCCAGGGAAAAATCAGAATTCTTAATTTTACCGAGACCAATCCGCTGACCAATCTTCTGCTGTAGGAAGATCTTGATTTATTTAATTAAGGGGACTGACTGTCTGACTCTGAGAGCTCTGTGAAGCCTTCTTCTTTCTTTAAGCACCATCATCAGCATAATTATGATTGGACACGATCTATGCGGTTATTGTTTTTTTGCGTTTCTCTAGAGTTTCTCCAGAGACATTGTTCTTTGAGTTTCTCTAGAGTTTTATGATATTAAGGAGACGCAAAGGGATGTGATGATAGGCGTGTGCCGGGTGGTCGTGGGATCCCATTATGAGGCATTGAGGACCTGGGGAAGATGTTGACGAGTTCCTTCACCTCAGCCTCGCTCCTGAACGAAGGAGGGACGTCATGTGCTTAATCAAGGGTCCTGAATTGTTGTCCAATAATGCGTCAGTGCCTTCTCAGAGTTTGTGTCTCACCATGTGCAGATGTAGAGCATTATCATTCTACCCGCAGCTTCAGGATCTGACTCGCAGATCTATCTTGCCGCTGGTCTCGAACAATAGTTTACCTTGAGTAGCTTTGTACTTTATATTCAATGATGTAGGATATTTGGCCAGTTTGTGTGCATGCATTTAAAGCACGAATTCGACATTTGAAACAATGAATCAGCATTATTGTTGTTGGTCGTTTGTTAACTTTTTATTTTATTTTTTACTTGCACGGCTTACCTAATAATTATTATTTAAAATACAAATGATGACGCGGCTATAATCTGATTTTTGATGGAGGATTAAGTCGAGGGAATCCATACAGATATTAGACGATCACCCAACCCTGACACCTGTAAAACAGAAATACTACTGTGGATGGAATGACAACACTGGGGCTTTCTACTACGTCTTGGCGACACGAAAGGGGGATCATTTTCGGAGTAGTGACTAGTCAGGGGCAGATAATTTTCTGTGGCTATGTACATTACTACTAGTTCCTGACAGGCGATAATCTTAAGCAGGTGGCGTTCGCATCTCAGTCCACGAGATAATTTTCAGTATAAAGCCTCGGTGAATGGGTGCCGAAAGGTTTTACCGAGTGGTGTAGACTAGTTTCAATAATTCTACTAGTTCAATTATACCGTTATATAATATGTTATATTGTATGCAACAATGGTGGCCAGATTTTCGCAGGTAGTTTATTGGGTTTTTCCCCATTTGTGTCGTTTTCGAGCAGCAGGCAAATCTAAGTAAAACAAAATGTACGGTATTACTTTCACAAGGAACCTGTTTACGGACCTCAAAATGTGTTTACTGAAACCAGAAGGTACTGTCACAAAAAAGCATAAAGAAGGTTGATACATAGTTATTGCCTTCATAAGAAGCCTTGTGGGCCATAACATTGGTTGGCTCTGGCTGAAAGCCAGAAAGTAGCCTACTATCACAAGCAGAATAAAGAACACTTATTGTATAGGACCTTCTGGTCCTCAGCCGACGAAACATTCGGAGCACACATTATGCCCCCCCCCCCCCCCCCCCCCAAAGCATAGACATTCTTACATTGAAAATTGTCACTGATTAGCGAATGTGTCGGCTGAATGCAGCGAGGACACCAGTGAAAACTGAAAAACGGACACATACGTACCCATTGTGGCCTTATGGCCCGGGAACGCAGAAGAAGAAGAAGTCACTGATTAGCAACATTCTGCCATTCTCGGTAAAGAGATTGGGTTAGGATCAGCCTAGGGTTATTGGCAGGAAACTGAAAGAACCAGGTTTTGAGATCGAGAGTCGTACACCTGAGGGGGTGTCTGAGCTACAACTTTGCCATCGTCGCCGCGTATTCGTGCTACATTGTCACCAACTAAACTAGCTCTGCGTTAGCCCTCTGTGGATGAACCTTACTGCAACACAACTACACAGCGAAGTGGCAGCACAGTGTATTGCATGCGTCATGTTTGTGAGTAGGCCTACATGCAATACCGGCTGTCAGACAGTCGTTGATAGTTCTTTTATTTTCATCAATAGACCATTGTATTCAATCATCTATTAAAACTATTATTATAGCTATGGGTTGAGTCAACCACTGTTCCCCCCACACACACAAAAAAGAAAGAAAGAAACGCAACAATCTACTACTTTGAATTTGTCATTATTTCTATGCATCTACTTTGAACTTATCATTATGTATATGCATCTACTTTGAACTTATCATTATCAATATGCATATAGAAACAAATGTAAATAAATAATTGAAGAAGCGAGAATGTCCAAGCTTGTTACACCTTAAAGGTGGACCCTGACGGATGACATTTTGCAATAAACACGTCGAGATCACCAGAAAGACAACCTTTTCAATCGGAACACTCACTATGCTCTGGTTTCCTAGAAATTAAACCGTCAAAACGGCGATTCCTCCTTGGCGGATATGCCGGAGAGAGTAGCCATTTTGGAGTGGAGGATACTCATTGTGGTTGAAGCGTTTTCTTTTTTTGTAGTGCAGTAAAAAAAAAAAAGAGCTGCTTCCTTTGTTGTGAGCGAAACTCCTGTAGATAATCTGTATAAAATTTTTTTTTAAAGGCTTGTATTGCGAACATTTCGTGCAAACGATTTGGTCTAAACGCAGGCGGCCATTAGAAAAGAAACGGCACACGCCTTCTCTTTGGGTGAAAGAATTTGACTTCCAGCACCTCCGCCAAAGAGGAATCGCCGATTCGATTTCTAGGACACCAGAGCAAAGTGAGTGTTGCAATCTCTGTAAAGGGTGTTTTCTTGGTGATCTGGTCGTGTTTCTTACAAAAACTCATCCGTCAGGGTGGCCCTTTAAAGGTTGTTCCTTGGACATTTCATTCACTTTCAAAGGTGCGTCAAGTGTACAGCCGGCCCTACATCTCCAGTGTGCCACGTCCCCAATCAGTAGGGGGCATGATGTTACAACACCTTTCTCAACAGTGTTGCCTTCCTTTTTTAAATGGTATATAATTAGCCGATCTGTCATCAAGACTAGAAGTAGACTAGAACTACGCTAACAAAAACTGCGATAAAGTGCTATATTTCTAAGAATTTTAAACGTTTTCATTATACGTTGTCCATTTATAAACCCTATGTCTGCAAAAGTGCGTTTCATTTTTTAACATCAAGGGATTGTTTAACGATATTAGCAATATTAATACTAATATAACGGTCAGTTTTGCATATTGACATAACTACTCCAGTACTACCTTCGTAATACCAACAAGAACTGTACTACAATTACAACCATTACTGCTGCTGCTGCTCCTTTTTCAACGACACTAGACGGGCCAGATTGAACACAGTTTCTCTGCTTTGTAATTCCGGGCGTGGAAGCAGCCAAGTGGAAGGGAAAGTCTAACTTATTTCTCTATAAAGCCGCAATAAAGCACAATGCGTGCAGTGTGCAATGTTAATCAGAAAACCATCTGAAGGGTCAATCAGCCTTTGTGGATTATCTTGTACTTTACGCACTCTACCTCACATTTTCACATTAATATTTAGATTTTTTTCTATTCTAAGAAGCAACATTCTGTCACTCTCGGGAAAGGGATAGGGTTAGGATCAGCCTAGGGTCATTTTCACCTTCAGTAAATGCATTTACAAATCGTATTGACAAAGAATTATCTAAACATACTTTTTCTACCAGTTTGAATGTATATGGAAAACTAAGCTAAGTGTTAGTATACACTCATGCCAAAATAAATCCACGGGCAAATAATTAAACAAATTGCTATCTGATGAAAAAATCACCACTAATGTGATGTGATGTGATGCGATAAAACTGAAAGAAGCAGACTTTGAGATTGAGGGTCGTAAACATGAGGTGGTGGGGTGTCTCAACTTAAGTAACTTACAACTTTGCCCGTATGTGTCAAAAAATGACTGTGGCGTTCCGTGTCCAGAAAGAGTGTTTAGTGTATTTCTCTATCAATGCAAACTGTTGCAATTTGCTCAAGGGGAAGCCACCCACAAAAGAAGTGAGCTGACATTTGAATTTCGAGATACGTTGCCTTGTGATACGAAAATAGTTCAGTTTGGTCTTGTGAAAGCTTGCCTTTTGGTTATGAGTATATTGTAGCCTAACTGTCATACATTTAAATGATAAAATGAAATTCTGCACAAACATCAACGCCGCTATCATCATTCCTCGCGAATAAAATGTGCAATTTAAATTCAACGCGCCCTGCATTATGCTGAGTATATCTTCAGCATTGCTAACTGTACAGAATAGGGTTTCTTTTATATTTCAACTTTGAGAAGCCCTTTCATTTCATGGAACATGTCATTATGATTGCAAATGACAATGGTTTTTTTTCTCCAATTGATCATATATGTAACAGAACCTTGTGGGAACATTTATTGTTGACTTTGTTTTTACTAGCTGGTCTTGGAGACAATCTCTCTTGCTGGACATTCTACCTCTTTTAAAATGGAAATTGAGAAAAGGGAAGGTGGAGACAAAAAACCTTAGCCTCTAATACTGCTAGTTCAAAGTCTAGAATAATTCTTCAAAATCGATCTAGAATTGTTGATAATCATATTATTTTAGTAATCGTAAACCTACGATATTTTCATTTATGTTTCCTGGTATGAAAATTACTTGAAATGAAGTATAATAAAATAGATGAAATTGAATTAAGTAAAATGAAAACGTCAAGACGTTGTAGCGTTTATTACCCAGTAGTTATAAACTTATCCTTTTAATAACGATAGCATTTCCTAAACAAATGTCTTCTTAAACTTACAAGAAATTATCATTTGTTTTATATTACAATTAATATTTTAGTAATGCGTTCCCGATCCACAAGGTTGTGCTGATACAATAAGTGCATTGCATACGCATGCGCAGGTCTATGTAAATGATAGGGACTGGGTGATGAGTATAAAGAAAAAGAAAGTAAGTGAACAAGATTCCCAAAGGTTGGGTTTCCGACCCGAGGAAGCATACAGTTGTGATATCCGATGATATTTATGTTGTTCCCATTTAGGCCCATTGGAACAAAGTGAGAGCATAATTCACATCAAAAGAAAAAGGTGCTTGTGCGTATTTTTAAGGATACTATATACATCGGAAATTCAAAAAGCCATCCACGTTAAAACCATTTCTGCTGATAAAATCACGGCCTATAGAACACGTTCGATAAAACAATGAAATAATATGTATACCCTTTCCCCGAGTTTTCTCATTTCTGTTTGAAGAACAATACAGTAGCCTCTGTGAAGACATGTGCCAATAACTTGAAAACCACAATGTGTGAGCCATCGTCATCATTTGATATGCTTATGTACATCAGTTAGTTAATTTGTTACATGTCTTTTAGTATTGGTGCAAATTTGTGTGCGTGTTGTTCTTGCGTTTACAACAGTAGGATGCTGTGCTTGTAGTTTGAAGCATGCATTTTAGATCAAACTGTGGCATGTTGCTTATCGCCAGAACACCTGCAATGATTACCAGACTTTAAACAAAAAGGCAATTTAATACAAGCTTGCATAAGTTTTTACAAGCAAACCTTAACCATTAAGAAACTGGTATGCTTCAGGTTTGGTGGTTCAGGTTTTATTGGCTTATTTTTTTAAATTGTGCATAATGTATGTGTGTGTGCCCCTTAAAAAAAGCATTGACCAAACTTTATTGTTTCTATATGCTATAATTTGTTACACATCGCTTCTCCCAGATTATCTCATTCCCCCAAATGATCCAAATGTGTGAATAATTCATTAACCCCACCAGATAAGCTGGTAAAAATGTGTTTTGTCAAATGAATGGTATGTGCATACTTTTCATAACTGATATTATTATTATTATTCGAACAGTATCACAGGTCTATCTTTTATATTGCATTTTTAATTCTTGTTACGATAATGGAATAATCGTTGTTAATTGTTCTCTTGATGCCTCTATATTTGTAAACTATAAGTAATAACGTCCTTGGATGTTTTATTACAAGTGCGCGATGTGCGTTTGATTTCTGTGTGTGTTTTGATGTTGCCTAGTAAATTTGAAACGAAAGATACGTAATTAAATCAATGTGCAGAAGAGTAAAGAGTAAATCGCTTCGTCAGACTGCCAGCTGACGGTTAAAGTCCACTCACGCTATCCAGCCTTAAGGGCCCGCTACACTGCATTCGATTCGATCCCAATGCGATGCGATTGTGACCATGTCTGTGAGTCATGATTCACGTGAAATACTTCCGTCTAAAAATAATTCTACTATTTTCGCTCAATGTACTCCAATAGACCGGTGTGCTGTTCTCAAATGGGATTTGTTCTCATACCGTCTGCGCATGTGCGAAGAGTTAGGGATAGGTTTAGGGCTATGGTTATGGTTAGGGTTAGGAATAAGGTTAGGGATAGGGTTAGGGTCAATTAGTGTCGAATACACAAAATATAAAATGTTATGGTACGTCATGATCGATTTCGCACATGCGCAAACATGTTGGGAACAAATCCCATTTGAGAATGCTACACGGGTCCCCAACAGGATCAAATACAATTCTGATACAAAAATATAAATGTAGATATTTCATCAGATTCGTGTACGGGGGACTACAAACAGTGCACAAAACCCAGTAGGGTTTCATCAGTTTCATTTAGGCAGTAGAATTTCACGAGAATACTGCCTCTTTGCATCGTCGCATTGGGATGGGATCGTATGAGGTGTGGCAGCCCCTTTAAAGGCGACAGAAATTGGGGTTGTGAACTCTCAAATACGTTCAGAGACCAAAGGAGATGGTGCAGTCGCCTAATTCTTTCGACTGGTTGAAAGAATTTGAGTCGACCAAATTTTGCATTTGTGATATATACACGTGTACTGTCAAAAGAAAGGAAAACAGTTGAATATTCACATCCAGTTTTATTCGACTGAGTCGAACAGTGTGGGGTGGCATTTAGGATGAGTGCAACTCATACTCTATAACCAGGAAGTAGAGAATGTGCACAGACATCGAAGAGTGCATGCATAAAAGAGGTCGTGCTGGACAGAGAGGATACAGAGAGAGAGAGAGAGAGAGAGAGAGAGAGAGAGAGAGAGAGAGAGAGAGAGAGAGAGAGAGAGAGAGAGAGAGAGAGAGAGAGAGAGAGAGAGAGAGAGAGAGAGAGAGAGAGAGAGAGAGAGAGAGAGAGAGAGAGAGAGAGAGAGAGAGAGAGAGTGAGAGAGAGAGAGAGGAGGGATGGGAGAAGAAGGTGGAGGAGAAGCAGGAAGAGGAGAAAAAGAAGCAGAAAAGAATGAAGAAGACATACTACTGATGACGACGAAAACGATGACGAAAAAGAATTGATGATGTCGATAATGCTGATGCTGACGTTGAAGCTGTCCATGATGATGATGATGTGATGATGTGATGATGTGATGATGACGATGATGATGATGACGACGACGACGACGACGATGATGATGATGATGATGATGAAGAGGCTAAAGAAGATAAAGAAGAAAAACCCGCACAAAACGAGGCAGGGAAGAACGAAGAATATACTAGGAAGGGAGAAAACTGTTATCCTTACTTGCTGCAACCTTTGAACGAGTGGCCTATCATAATTTAGCACACGCACGCACGCACGCACGCACGCACGCACACGCACGCACACGCACGCACACGCACACGCGCACGCACACACACACACACACACACACACACACACACACATACACACACACACACACACACACACACACACACACACACACACACACACACACACACACACACACACACACACACACACACACACACACACACACACACACACACACACACACACACAGAGTTCGTTTCCATCCCGCTGTTCTCCCGTTCCCGTAGAAAAGAAAGGAAATCAAAGTCCAAAGAAAGAAAGGAACACGGAAGACAGAAGAAAAACATGACGATGACGACGAGAAAGATAACCACGATAGGGATGGAGATGATGATGACGATGGTGATGATGATGATGATGATGATGATGATGATGATGATGATGATGATGATGATGATGATGAT
>CM065691.1:36976926-37001926 GCA_017654935.2 Phymorhynchus buccinoides
CATTGCCATTCTGACAGCGTCGTGTATTTTGCATTCTGTGGTTGTCGCTTTCGGAAAGATCTGTCTACGCTTGTATGTGATCTGTATGACGTTTTTTCTGTGTCGTTTTTGTGTGAACACGTGTGTGCGCACAGGCCTATGTGTTTGTCTACATGCATTCGTGCGTGCGTGCGTGCGTACGCCCGCGTGTGCGTGCGTGCGCTTGTCTAAAACAAAGAAGAATCTGGATGCAAGACACGCGTCCATCTCTGTTTGTCTTTTTTTTTAAATGTTCCTCAGCACCCAGAAGTAGACATTAAAGGAAGCTGATATTGTATTATTCCTGTGCCATTTTTTCGACCATTTTGTTTCACGCTATTATACCTATTCTACAGTCTACAAAGTAGGCCTTCAGGCTTAGTCGGATCACTGTGCACAGTCTTAGCAAAGGCACTTTAGAGGTTAGTCTAACTAATTTTCTAACACTCCATTTCGTTTGTGCGTTTCAGTCAGCGGTCCGGTTTCCGCCAACTGCAGAAGAGAGTATTTTAGACCTAGAACGGTGTAGAGTCCATTACTTGGGTTGATCTGTGCATGGAGGCGAGCCGCGACGTTTATGGTGTGGTGTGATGGACAGCAACAATGTTAGACCAACTTTAATGGAATAAAAGTGTATTCCTTCAATGTTTTGACCATGAATAGCCTGAGTTCTACGGCTGCTGTCCCAACAACGCAGCCCCAAGGAAAGGATTCCTTACCCACGTCACGCAATGCGGCCACAGGAAGAAAAGCCCCAATAGCACGTGATGACAGTCAGCTCGCCTCTCTCCCTCACTCCAGTGACAGACAAGGAGTCAGCGCCAAGAGAAGGCGAGTCTTTTTCCCGCCAATTCTCCCCTCACCAGACAATGACGCAAAGCTTATTACGTCATCCTCAAAGAGACGTCACTCGATGGCGGACGTGGTGGTCAGGAGAATGCGTATGGCCATGAGAGAGAACAGTTTACCAGGAGCAGAAGACACGAAGGAGCCAGACTCTAGTCGTATCAGTCAGGACACTCAGTCATCGGAGCCTTGTCTTCAGATGAGTAAGCATATCAATGACGACAAGGTCTCAGAACGGAGAGAATCAGAACCAGAGAACCAAGATTCGGTGTTTAGTAGTAACGCTACTACAAGAACACGAATGTCTGATGCCTGTGACTCCCAGTGGGGATATAATCAGTATTCTACAACTTCCGACAATCCTAGACATCTTGAGGCCACTCGGCTGTGTCCTGACTCAGTCACCGGTTCCACCTTCCCAGGCTTCTGTCCCACGGTGGGGCTAATGGCAAGCCTGGAGAGTTTCCCCTTGGAAGCGGCAGAAAACCCCGACGAATTATTTGGACAACGTGTGGGCAGACTTGGTGAGAGCGAACATGCAAGTGGCAGTGACGATTTTGATTTGGATCAGACAGACAAGGAAGGTAAGAGTCACTCCAGTACGGCTTGGGTTCATTTTAATCTTTTGTTTTAAAATGTATTTAAATAAAATGGATTTTGCTACCCGTGTTGGCTGACTGGGTTGCACTCATGATTTCGGTACGCGCCTGCATGTAAAGCCATTGGGTAAGAATGTGCGCACGCGCACGTGTGAAGTATCGGATTTGTATTTAAAATATATATATTTGTGATTGTTTTGTGTTTATTACTATTGTTATTGTTGTTGTCTAAAGTTAACTTTGTAAGCGCTCTGAGCTCTTTAGAGAAAGAGCGCGACAAATATCCATTATTACTTTTTTTCAAAAATTATATTACTGTATGGTAACTAGCATTGATTCGGGCTTTAAGTCTATTACTACCGCCATCATAAATCCTGCTGCTGATGGTTCTATTAAAAACATGACAGACTGATTCACAAAGTTACGTTGTATTAGAATTCCTGTAGATCAACACAGTTTTAAACATGTTTGCTATGAACGTATTTACTTAAAGAAAACAACAACAACAAATGTTTGGCCGATTTCTGTTAGGGATTAAAGACGATGCCTTTTTCTTTCTTGTTCGCTCGGACGCTTTCCTGTCTTATGAGCACTGAAGACTCCTTTGTATGCCCAAAATTAGATATTTAAAAAAAAATATTTTAAATAATTTGTTTGATAATATCCAAAACTTAGCAGGAGCCTAAATCTGCCCAAATCTTCCTCCCACATACTCAACACCACATCGTCATCTAACCGAAAGGAAGACAAAAAATATTGTTACGCCAAATTTTCTTGCATTGAAATTTACTAAAATTTTATTAAACATTTTCAGTGAATTCTTTAGTAATCAAAGATGAAAGATTTAAAGTGCCCATCTGTTCTTTACCCCCACCCCCCACCCCCCGTCCTGACAGCAAACCAGGGGCAGGATAAAAGGGTTGGGCCCACGGGAAGGACCTATCTCCGGGCCTGTGCGAAGCTGAAGTTTCAACCGACCCCCGCCTTCCTACGCCAGGTTGATAACGATCTCAACGTCATGGACCTGCATGACGTCAGACTTAGCCCTGCTGACGTCAAGCCCATCGCCATCGCCTTTGTGGTGAGAATGACGTTATTCGTGTTGATAATAATTGTGGTGAATGTTTTGTGACAAAAAACACACCCACCTCTTATCGTTTATCTGTAATTATCGTTGTGATAGAGATATTGTTAACCCCTTCACTGCCAGAAGAAAACAGATAAATTATCGATTTTCTTATTTTTAAAAAAGAGATTTAAACGAGACCCATTTAAAAGAGACCTGTTTAGACTCAAACTGATAAAGTAGTCTAGAGATCTAATCTTTCCTGACTTGTCTAAACCAAAGACCATCATTCTGGGACTATGAGATAACAAAAATCATGACATCGTCAATGACATCGCGTAGTAGACACGGGACTGAACAGGGAAGGGGTTAAGGAAGTATGCAATGTCTACAACTGCTAGATGTAGAGCCATATGAAACTACGTCTCCGTCTGTCGGTCGACCCCCCCCCCCCCCCCCCCCCACTATCTCTATGATTTGTTTCTGTTATGCATGTCCATGCACGAAAACAAGCAGAAACACGCATAATATACAAAACACTTATATGAACATAAGTCACACACGCACACACACGCACGCACGCGCACGTACGCACGCACGCACGCACCCACGCACACATACACACACATACACACACACACACACACACACACACACACACACACACACACACACACACACACACACACACACATACGCAAGGTGTGTGCACGTTAATACTTATAAATATACTTTTTTATGTATCATATTCCGAGGTCCCGTGTGCCCATGCACTTAGCACATGTTAATCCCAGTGGCAACGAAAACGTCATTTGGTCCAAACTGTACACACACACACACCTTTCTTCCTCATCAGTCACAAAAAATCGCATGCAAATTTTTTTTTTTAAAGAAGTGTCGTGCGCCTCTGGCTGCGACGCGCTCTCCAGGTGGGAGCAACCCGAATTTCACAGAGACGCCTCTGTGACTATAAAGTACCTAATACCATATTCTCTTACAAGAAAACAATGAACTGTTACAGAATGACGCACGTCTGACCTGTTTGGACCTGTCCAACAATGACCTAGGGCCTGTTGGGGTCAGTTATATCGCTCAAATGCTGCGGGAAAACAACACGCTGTGTGATTTGGTCAGTACTTCCTCCCCCTTTTCCTCCTCCTCCTCCTCCCGCTCCGCCTCTCCATCATTATCACCACCACCACCACCGCCATCATCAATGTCATCATCACATGCACATCATAATCATCATCATCATCATCATCATCATCATTATCATTATCATCAATGCTAGTTACCATACAGTAATATCATCATCATCACCATGTTACATCTTTATACAACATAAGAACTTAAAACTCAGAGAAGACAATAACACGCATGGGGGAAGGTGGGGAGGGGAGGGGGCATGCCTGGAGGGAGTAGCCTCATAGAAGATGACGGTTATTCCAGAAACAAACAAAAAAAGTTGGCAGAATTTAACTTACAGAAGAGAATGCCTGGGCAAATATACATCTTCACTTTCGGCCAACACGACGGTGATCCCAAATGCCCAGCAGCCCTATTGCAACATTGCAATTCAGCGAGTTCAGTTCACAGTGCCTGCTGCTTTGACTCACAGACCTTGTAAAGAAAAAAACACACCCCAAAAACCCACCCGGACGTGTGGATAGGACCCAGAGACCACCTGTCCTGCCAACACGAGAGCAGCCCTGCTCCAGCCTTGGAAGCCCGTGGTTGTGTTAAGGCGGAGCAGGCACACACGAAACATTCCATTAAGAGGCACAAAGCTGCTCTCGACTCGTTGACCATCGGATCCGATGCAGAGGAGCCCTTGTGAAAGTGTCCCTATGGGTGTACCTGCCTGTTTTTCATGACTGCAGAGCCCACCGGCGAAAGAGTGCCTCATCGCAGTAGAAATACGATAGGCCATACAACTCCCTTTTTTCATTGTTTTTTTTTGCCATGCAACTCCTATCCCTGCTCTTGTTCTTAATTTTAGGCTATTGCGAATTAACAATACAAATTGTAGGTAGTCCTAATTATTTCTGAAATCCGAGCGCATTGTATCTACACACCTTTGTTTGCTTAACCCTCTCTTTGCTGCGATTTTATTTATTTCAGAATTTGTCTGCCACGCAGCCTGGGAGGGACGGGCTGAAGGCGTTGTGGGAGTCTCTCCCTCACAACCGTTCTCTGGTGGTGCTCAGACTGCAGGAAAACGGGATCGAACACACCGAGTCACAGCTGTTGGCTGATATCATCAGGGTACTGATCATTCCAGCACAGCAATCATGAGTGCGTTTCAGTTAACACGGGTAGTAGCATGTCAATGAGAAGAAACTGCCAATCGCTTTGGTGAATCATTCTAATTGATGTATTACTACCCGTTTTAGCGGTTTAAGACGCGTTCATGATTACGGTATTTGGTATTTGGTATATTCTAGTCACAGAAATTCGGGCTGCTCTCCCCAGAAGAGCGCGTCGCCGTCAGTACAGCGCCTACCCATTTAAAAAAATGGTGGTGGTGTGGGGGGGGGGGGGGGGGGCACAGGGCGAGGAGGGGGTGTGGGCACACTTAGAAAACCTAGCTATTAATTTGGCCATACCAGGCAGCGGGGTTTCTCCCTGCTCTTACCGACTTTCAACTGCCGTGGGATTTTTATGTGCGTAAAGCGCACGGGTCAGACTAGCTTTAAGTCCCCATCCGAAGGACTCGACGGTCAGTTCGATTTTCCTGTCAAACTAGAAAGAAAGGGCGAGAGCGAGAATCGAACCCGCGTCACTCACGCTGCAGTCACGCATTACATTTGGCAGGCGAACGTCTTAACCACTTTGCCACCTTTCTCCCTAGGTACTAGTTGGTTGCAATTTATCATTGGGAGATCACGATCATGGCATGATTTGGTGTCACAAAATCGCCTAATAAAAGTTTTGATAATCAAGATAGTTTGCTTTTTGTAGGTGTATGAAGAAGGTTCAATGCATGGAAGGTGACCACAGTTTTGTTTTCCTAAGACGCCCCGGAGAGCTCAAGAAAATAACAGTTCCCATGGTAACCTATTTACAGAAAAATGATTTATGTTTTTGGAGTGGAAAACAATTTTTTTCGCAGAAATGTTCAATTGTTGGATAAGTGTCTGCTTCCAGCAAATGACCGTCTTTTTGTCAATACAAATTTTAGTTAATCTGAGCCCATAAAGGATAAAATTATATACAAATTTGACCTGATAACAATAACATTAAAACTGCGAAATTGTTTTTCAACCTTAAAAAAGTTTGGATTTTTTTTTCTGAAAAGGGTTTACTATTGAAACTGTTATTATTATTTTTGAACACTCAAACGCATCTTGGAAATACACACTGTTGTAACCTTTCATGTACTAAATCGACTTCATTAATTTGAAAAATCTAAATGTTAAAATTTAATTAGAGATTTTCAAGGCTGTATTGTTTTTTATTCACCATGTACAACACTGCCATATCCTCTATGTGTGTTGTGCCTTTGCTCAAATGGCTTCCATCACTGGTTGACATTAGCCTGTAGTAGGGGCCAACAGTAACATGAGAGCTG
Source organism: Phymorhynchus buccinoides (assembly GCA_017654935.2). Taxonomy (NCBI): domain Eukaryota; kingdom Metazoa; phylum Mollusca; class Gastropoda; order Neogastropoda; family Raphitomidae; genus Phymorhynchus; species Phymorhynchus buccinoides. The sequence continues at coordinate 36,983,027 of CM065691.1, forward strand.
TACAACAGATGATTTTCTACAGTAATGAAAAATCACGGTACAGTTTAGTCTTTTGTGGACAACTGACTCTCAAACAAGGGGGTCTTGTCACTGGCTCTAGTGCTATAGCCAAAGGGACGGGTTGACCTTTGGGGACCTTCCCCAACGCCAGCAGTCCTCTACTCCCTTTGACTTCGAGAGTGGGGAGGTACCCTGGGCAAGGAATCTCCGTTATAAACAAATTCTAGCCCAGCCCGCCAGAATATCATCTGTCCCGTCTGCTATCTGGCAGTGATGGTCGGAAACGACTGCCTGGCATCAAGACATGTGTGTGTGTGTGTGTGTGTGTGTGTGTGTGTGTGTGTGTGTGTGTGTGTGTGTGTGTGTGTGCAGCACGTGCCCAGCCTTCAGAGCCTGTACCTGGGCCACAACAGACTGGGCTACAATGGCGGAACAGTCATTGCTTCGGCTCTAGGTAACTTGAACACTTATGTCTTTGCCAGTCTGATATGGATAAACGGGAAATTGTACGAAAACATGTATTTGATGGATGACAATGTTGTATCATCATAGATTCATACTACTGTTGTATTATTAGCAGAGCAATATTTGCTAAAGGATTGACAGACTCAAACAGGCCTACTCTAGAAGTGTGTATTCAGTTGATATGTAATAATTTAAAATCCTAGTAATTTCAAAATTAAAACAACACGTAAACGGTTCAATGTGTACATTCTTTCAGCTTAAACTGGAAGCACGAAGCATAGCTAAATTGCAGTAATTTATAGCCTATAATATTTCGACTCACATTGCAAAACAGATTAACTCGATCGATATTAAAATTTAAAAAATTAATAGTAAGACGTGCAAACAGTGTGTTCCAGATCACTAGAGCTTGAAGCCAATGCAAACTATTGCACTTTGAACGTTTCAGCTATGGTTGTATTTGTATGAAAACATAATAGTCTGTGGTTTCAATTTTATGACTACCTGATAGAAAAGGGTGGGGGGGGGGGGGGGGGGGGGGGGGGGGGGGAGGGGCAGAGGAGGGCAGCTGCTATTCTGGACGGCTGGGCTGTAATTTGTTTTTAGTAGAGATGCCTTGCCTGTAGGGGAGGGCCCCCAAAGTCCAACTACTAATCCCTTTGACTACAGCACTAAAAGCTAACGTTGTAAATGTGCCTGTTTCAGCCCACAACAACAGCATGCACACCCTAGACCTGCAGTGGAACCACATTCGGCGGGACAGCGCTGTGGCACTGGTCAAAGCTCTGGAAGTAAGAACATGATGATAGAATCTGAAGCCTGCATGGTCTAAAGTATTGACATGAAGTGTATTTTGTTGTAGGCCTGTAATAATTACGCCTTGTTCAACAAAATGCACGTGCATGCTATTTTGTCTACAGTCAATGTTTCAATGTTTTACGTTAGGTTTGAATAGGCCTACATTTAATTATTTTGTGGTACTGATCGTTAATGGGCGTTGTATCACGGATAACAGTGGATTTCTTGAATGTTCTTTCTTTGCGTATGCTTCAGCATGATTGTAAGTTATTGTTGTCGAGTGTCCTTGCTCGTCAAAGCGATAACATGACAATGATAACAACGTCTAGAGAATTGAAAGAAGTGAGGGTTGGTGGATGAAAATATATTTTTACATCATACACTGGGATCAATAACTCATTGGCACCGTAAGGATAAGTGTGTGTGTGTGTGTGTGTGTGTGTGTGTGCGTGTGCGTGAGTGCGTGCGCGCGTGTGCGTGCGTGCGTGTGTGTGTGTGTGTGTGTGTGTGTGTGTGTGTGTGTGTGTGTGTGTGTGTGTGTGTGTGAGAGAGAGAGAGAGAGAGAGAGAGAGAGAGAGAGAGAGAGAGAGAGAGAGAGAGAGAACGTGCGTTTGTCTCTGTGTGTGTGTTTGTGCGCGCGCACAGGTGCATGCGTGTAAGTGAGTGTGTTTGTACGCGTGTTCATGTGTGTATGTGTCTGTACGTGAATGTGATAAGTTGCGTTTATTTATTCGACGAAGTCCATTTAACTCTGGAATAAGACTATTATTTTTACACAAGAGGCTCAACTAGACCATTCACATAATCAATGGCCGAAATACACGTTTGTTACTTTTCGCTCATTCCCCAATGGAACACAATCATACGGTAGTAGACTGATAACATCACAAGCATAATAATATCGACTATTACCATGGAGAAAGTATGAACAATAACAACGTGGATTTCGACCAAAAACCTCCCAGCTTGCCCTTTTTTGTTGCTGTTTTTTTTAATAGTGTTTTTTTTCTTTTCCTCCAGACCAACCACTGCCTGAGGACCCTCAACCTGGCCTGGAACGGGCTGGGCAAGGAAGGGTGTCTGGCACTGGCGCAGGTGCTGCCCAGGAACCGCTCTCTGCGCGTGCTGGACCTCACGTGCAACCGCGTGGACCTCATGTCCCTGGGCTTCCTGCTCAAAGGGCTGATCCGCAACACCGGCCTGCACTCCCTCAGGGTCAGTGGGATGACCACCTGTGTTGTACTACTTACACGTTTAAATGAAAACGAGCAACCTTGTATGCATACCTGAGTCACCCCCTCCTCAATGTTGTGCATTGAACATTTCCACCCAGAAGCCACATTCTGCCATTTGTTTGGAAATAGGACAAAGCTAGGGCCAACCATGGGCTATTTTAATAACACTAAGTACAGCACAGTTTGAGATTGAGGGTCGTACCAGAGTTTGACATTGATAGTGTAGAGTGGCACAGTGGTAGCGCGTTCGCTTCGTGTCAAGTAAACCCGAGTTCGAACCTGAGTACAGGGTTTTTTCCCTCTCACTTTGCACTAGGCCTTGCGGTCTGAACGTGGAGTCCTTCGGATGAGACGATAAACCGAGGTCCTGTGTGCCCATGCACTTAGCACACGTTAAGCCCAGTGGCAGCGAAAAAGTTGTCATTTGGTCAAAATGTACCCCCCCCTCCCTTCCTTCCTCATCAGTCACACAAAAATCGGGGGGGGGGGGTCTTATGAGGGAGATTCCACTATATTCTGATTTCCTTTTCTTGTTTTACCATGGCTGTGCTTGGTTGTTTCCATTGGAACGTCATGGGCTGCTTAGGTGGACTTATCGTCCTTAGCCTTTGTTTTAGGTAGAAGATTTAGATTTTAAGGATGTATCATTAGCTTTACTAATACTTTCATCAATCAAGTTCCAGTAATGAACAAGGGAGTTTGGAGGCCTATAAAAGGATCCAACTAAAAGACTTGTTTGATTTAACTTGGTTTCAATCCAAACTGCCTCTAGACCATTTACATGAAGATCAGGCCTATATTTACAAAAAAAGGTATTTTTCACATAAATAGCGACACCCCCGTGGGGGTCATTGGGCCTGTCACATCGAACAGGAGTATGAAAACTATTTAAATTAATCGACTCATTAGTATCTGCTTGAGAAAGCCAAGTTTCTGAAACAGTAATGATGTCAAACTTGTTGTATTCAGCTTCCACTAAGTCAGCTGTTTACATGCATTATTAATAAGTCGTCTTTGGTATTAGGACCTGGGTTCGTTTCAATGTCACCAGACAAAGGTAACAGAGACTGCTTACAAAAACAAGCATTAACTAACGCCTTGAACATGTTGTCATCTGTCACTTTGTTACCAACAACATGACAGAGTTTGTGTTTCAAAAGAGAAAAGACATCCATATGGTGACTATGGATAAGGAAATGAAGAAATACAGAAATTGTTACATTGTGATTAGAGCGCAGGTACAACAAGGCTAACAACGGCATAAAGTTGAGCCTATCAATGCTGGATAATTTTCTAACCTTAGCTACAGCCTTCGGATAATACAGGCCCACCCTGGCCCGGTACGTGTTCAAATCCACAGCCATCTAAGTCACTGTGCTCAACAGCACAGAAAACAAAAAACAGGCCAGGGCAGACAGAAACTGCAAGGGTGGGGTCACATCATGTCTCTCAAGAAAACTAATGAAGTACAGCAAAAAATGATAAAGTGTGGACAAAATTAAATGAACTGTTTTTGTAAAATAAGAAAAGGTGCACACTTGGTGCAGCACAATGTGAACAGGTTCAAAAACTCTAACAAAGTAAGGATTGCAGAAAACAAAACCAAAACTGTTTTTGCAAATACAAGAAAAAAGAAAAGAAAGGGAACAAAGCAGCTGGACAACATGGGAGTCAAATATGACAGTATCCAGCCAGTATTGTGAAAGTAAATAAACACATCAATGTCTTCCAGACACCAATAATCGTTGCTATGAATGACATGGAAAGGGAGGGAGTTGCACACTAGGTATTGGCTCGTAGAAAGTAAATAAAGCCAAAAGGAGAAAATACAAATTGCCTCAGACACACATCATTATAAGTACTGCTATGTAAAGGAAAGTATAAACGGCAAGGTTGCCCAAACCCTACATCACAAAACAATTTTTAACAAATATAAGACTTGAAAATCAGAAAGCTCTGAACATCAAAAAGAAGGAAAAACGACCTTGCAATAAGGTAAAGATAAAGTAACCAATGTAATCTAAGATTAGGTAAAGGGGAAACAACACAGGGAAGAGGAGCAAGGCACATGGCAAAGGGATAGTTGTGATCCTTCCTGAACTACAGTCATCATATCACATCCAACAACACAGGGAAGAGGAGCAAGGCACATGGGCAATGGGATAGTTGTGATCATTCCTGAACTACAGTCATATCCCATCCAACAACACAGGGAAGAGGAGCAAGGCACATGGGCAATGGGATAGTTGTGATCATTCCTGAACTACAGTCATCATATCACATCCAACAACACAGGGAAGAGGAGCAAGGCACATGGGCAATGGGATAGTTATGATCATTCCTGAACTACAGTCATCATATCACATCCAAAAACACAGGGAAGAGGAGCAAGGCACATGGGCAATGGGATAGTTGTGATCATTCCTGAACTACAGTCATCATATCACATCCAACAACACAGGGAAGAGGAGCAAGGCACATGGCACATGGGCAATGGGATAGTTGTGATCATTCCTGAACTACAGTCATCATATCACATCCAACAACACAGGGAAGAGGAGCAAGGCACATGGCAATGGGATAGTTGTGATCATTCCTGAACTACAGTACAGTCATATCACATCCAACAACACAGGGAAGAGGAGCAAGGCACATGGGCAATGGGATAGTTATGATCATTCCTGAACTACAGTCATCATATCACATCCAACAACACAGGGAAGAGGAGCAAGGCACATGGCAATGGGATAGTTGTGATCATTCCTGAACTACAGTCATCATATCACATCCAACAACACAGGGAAGAGGAGCAAGGCACATGGCAATGGGATAGTTATGATCATTCCTGAACTACAGTCATCATATCACATCCAACAACACAGGGAAGAGGAGCAAGGCACATGGCAATGGGATAGTTGTGATCCTTCCTGAACTACAGTCATCATATCACATCCAACAACACAGGGAAGAGGAGCAAGGCACATGGCAATGGGATAGTTGTGATCCTTCCTGAACTACAGTCATCATATCACATCCAACAACACAGGGAAGAGGAGCAAGGCACATGGCAATGGGATAGTTGTGATCCTTCCTGAACTACAGTCATGATATCACATCCAACAACACAGGGAAGAGGAGCAAGGCATGGCAATGGGATAGTTATGATCATTCCTGAACTACAGTCATCATATCACATCCAACAACACAGGGAAGAGGAGCAAGGCACATGGCAATGGGATAGTTATGATCCTTCCTGAACTACAGTCATCATATCACATCCAACAACACAGGGAAGAGGAGCAAGGCACATGGGCAATGGGATAGTTGTGATCCTTCCTGAACTACAGTCATCATATCATATCACATCCAACACCACAGGGAAGAGGAGCAAGGCACATGGGCAATGGGATAGTTGTGATCATTCCTGAACTACAGTCATCATATCACATCCAACAACACAGGGAAGAGGAGCAAGGCACATGGGCAATGGGATAGTTGTGATCCTTCCTGAACTACAGTCATCATATCACATCCAACAACACAGGGAACAGGAGCAAGGCACATGGCAATGGGATAGTTATGATCCTTCCTGAACTACAGTCATCATATCACATCCAACAACACAGGGAAGAGGAGCAAGGCACATGGCAATGGGATAGTTGTGATCCTTCCTGAACTACAGTCATATCACATCCAACAACACAGGGAAGAGGAGCAAGGCACATGGGCAATGGGATAGTTGTGATCATTCCTGGACTACAGTCATCATATCACATCCAACAACACAGGGAAGAGGAGCAAGGCACATGGCAATGGGATAGTTGTGATCCTTCCTGAACTACAGTCATATCACATCCAACAACACAGGGAAGAGGAGCAAGGCACATGGGCAATGGGATAGTTGTGATCATTCCCGAACTACAGTCATCATATCACATCCAACAACACAGGGAAGAGGAGCAAGGCACATGGGCAATGGGATAGTTGTGATCCTTCCTGAACTACAGTCATCATATCACATCCAACAACACAGGGAACAGGAGCAAGGCACATGGCAATGGGATAGTTATGATCATTCCTGAACTACAGTCATCATATCACATCCAACAACACAGGGAAGAGGAGCAAGGCACATGGGCAATGGGATAGTTGTGATCATTCCTGAACTACAGTCTACAGTCATCATATCACATCCAACAACACAGGGAAGAGGAGCAAGGCACATGGGCAATGGGATAGTTGTGATCATTCCTGAACTACAGTCATCATATCACATCCAACAACACAGGGAAGAGGAGCAAGGCACATGGGCAATGGGATAGTTGTGATCCTTCCTGAACTACAGTCATCATATCACATCCAACAACACAGGGAAGAGGAGCAAGGCACATGGCAATGGGATAGTTGTGATCATTCCTGAACTACAGTCATCATATCACATCCAACAACACAGGGAAGAGGAGCAAGGCACATGGCAATGGGATAGTTATGATCCTTCCTGAACTACAGTCATCATATCACATCCAACAACACAGGGAAGAGGAGCAAGGCACATGGCAATGGGATAGTTGTGATCCTTCCTGAACTACAGTCATCATATCACATCCAACAACACAGGGAAGAGGAGCAAGGCACATGGGCAATGGGATAGTTGTGATCCTTCCTGAACTACAGTCATGATATCACATCCAACAACACAGGGAAGAGGAGCAAGGCACATGGATAGCTATGATCATTCCTGAACTACAGTCATCATATCACATCCAACAACACAGGGAAGAGGAGCAAGGCACATGGCAATGGGATAGTTGTGATCATTCCTGAACTACAGTCATCATATCACATCCAACAACACAGGGAAGAGGAGCAAGGCACATGGCAATGGGATAGTTATGATCCTTCCTGAACTACAGTCATCATATCACATCCAACAACACAGGGAAGAGGAGCAAGGCACATGGGCAATGGGATAGTTGTGATCATTCCTGAACTACAGTCATATCACATCCAACAACACAGGGAAGAGGAGCAAGGCACATGGGCAATGGGATAGTTGTGATCCTTCCTGAACTACAGTCATCATATCACATCCAACAACACAGGGAAGAGGAGCAAGGCACATGGGCAATGGGATAGTTGTGATCATTCCTGAACTACAGTCATCATATCACATCCAACAACACAGGGAAGAGGAGCAAGGCACATGGGCAATGGGATAGTTGTGATCATTCCTGAACTACAGTCTACAGTCATCATATCACATCCAACAACACAGGGAAGAGGAGCAAGGCACATGGATAGCTATGATCATTCCTGAACTACAGTCATCATATCACATCCAACAACACAGGGAAGAGGAGCAAGGCACATGGGCAATGGGATAGTTGTGATCATTCCTGAACTACAGTCTACAGTCATCATATCACATCCAACAACACAGGGAAGAGGAGCAAGGCACATGGCAATGGGATAGTTGTGATCCTTCCTGAACTACAGTCATCATATCACATCCAATAACACAGGGAAGAGGAGCAAGGCACATGGGCAATGGGATAGTTATGATCATTCCTGAACTACAGTCATATCACATCCAACAACACAGGGAAGAGGAGCAAGGCACATGGCAATGGGATAGTTGTGATCATTCCTGAACTACAGTCATATCACATCCAACAACACAGGGAAGAGGAGCAAGGCACATGGGCAATGGGATAGTTGTGATCATTCCTGGACTACAGTCATCATATCACATCCAACAACACAGGGAAGAGGAGCAAGGCACATGGGCAATGGGATAGTTGTGATCATTCCTGAACTACAGTCATATCACATCCAACAACACAGGGAAGAGGAGCAAGGCACATGGGCAATGGGATAGTTGTGATCCTTCCTGAACTACAGTCATCATATCACATCCAACAACACAGGGAAGAGGAGCAAGGCACATGGGCAATGGGATAGTTGTGATCCTTCCTGAACTACAGTCATCATATCACATCCAACAACACAGGGAAGAGGAGCAAGGCACATGGGCAATGGGATAATTATGATCATTCCTGAACTACAGTCATCATATCACATCCAACAACGACTGCTTTTGTATAACTAGGCATGGAATCACATTTCCTGCATGGCCAACCAACTATGTTGGTTGCTCTATCCAGCAAAAGACTTATTTAACTGGTCAAGCATTTATACAAGTAATCAGGGTTTGGGTTAAATGTAAGCTAAAGCATGCACATGGGCCATATAAGCACACACGCACACACACACACACACACACACACACACACACACACACACACACACACACACACACGTGCGCGCGCGCACACACACGCACGCACGCACTCACACACAAACACACACACGTGCGCGCGCGCATGCACGCACGCACGCACGCACGCACACACACACACACACACACACGCACGCACGCACACGCACACACACACTCACACACTCACTCACTAGCTGTGCTACCACAGGTAGGTCTATATTACAAGCCAGCGTCAGTCTTGCGTGACGCTCATACAATTCAGGTGTCATCTCAGAGAGAGATAACAAAAAAAATGTTGTCAACGGTGACACAATGCATTAAAAACAATGTCCTTGTATATGACGCAACACAGAACAGCCATATTATTTAAAATTATCAGCAGCATTAAACAAACTTTTCATTTCCCAAATACTATAATGCAAAAGCCTACTTGTCGCAAGATGTATTGAACAGTACGTTTTGATAGCGGCACACAAAATGCACGATTCACGTGGAAGGAAGGTGAAGGTGAGGGCAAAAGCACATCCAAAACATGTATAGCGACGAAGAGGGAAACAAGCGCGAAATCGCAATAGTTTGTGGCACGCGGTCTATTTTTACCACTCCAATCATGAGTCACCTCCCCTGGCTTTTCAATAATTTTAATCTGTAAACCAGAATGTTATCTCTGCACCATTTAGTAACTTTTTATATCTTTTGGAAAACATTTAAAACTATGTATCCTACTCATCAAAAGAAGCACCGCATACTCGTCGTGTCTGTTGCAGTGTCTGTATTACGTATGTTTATTATTTTGTACGCTTTTAAAATACATCATTTTAAAGAGCAGCCTCAATTTGAAGAGTAGCCTCGATTTGAAGTGCGACAATTTTGTCAAAATGTGCGACAATTTTGAACAGACAGACAGACCGACCGACCGACAAAGTGAGTTATAGGTTTGTGGCTTGAGCCACAAACAAAAAAGGCCTATATGTGTACACAGTTCACAACTTTCACAGCTTCATACTACCTCAATAGCATCCAAAACACCCTTTCACCCTAATGTTCACGAACACAAACACATCGTCGTTAGAATCGTCCACACATTAATCCGAAAAACATCACTAAAACCCTACAATTTCACACATTATTTCACACTGACTGGAGACAGCATATCACCCATCCGCCATCTTGAACATCCCCCACTTAGCGTTTCTTTTAAAGGTGTCGCTTATTAGCGACGCAAAACTCCCCCTCTCTCTCTTTCCTTCTGTCTCCCGCTCGCCCGAGCGCGGCATACAAAAATATTTTTCTTCTTATTTGACAAAGGGAAGTAATATAAACCTGGGAAGTACTCTCCGGTTGGGCAACCAAAAGCGCTCAATCTTGGATGGGACAAAATGTGAGTACTGTGGTTTGTCGATGACTGTACGATTACAGATTGGTCAGAATCCGCTGACCACAGACGGGGCCAAGGCGTTGGTCAGGATAGTTGCCTCTGCTCCACGAGTCAACATCAAACACATTGACATTGGCGTGAGTTTGGGATCGGCGTTTGTGTGTGTCAATGTGCGTTGAGTGTTTGCGTTTGTTCAGTTCTTGTCACAATTGTGTTCTGTTAGCCCGTTATCTGAGCTGAAATATAACGCACTGAGGAAAGGTTTCGTGTATCTCTCATAAATCTGCTTGTCTTATTTTTCTTTCTCTTTTGTTGTTGTTGTTTTAAAGCTTGTATACTCAGTGAAATTTCTGCTTCGATCACAGTCTTCTTCTTTCTTTCATCTTCTTCTGCGTTCCCAGGCCATATGGCCATAATGTGTAAGGTACGTATGTGTCCTGTTTTCAGTTTTCAATTTTCTTCCCGCTGCGTACAGCCAACACATCTTGGTTTGGATTTTGGAGGAGCTCAAAGGAGAAAAAGTATTTGAAAGATTTTTTGAAAAAGGCAGGAGAATGGGCAAATAAAGTCAGAAAGATTGTAGATGACAGAAAGCAAAGGGAAAAGGCAGAGTCAAAGAGAGTGGCAGATTAGAGGAAGTTACAAGCACAGAACTTCCAGAAGGTGGGGAACTATTTTTTTACGAAAGACCCCCCGGTATCCTCACGAGGAGAGACTGGTCGTCCAGCACTGTCCCGGATCACAGTCTAATATTGTATTTGTAAAGAAAGAAGAAAAAGAAAGACGTCAAGACAAAATATCCAGTGTGCTTGTTTTGAACTATTTACTTAGAGCTGCGATATTATCATAAAAGGCTTCAACTTGCGCGTTTGTTTGCCGTTTTCTCTCGCAATTTTCTTTATGCCAATCTAACTAAACCGGTAAAGGTAAAAATGTAACCCCCCCCCCCCCCCCCCCCCCCCCTCTTACATTTCTCAGCACTCTCCACATTTTGTTCTTCTGAATTTCTTTTTTGGAGATATTAAAGCATACTTGAACTTGAACTTTCACACCTGCCTTTCTTACCAAACATTAAGCTGTATCTTATCAACTTTTTAAGCTAATTATCTTTGTCGAATAATTAATCGCAGTCATGATAAAGGCCATGATCTAATAGGACCCCACCCCCCTATGTAGTGCAGTACACACAACAGCAGCGGAGCATTTGTCACAGTCCTGGTTCATTGCGGTTTTTTCGTCTTGCCTTTATCTTCTACTATTATTGAACGCATGTGCTTAATTATGTAAATGGATGAAAATTAGTGTTAAATATAGCGGTAAAGGTGAAGAACTCAATCTGCAGTAAGAAAGGCAAGACTGAAACAGTGGAAAGAACCGAGAAATGGAGGAGGGGGGCACCCCCCCCCCCCCCCCCCCCACTCTTTCTCTCTCTCTCTCTCTCTCTCTCTGTACGTCTCTCTCTCTCTGTCTCTCTCTCTCTCTCCACCCTCGACTTTCCCACAGGGAGTTCCCGTAGACCAAGAGTTCACGCAGCTTGTTAGCCAGGTGCAGGAGTCACGTGACATGCGCGTGCACCACGAGGAGGCCGTTACCTTGGCAACCAGCGACCGGAAGCGGGAGCATGAAGGGAACAACCTGGACCGCTTCGATCCGCTGACGGTGTTCTTCGAGTATATGAAGCTGGACAACTTGAGGGTCATCGACATGTTCCAGTTCATGGACGTCAAGAAGAGGGAGAAGCTGTCCAAATCCAACATCAGGGACGGACTGAATGTGTGTATGCGTAATAACAATAACAATAACGATAGCAATGTTTTTATTCGGTCTTTTCAAGGCCTTTTGGCCCATAGGGAGTGTGTGTGTGTGTGTGTGTGTATGTGCGCGTGTGTGCGTGTGCGTGTATGTGTGCGTGCGCGCGCGCGCGCGCGCGCGCGCGCGCGTGCGTGCGTGTGTGTGTGTGTGTGTGTGTGTGTGTGTGTGTGTGTGTGTGTGTTCAGTTACTTGGTAGGGTCTTAGTTTCCCGTTCATTTCTTCTTCTGCATTGCCAAGGGCCATGGCCAGACTGGGTAGGGTAGGCCCACGTGTATGGCCGGTCCTCTTTGTGCATGTTGAAAATCCCATTTGCCTGTATGTTGCATACAGAGATATAAAAAACCCTTTTTTTAAAATAATGATTTCATAATATTAGTCCCTGAGCCGAAGGTTCGGGGATCTATTGTTTTTGTCTGGTCCGTCCGTCTGGTGTCCGTCCGGCGTGCCTCCGTCCGTCCGGCTATTCATCCGTTTTTCTCAAAAACTATTCAGTCTAGGGGAAGACGGGGTAAAAAGCGCATGGGCGGGTAAGAAGCCCACCCCAATTATCTCATGAAATAAAGAAAATTTCAGTCAAATTTGCCCATGAGACGAATGCTAGACATTAACGCTCGTCTCATGGGCAAAATGAGACTGAAATTTGCTTCATTTCATGAGATAATTGGGGTGGGCTTCTTACCCGCCCATGCGCTTTTTACCCCGTCTTCCCCTATCATCATCAAATTTGGTATACTACTTTGCCAAGATGCAAGCTATCCACTGATGTATTTAGTTTTACATTAAGGTCAAGGTCGCGCCATGCCAGTTACGGAGTTCAAACCCCGAGACACATAATCGCTAATATCTCGCGAAGTTTTGCATGTATTTTAATGTAGTTTTTTTCACAACATGTCTTGATGAATGGTCTATAACACAGTTGTCATGAATTGTTCTGTGCGTGCGTGTGCGCATGATCGCGCGCGCTCAAATCACGGGTCCGAACCCCAAGGCTATATATAAAATATTATTAGGTCTATTATCGTCAAATTTGGTATACTTGTTGCATAAGATGCAAGCTATCCACTGATGTAGTTAGTTTTACATTAAGGTCAAATTTCCGCCATTCCAATTTCGGAGTACCTCGGCGATGCTGCGAGGGGACTTTGCAGCCGCTCGGCGTTGCACTGTTTTTGATTGTTAAAGATGCACTTCTGGCAAGACAAGCTCAGTTTATTCGCTTTTCCTGCACTAACTTTTTTTTTACCACTTAGCTTGAACATAAAGTATCGGAATACAAGTGGGGAATGATAAAACACGCAGCCGTGAAAACTGTTGACTAAAATATCCGTTGAGTGTAGGTGGGGACAGATGCAATGGGCATCCTGGGAGAGAGATTTCATGACTTTTTGTTAACTGGAAATGTTGGTACCATTTCCTGATAAACGTCTGTATCTTTTAACCTAGGCTAGCAATTACGGTTATCAATGTTAGTGACATTTATTTTTGCTAAATCTAGGCTAGCAATTACCGTTATCAAGCGTAGTAACAAAATGGTTCTAAGTGTCATGTTTTGAGCTCAGTCTTTACCCATGTTTTAAAAAAAATAATAACTTTTTAAACGTGAGATAAATTGCGATTTGAAAATAACTTAAAAACATTTCTCCTCTTGCGTTTGTCCCCGTTGTTCAATGAGCACGGTCTATACACATAGGAAGGGGCAGAGTGGAGTGGTAAGACAAACACCACCATGGCATCCTGGACAATGGCTATAACACTGACACCAGCTGTGGTCATCATCACAACCAAACCCTACGTCAGCCAACATAGCAGTAACATCTTAAACAAAATAGTACTGCCGTAGCAGTAACATGTTTTAGACACGTGTATGCTAGATAGATAGAGACTGAGAGCGAGAGAGAGAGAGAAATACGAAATACGAATGTTTTATTGAGGGCAAAAAGGATAAGCTACAATAGCTTCTTTACACCTTGCCCTCTCGCTCACACATTCATACCATGCATCAAGCAAAGAAAATTTGACATAAAACAATCAAGTCAAGAAAATGGAACAAAAATTGGCACATGAAATAATTGAAAAAGATATCAAAAATGGGAATTAAAGCAAACATGGATAATACTTAACAGTGGTGAACTTGAATTGGTAGTTTAAATTGAGTACGAAAAAAGTGAAACAATTTTGAGACAATACAATTTTTCAGAAAACTTCCACACCATTGGTCTTAGAGTCTTCAAGTTTGGCATGTAGGTACTTTGGTTTATGCCCGTTCTGATGATGGCATACTGATCAAGATCAAGGTCAAGGTCCGGGAGATCGGTAGGCCTTGAAAGTGGTAGGGGTCTAAAAATTAACCCAAAAAAACATTATAAGATAAGATGGGAATATGAGAGAGGGATGGAGAGAGAGAGAGAGAGAGAGAGAGAGAGAGAGAGAGAGAGAGAGAGAGAGAGAGAGAGAGAGAGAGAGAGAGAGAGAATTTTATAAGAATCTAGGCATAAGCTGATGGTATTGGTAACGTTTGAAGTAAAACTCATTAATTAGCATTACTGATAAACAAGGTTGTCCATTAGGAACTTGTGATAAGATTTTCGAAAGGAAGATACGCTAGTTTTATTCTTTAGATAATCAGGGAAGTCGTTCCACAGTTTACCACCTGAGAATGTAAGGGATAATTTATATAAGCTATCCACAAAAAGTTAAGGATCACTTGCAAACTAATTCATAACTTTCCAAATAAGAAAGCCAATGCGTTGAATTTTGGCCAACATTTAATTCAATGCTTTAGTGATAACGATACACAATTGCCTTCAATTTCGAGCAATCGTTTGGTCTGTACATTTGATCAAAGTGGGTACGTATCGAAATTTGATTTCCCAAAGTCATTGAAATCACAAGACAGGGCATTCTGATGCTCCCAAAAGTTCAGTAATGCGTGTATCCGCCATGGCTGTTCTGGCACTCGACGCAGCGAGTCCTCATGGAGTTGACCAGGGTGGTGAAGATCCTCTGTGGAAGCGCCTGCCACTCAGCCTGCAGCATCTGGTAGAGGTGCTGGGCATCCCTGGGAGGGGGGTGGTTGCTCCTCACTTTGCGATCCAGCTCATCCCAGAGGTTCTCAATCGGGTTGAGGTCGGGACTGCATGCTGGCCACTCCATTCTGTTGACTCCAGACTGCTGCAGGAAGTCGTTGACCACCCTTGCCCTGTGGGGGCGAGCGTTGTCATCCTGGTAGACAGCCGGCGGTCCCATCTGCTGCAGTGTAGGCACAGCCAGCGGTCGAAGGATCTCATCCCGGTATCGGAGGCCAGTCAGGTTACCCTGTACATGATACAAGGGTGTTCTGTGGTGAAGGCTGAAGGCCCCCCAGACCATTACAGAACCTCCACCAAAGGCCACCTTTTCTTGGACAGTGGCGTCAATAAAGCGTTCCCCTGGGCGCCTCCAGACCCTCAGTCGGCCGTCGTTGTGGTTCAGGGTGAAGCGTGATTCATCACTGAACAGGACCTGGGACCATTGCTGACGTGTCCACCTCACGTGACGTCTGCAGAAGGCGCGGCGTGCTGCCCTATGGGCTGGAGTTAAGCGTGGCCGTACAGCTGGGCGACGAGAACGGAGGTTAAACCCATGAAGGCGGTTCCGTATGGTCTGCTGGCTGATGTTGATGTTAGTAGCCACCCTCAGCTGCCTTCGAATGATGCTGGAAGAGGCTGTTCTTGTCTGCAGGGCTTGTCGTTCAATGAGACGATCTTCACGTGGAGTTGTCTTCTTCGGTCGACCAGATCTGCGTCTTTCATGGACCCTCCCAGTGGCTGTGAAGCGTTGAATCAGTCTGACAATGACCGAGATGGACACCTGAAGTCGCCTGGCCACTTCTCGCTTGGGAACACCATCTTGGAACCATGCAACAGCTCGTCCCCTATCCAACTCGCTCAATTTTCGTCGTGGAGGCATTGTCAAATCAGGCCTAATACTGGTGGTATGTCTTCTTATAAAGCCAAGCAAGAGACAGCATCTCACACATAAACAGCAGTGCTTGCACGTGCATAATGGTTTTTCCATCTGGCTTGTGCAATGTGTTCATGCAGAACGATCCAAAACAAGGTCCTTTTTCGCAAGTTTCCGCTTTTTCTTTTGCTGCCAAGCTCAGTAATAGAGAATCACGTGCAATGTTTCCACTAACACAACATCGCCCACTTACAGCTGAACAAGAATTCATAACAATTTGGCTTGACTGAGAAAAAAATAACAGGAGTGAACGGAGTTTATTGCGCACCTGTTTTCTCATAGTGATCCTTAACTTTTTGTGAGTAGTGTAGATCTGTTCTGGGGCGGGGCATTGTTAATTTGGTTTTGCTTCGAATTGTATGGACTTTAAATTTAGTAATAAGATATTTTGGTGCTAACTTATTTATGATCTTGTACATAAGGGTACCTTTGTTTAGTAGGCATTTCAAATCAAATGGTAAAATATTAAGTTCTTTATAGTCATTGGTTTCTAGGGATGACGATTTAAGGAGTATGAGTTTAAGAGAGCGTTTATATAGTCTTTCAACATGTTTGAGTGTGTTTTTACCAGATGAATCCCAACATGTTGATGCATAATCAATATCAGGTTGGATATAGGCATGGAAAAAAGGTCTACGCGTATGTTGATCTAAAAAGTGTTTAATTCTGTTGAGCTGAAATACTTTATTTGAAATTTTCTTGGACAGAATGTCCATGTGTTTTGACCAGGATAAGTTGTTGTCAATGTATACGCCGAGTAATTTGTGTGAAGTAACTTCTTCTAGAGGCTTTTCATAGATAGTCGGTGTTCTTTATTGATTTTTAAAGTTTTGCCTCTTTTGTCTTGTGATTAACATGAATTTAGACTTTTTGGGGTGTAAGGCCATATGATTTTGCTCTGCCCAGTCAACTAGATTATTAATGTCACTCTGCAATCCAGAACAGATTGAATCAGCATTGTGGCCATTTTTATGCACTGTGGTGTCGTCTGCAAAAAGCTCACACGATGAAGTAAGATGAAGGGGGAGGTCATTTATATAAACGGTGAAGAGTATAGGTCCTAAGACAGAGCCTTGGGGAACTCCATAATTGACTGATTGAAATGAAGATGTAATAGTATCTTTGGAGACGGTTTGTCGACGAAACGAGGGCGATAGAATCTTGGGTTAAACCATACAATGATAGTTTTTTTTAATAGAAGGCCATGATCAATAACATCAAAGGCCTTAGCAAAGTCGACGAGAATGGCACCGGTGAGAAGGTCATTGTTAATATTGGAATGCCACTGTTCAATTAGTTTAGTGAGTACTGTTTGGCAGGAATGATTTTCTCTAAAGCCACTTTGGTTACAATGGAAAAGATCATGTGTGGTAAAGTATGTCTGAAGATTACGTTTTAAATGCTTTTCTAGAGGTTTGGAGAGGTTAGACAAGATAGAGATAGGTCGGTAGTTTGACGGATCTTGGGGGTCACCAGATTTATATAGTGGTATCACCTTGGTATCTTTAAATAATTGGGGATAACAGCATTTCTCAATCAAAGGTTATAAATATATGTAAGACAGTCAGTGATAATAGGCGCAGATAGCTTTAAGATATAGTTATCAATATGATCTAAACCGCAACATTTAGAATGCTTGAGTTGAATTAATTCTTGGTATACCTCATGTACATCCATAAACTGGAAACTGAGTTTAGGACCTGTTGTAGTCACAGTACTCTTTCAGTAACAATAGATCGTTAGAGCCAGTTCGGTCGGCTAGTATCGTTTTATCAGCTATGGTACATAAATGATTGTTGAGTTCTTCTACAGATAGATCGTTTGACAAGGGCGCACTGTGTGTTGAAGATTTGCAGGATAATTGGTTTATTGCTTTCCAGATAGATTTTGAGTCTTTTTTAGATTGAATAAGATCGCCCAAATATTTTATTTTTGCAACTCGCTTCATGTTTGTTATTTTGTTTCGCTGCTTTTTAAAAGCTACATCCTTACCAGTTGTTTGTACTAAGCTTTCACGAGTCTTTATTTCCGCATTTATATTATCGTTTAACCATGGGGGTTTACCTTCAGGTTTGACACGTTTGGTTATAAAAGGGGCATGTTTATCATATATTGGAATGAAGATATTATACCACCTTTCAAGGGCTTTATTGGGGTCATTGTACTGAAAAACGATGGAAAAGTCGGTCATACATAAATCATATAAGAATTGCTCAGGGTTAAAGGATTTATAGCTACGAAATGATACACATCTATGAGAACATTTGGGGATTTTGATGCCTTTTTTGACCATGTTAAACATATAGGGAAGTGATCGCTTAACCCGAAGACAGGAACAGACGTTTCAACTCTGTGACCAGGATTGGTGATGTATATATGGTCAATGAGTGTTTGGGTCTGTAGTGTTATTCTTATGGGGTTATTAAGTAATTGAGACATATTATAAGATTCATAGAGACGTTTCCAGTTATCATGGGCTTTAAGAAGATCAATATTCAAATCACCTAGCAATGTGATGTCGGTATAGGATAAGGAAACATTGTCCATCATAGATGAAAATCGCTTAAGCCACTCCACACGTTCATCGGGATTTCTATATAAAAATCCCACAATAATTGTACCCTGGTACATAAATTAGATTGTCAGACACAACATCAGATAACCTAGACTCGGCAAAGGCAAAACAATGAAAACAAGTATTAGAATTTGACAAGACAGAAGGCACATCAGACATTTTGTTTAAAAGATGACATGCATTTGAATAACCTATTTTAAAACCCGGTTTCGATAACCATCTAGAATTACTGGTAACATTGGCCATTTTAACGTAATTGCTTAAAACAATCACCAACTCAAGAGGAAACCAGGGATATGAATATCAATATAAAAGAAAAATCAGGCCTTTAGGCGAAAGAGTGAACAACTTAAAA
>CM065691.1:37004426-37029426 GCA_017654935.2 Phymorhynchus buccinoides
TCAGACACCGTGGCTCTGACCATGTACGGAGCAGAGGGTGGCACAGAGGGGGGTGGTACACCGGGATGGAAGGACGGGTAGCCATGAGGGTATGTGGGGGTTGAGGGGGTGGAGGCGTAGTAGGGCTGGTGAGCGGTGGGCTGTGACACAGACTGGTGTTGTGGCGTTGAGCCTTCTTGGTAGTAATGGGAATAGTTGGGGGGTGTAGTGAAGGGGGTATAGAGCAGGTGGGGTGGTTGGGAAGAAACGGGTTGGTTTGATGGAAGTTTAGCGCTTTCTGCATTGGCCCCAAAGTTAAAGGGTGGAGGTTTACCCAGATACTTGATGTTACGGGCTAGTTTGAGAAGGCCTTTGTGACTGATGACCAGGGTGGAGGCGTACATGTCCTTTTTGGGCGCTTTACTCTTCGCAATGAAGGATTCTGTGTGGTCGATGTATATGGCCTGCAACTCGGCGCACACAGCGGCCAGGTTATGGTTGGACTGGGTGATGGACGGGTTCATTAGGTGCTTGCCGAAAGCTGGAACAATGGAGGACATTACAATGGTGGCAGAGGGGAAAGCGGAACGGCACTTGGAGAGCAGCGCCCTCCAGTGTTCAGCTGTGATCACTCCCCCTTTGCAATCATTCACACCTGTGTGAATGACAAGTTGGGTAATTTGGGGGTTGGGAAGAAGGGAGTCAATCCAGAGCTGTAGGTCGACAACTGTCAGGGCTGGAACACAGACTTTTTGTGTTGACGCAAATTGCCCTGTGTTCATCTTCTGGGTGTTGAGATGTTGGAGGGTGTAGTCTCCAACAAACAAACAGTCCGTGCTTTTCTCTATGGTTTCTTGTTGTAGACACTGAAGGGGGGTGGGGCGAGGGGATTGCTGTCTGCCTACAATGAGGGGGATTCTTTGGAACTGGGATACAGTGGGGGTGCCTCGAAACGGTTGGACACAGAGACAGAGTAGACTGGAAAAGCGGCTGATGAGGAAGAGGGTGGCATGGGGGCAGTTTGGTTGGGTGGAGGAGGGTGGAAGGTTGGTGGGGGTTGAGGGGGAGAGTCAGCGTGATTTGAGCTGAGGGCTGTTGCCTGGGATAGTTGAGGGACACCGTTGGTATTTGGATGAATGGGGGGTGAAGCTGAGTGACCCTGGGTAGGAGTGGGGGTTGTCTGTTGGACTCGGCGTTGCTGATCCTGGAGGGGGGGAGGGGGGAGGAGTAGCTGGATGGAGGGGCTGCCAGAGAGAGAGAGAGAGAGAGAGAGAGAGAGAGAGAGAGAGAGAGAGAGAGAGAGAGAGAGTGCAATGATGATGATGATGATGGATTATGATGATGATGATGATGATGATCACGATCATGATCGTAATAAAGAGAGAGACAGGCAGACAACTACATAGAACATAGAGACTAACAGAAAAAAACCACAGAGACCGAGAGACAGAGACAGGCAATGATAAGAGTCAGGCAGTGAGAACTGATTGAGAAGGTAAAGAGACTTTCAGAGCTATATAGAACAATGGCTGGGGACCAGTTGTCGCCATTTTCCTTTTTCATGCAACGCCATAAGAGGACCCAGCCGCCATCCTGGGATAAACATGTCGTCGCATCCAGCTAGCTCACCACACTCAGATTTACCCGAAGATAGTGGCTATGAAAACGGCTGATATCCAGCCATATTAATATGTTGTCCCAATATTTCAGGCATTGAAGATCCCTGTGACCGAACACTTCCTGGATGTCATTTTCGAGAAGCTGGATGTTAACAAAGATGGCTTTGTAGAACTGGAGTAAGTACAGTATTTTTCACTTTCATCGCTTAAGCAAGCATGCATTTAATAATAATAATAATAATAATAATAATAAATAAAGCTTCTATAGCGCTCTTCGATGATACAAAATCATCATCAGAGCGTTTTACAAATATTACGAGACAAAGCAATCAAGAAGAAAAACATTATTACAAAACAATATGAAGAAGAAGGAAAGGAAAAAAAACCTCTACAGAGAGCTGGACAACAGAGCGTCTTCAGAGAACAACCACCCCCGCCCGTCTCTCCAATCAAGTGTTTCGGCTGAGAACTCCTTATGCTCCTTGGGGGCCGGGCCGCCTCTAGGTCATGGCTCTGGGTGCCCCTCTGCTGCCGTTACTTTTTTGGGGGTGACTCGGCAGTTTTGTGAATGACCATGAGCTCTTAAGCTAGGAGGAATTTTGCACTCACATTTAGTGCTGCAACTTTCGGGATCTGTTGGCTATTAAGGCACGCTCCCTCCGACATCATCTACCCTGATGTCCTATTTTGGCCGAGAGAGTGATGATTTGCCATGGATAAGGCTTTTCCGTTAATGGACAGCCACACGTCCACTAAAATCGCACGATTGTGCGACACGATTCGATCACGTGACCTCGATGTGCCAATCACATTTGTTCTTGGAGACCACGTGATCGAATCGTATCGTACAGTCGTGCGATTTTAGTGGACGTGAGGCTGGCCCTTTAGAGACAATTTCCAGCTCAGCTAAGCCTGCCGAAATAGCAGTTGCCTTCTCTGCTATATGGAAGACAAACCATTGGCAGACACGACGCAAGCTGACTTGCACGTAGCACCTCACTTGTGAGTACCTCTCCACTATAAACCTAATTCTAACCCAGCCATCTTGAATAGCAGCTGCCCCTATTCGCTATCTGTAGACATAATCGGAAACAGACCGGCGTATGTATGTAGAAAGATGGCATACGTGTTGCTTTCTCTATTTTTCTGCTGGTCTTTATTTTCCCATCAAAATCTGTGTATGAGTGCGCGCGTGCGTTTGTTAACATAAAGTTATGCTTAAGTGTGATTGCCAATGCAATAAACAACTATAATCTCTCTCTCTCTCTCTCTCTCTCTCTCTCTCTCTCTCTCTCTCTCTCTCTCTCTCTCTCTCTCTCTCTCTCTCTCTCTCTCTCTCTTCATCTTACCTCCCCCCAAAAAATCGCAGTGAGATGATGAGAGTGCAACGGGACACGGCCCGGCAAGTGAAGCTCCGTCAGATCAAAGCCAAAGCCAAGAACAAGGAGGACGCAGGGTTGGCAGGACTGCACAAAGCCCTGAGAGACCTCATCGCCAAGCGCAAGGAGGACAAGGAACCCCGACGTGACACGGGCACCGCCACTCCAAGCGCCTCCAACGTCACCAGCAACAGCAACTCCAAACTAACGTCCGGTGGGGGTCGGAGAGTGGCTGTGGGAGGCCTGCAGCTGACGCAAGCCAGGTATATAATTATAATTTAATAGTTATAGTAGCTGGAAGAGAAGATAGTCTAATGATTTCAACAAAGGTGGATAATGGTCAACCTATGGCGATATTTTTCACGCCAGAGGGCAGTCAATGCACTAGGGGCTTATCACCCGATTTTCTTACTTGGGCGTAGTGAGAGAGAGAGTGATGGTAGGACCACTCACTGTCTCTCTCTCTTTCTTTATCCCCAACTAATAATATAGAGAGGATTAGCCCCACACGAGCGTCATGCCCTCTGGCGTGAGAAAAATCGCACTAAGTCTCTCATTCGGCATTAAAGACACACAGGCCTTTTCCTCACACTATGGCTCTTGTCACTGGTTGACATTAGCCTGTAATAAGGGTCAATAGTAATCGAGTAATGATTTTCTACAGTATTGGAATATCATGGTACAGCTTAGTCTTTCGGCTCTCATTCATGACGTTCATGTAGGCCCCTATATGAGTGTATGTATGCATGGTGTGTGTGTATGCATGGTGTGTGTGTGTGTGTGTGTGCGTGCGTGTGTGTGTATGTGTGTGTACATGTGCTGGTTGTGTGTGGGTTGTTTATGTGTGTATATTGTTGTGAATATATGCTGTTATTTCATGCTTGCGAATTGTGTGACAATGCATACGTGTTATGGGTTAGGCCTATTATAAGTATTATTATTATTATTATTATTATTATTATTAGTAGTAGTAGTAGTAGTAGTAGTAGTAGTAGTCACAGCAGTTGTTGCTGCTGATTGCTATGTGCATTTTTACCGGCCAAACGAAGTCTGACCGGTATTGTTTTGTCTGCTCATGTTATTGGATTTTGAGCCAGTGCGAAGCCCTCTAGTTTGAGTCATAGTCTTCCATGAACGTCTAGGCGGTATCATGATTTTCCATTACCGTAGAACACCATTTATTATACGTACCGCTGTCACTTTACTATTGGCCTTCACTACAGGGCAATGTCTCACTCGCTGCTCACTGGTCCCTTGACCGGGAATGGTAGTGGGGGCGCTGCGCTGACATGAACACCAACTTCCTCCATTCATGCCGATCATGTGCCAGTGCATGGGTTTCTGCAAATGTCTTCTGGGTTCATTCAGTGATGTTGTCGGCCCATTTCTTCTTCTGTCTGCCTCTTCTTCTGCTTCCCTGGACTGTTCCCTGCAGGATGGTCTTTCAAAGGCCGTTGGTTCTTGTGACATGGCCGTATCACGTCAGTTCTTGATGGTAGTGAGGAGGTCTTCATAATGGTCCGTGGCTTTTTTGATGGTCCTGAGTACATCTTCGTTAGTGATGTGGTCCAGATATGAGATGCCTAGGAGTCTTCTGTAGCATCTCATTTCCACTGTTTGGATCCTTCTCTGTAGGTCAGTTGTCAATGTCCAGGACTCGCATGCGTACAAGAAGATAGACGTGACCAGTGCACGCAATAGCCTCAGTTTGGTCTTCAAACTGATGTTCCTGTCTTTCCAGATAACCTTGAGCCTGGCCATGGCTGTTGATGTCTGTGCCGCTCTCGATATCACGTCTGTTCTTGATCCCTCTTCACTGATGATTGAGCCCGGGTATTTGAAATGGCTCACTGTCTCAAGTTCCTGTCCACTAGCTGAGATTTTGTTTGTGAGCGGCCTTCCTTTGTTTGTCATCAGCTTGTAGCTTGGTCTTTTCAGCGCTGATTTCCATGCCAAACCTTGTAGATGTTTCATCATGTCATGCGCAGCGTGTCTTGGGCAGTGTCGCTCCAGGCCTGAACACAGCCGAAGTCCTCCTGTACTCAATGGTTCGCTCTGGTTACGAACGCATGGCTGTTAAGCTCATGGTGAGCCCTTCCGCCCTAGCGGTTGACCTCACGATGTCTATCAATGATTTTATAAAAAAAAACATTTTAAGCAAGCCAAGCACGTACATGTTAGTTGATAAACACATTACTTTTGGTGAGCGTTCACTTATATTAACATTAATTTAATATTATTTGAATCGATAACATTATGATTTATAACACAAAACATTTTTTAATATGATTGTTTTTTGTCGTCCACAGCATGTGCCAGTAGGATTTGAACTTTTTAAGATTACAAAAGTTATTGTTACTTAAATTAAACGCCTCTTACAACAATTATACGTGGGATTTCCTCTCCCATCATTTCCACTAATGTGACTCTGTAGGCTATCCACTTAAGTCAGCTTATTCGCGATGCTGTTCCTGAGAGCCGTTTGTTTCTGGCACTTTTCACCAGCAATGTTCGTTTCATCATTTTCATTTTATTTTAATTCTTAGATGTATCTTGCTCAGTTTCTGCCAAGCGTAGTAAAAGAAAGAGCGCTATATAAACACATAATATAATCATTATTATCCTCCTCCTCCTCCTTCTGTTCGTATTCCTCATTATTATTGTTACTACTATTATTATCACCAGGTACTCTGTGACGTCGTCCAAACGGCGGGGAGAGGCAACGGACAGTGGCAGCCAGCAGATGACCACACCAGTGAAGGAAGAGGAACCTTTGTAGTGCTAATGTTATTGAAAATAGAGTCATTATAATTCAGCTTTAGCCTAAGTGACGGAGCTTCACTGTGATGACTTCAGTTGACGTCTTCAGTTAAGACGGGGAATTTTGTTGTTGATATATTGAAGTCTAAGTTAAATGACAGGGAATCGTTAATGTGATGACGTCATTCGACAGTTCTTGACGTAGAATCGTTGTTGTCATGATGTCAGTGGACGCCTATGGTATCTGATGTGGAACAGTTCTTGTCAATTAATGAACGGGTTTACGGTAATTTAATTAATGGGGCATCGTTCATGTCAATTGATCTGGACTTAACGGCAATGGGTCATTCTTGTCAGTTGATGTCTACAGCAAAAGACAGGCGTTGTTCTTGTGCATTGATGTCTACAGTAGCTGACGGGGAGTTGCTTTTGTCCATTGAGGGCTATAGTAACTGACGCTCCTATTAATTGATGTCTACAGTAACTGATTAAGATTCGTTATGTGCATTGATGTCTACAGTAACTTGATGGAAAATTCCTCTCAATTGATGTCTATGATAATTGATGAGGAATTGTTTCTGTTAATTGATGTCTACAGTAATTGATGGGGAATTGTTTGTTAATTGATGTCTACAGTAATTGATGGGGAATTGTATGTGTTAATTGATGTCTACAGTAATTGATGGGGAATTGTTTGTTAATTGATGTCTACAGTAATTGATGGGGAATTGTTTCTGTTAATTGATGTCTACAGTAATTGATGGGGAATTGTTTATTAATTTATGTCTACAGTAATTGATGGGGAATTGTTTGTGTTAATTGATGTCTACAGTAATTGATGGGGAATTGTTTGTTAATTGATGTCTACAGTAATTGATGGGGAATTGTTTCTGTTAATTGATGTCTACAGTAATTGATGGGGAATTGTTTATTAATTTATGTCTACAGTAATTGATGGGGAATTGTTTCTGTTAATTGATGTCTACAGTAATTGATGGGGAATTGTTTGTTAATTTATGTCTACAGTAATTGATGGGGAATTGTTTGTGTTAATTTATGTCTACAGTAATTGATGGGGAATTGTTTGTGTTAATTGATGTCTACAGTAATTGATGGGGAATTGTTTGTTAATTGATGTCTACAGTAATTGATGGGGAATTGCTTGTGTTAATTGATGTCTACAGTAATTGATGGGGAATTGTTTGTTAATTGATGTCTACAGTAATTGATGGGGAATTGTTTCTGTTAATTGATGTCTACAGTAATAATTGTAATTGATGGAGAATTGTTTGTTAATTGATATCTACAGTAATTGATGGGGAATTGTTTGTTAATTTATGTCTTCAGTAAGGGAACGTACACATATATGCGGAGATTCCGTGCGGAAACCCGTGCGCAATCCACAAATAAGTAAAAGAAAGAAGGCAAAAGATTTGCGCACGTGTCCGAATTTCCCCTAATCCGTAAATGTTTACCCTTCTTTCTTTTACTCATTTACGGATTGCGCACGGGATTTCCGCATGAACTGTCTACGAGGCCTAATGGACGGGGAATTGATTCAGTTAATTGATGCCTATAGTAATAGACGGGGAATCATTTGTGTTAATCGATGTCAACACAAATGACAGGGAACTGTTTGTGTAAATTGACGGGTACAGCAATTATCTGGGAGTTGCTTGTGTTGATGTCTACAGTGATTGACGGGGAAATGTGCACGTTAATTGATGTGTACAGTAATTAGAGGGGAATTGTTTGTGTTAATTGATGTCTACAGTAATTGACGGGGAATCATTTGTGTTAATCGATGTCTACAGCAAATGACGGGGAATCGTTTGTGTTAATCGATGTCTACAGCAAATGACGGGGAATCGTTTGTGTTAATCGATGTCTACAGCAAATGACGGGGAATCGTGTGTTAATCGATGTCTACAGCAAATGACGGGGAATCGTTTGTGTTAATCGATGTCTACAGCAAATGACGGGGAGTTGTTTGTGTTAATCGATGTCTACAGCAAATGACGGGGAGTCGTTTGTGTTAATCGATGTCTACAGCAAATGACGGGGAGTTGTTTGTGTTAATTGATGTCTACAGCAAATGACGGGGAGTTGTTTGTGTTAATCGATGTCTACAGCAAATGACGGGGAGTTGTTTGTGTTAGTCGATGTCTACAGCAAATGACGGGGAGTTGTTTAAGTAAATTGACGTGTACAGCAATTATCTGGGAATTGCTTGTGTTGATGTCTACAATGATTGACGGGGAATTGTTTATGTTAATTGATGTGTACAGTAATTTGAGGGGAATTGTTTATGTTAATTGATGTGTACAGTAATTGGAGGGGAATTGTTTGTGTCAATTGATGTCTATAATAATTGAAGGGGAATGTTTATGTTAATTGATGTGTACAGTAATTGGAGGGGAATTGTTTGTGTCAATTGATGTCTACAATAATTGAAGGGGAATTGTTTGTGTTAATTGATGTCTACAATAATTGAAGGGGAATTGTTTGTGTTAGTGGATGTCTACAATAATTGAAGGGGAATTGTTTGTGTTAATCGATGTCTACAATAATTGAAGGGGAATTGTTTGTGTCAATTGATGTCTACAATAATTGAAGGGGAATTGTTTGTGTTAATTGATGTCTACAATAATTGAAGGGGAATTGTTTGTGTTAGTGGATGTCTACAATAATTGAAGGGGAATTGTTTGTGTCAATTGATGTCTACAATAATTGAAGGGGAATTGTTTGTGTTAGTGGATGTCTACAGTAGCTCACGGGGGATTGATGTAAACAGTAAGTGATAAGGTTTTGTTCATGTCAGTTAACGTCTACAAAAAAAGTTGACAGATCTTTATTTTTATCAACAGACTTCTCTATCGTTTCTGTCAGTTAACGGCTACATTAATTGATGAGGAATTTTCTTTGTCAATGGATGCCGGCACTAACCGACGAGGACAGGGTGGGAAGAAATCGGTTAGCAAGGTTCCAGTACCTTTTATCGGGCGGGGGTGAGGCATGCTAATTGTTTCCTGTTGTGTTGTTGTGTATGTATATACGTGTGCGTACGTATAAATGTCTTAATGTGTGCATAAGCATGGAGGCAGAGGCATTCTCTCCCCCGCTCCCTTTCCTTACCCTTCTCCCTATTCCAATCTTAACCTAGTTAAGATGGTGTTTTTGCTTTTCCCCAGAAGCTCTTATTTGACATCATGTAGGCCAAGTACAGGCACAAGCAATGGGCGTATTACACATGACAAAAACATATCCATATTGGGTTTAAGCTAAGCTACATCGATTTTTGTGTGATTTCAGATGATTTGGAAAAGCAAACTATTTTCTTAAAGTTTGCTTTTTTTAACTACATGTGGCATCTCTCTTTTTCACACACACACACACACACACACACACACACACACGCGCGCGCGCATGCACACACACACACACACAATCTGAATATCTATTTATCTCTCACGCCCTTCTCTGTTTTTTTCTTCACTATGCGCGTGCGCAGATGTGTGTGTGTGCGTGCGCGTGCGTGTGCGTGTGCGCAACACTGATGTTAAAAACGTGACTGTTTAGAATTGTGTATAAACCTCCAAAACTTAGTACTTTTTAAATTACTATTATTGATAATCACTGTATAACTGTTTCTTTTTGTAAAGCACATAGAGATATAAAGTATGCGCTCTAAAAATATTCTAAATAGATAAATAAAAATAACTTCTAAAGTTCTTCTTCTGTGATGGCGAACAACTTCTTTTTTATCGAAATAACTCTACGCACTTGTAGATACCTGACCATAGAAACATAAACATAAAGAAGTCAGAGAGAGGCGAAAGAACAATGTATGGAGCTTATTATGACTTATGATGTTTACTGGTTGGATGTTGTTGACAGTTTTTTCATTTTTAAAGTGAACCATAGGCCTTTATTTCGCAGTATCAAGGCAAGACCACCCCGGCTAGCGAAACGCTCTCCAGGAACAACAAGCTCCGACCGGCACAGCAACTGCACTTCAAATTAATTTACCAGTTCTCTGACCTACGGCTCCTAATTCCCTGATTGATGTAGTCTTTGGGTTGAGGGAGCCAGTGGGTGCAGGCCCCCAACCTCTTCCAAGGGCTGAGGGACGGGTCCCGTTGAGGTGGCGCTGCAGTCTGGCTTCAAAGGATGCCAGAGTTAATGTTCATGAAGCTTTCTATTCTGTTGTTTTCGAGCAAAATGCACACGCTTGTTAGCCCAAAGTCAACTTGTTCACTGTTTTTATTGAAGTAGACAATATTTGACTCGGAATAAGCTATTTTCACCTACATAAAAACAACACACACGCACGCGCGCGCACGCACGCAGACACGCACACACGCGCGCACGCACGCACACACACACACACACACTAAAAACAAAAATATCACTTGCACTGCATCCCTACTTAAAACATCGCTTTGCCATTGAATAAGGTAATACATAAAAAAACAGAAATTGAGAACAAACATTTGGGAACATATCTATTCTATAAATAAAGATTAAGCCAAAAATACTACGTCAAAGAGTTATCTCACATTTGTAAATCAATTTTTTCCCAGAAGTTACACATTTTTTGGGGTAATTGTCTGAGCTACAAAAAACAATCAGAATCATTTTAAGCTATGGCTAGAAATAATCATATTTTGTGGGGGTTTTCCCCCATCTCCAGTCAATTGTTGACTGTCATATCGTTTCAATGCTATCTTCAAGGTATGCATAGATGATAATAAGTGTGTCTTTATTATTTTTTTCAGACACTTATTGTGTTGTTTTTGTTTATTGTTTTTTGAATAAATCACCTATTTTTGGTATGTCTTAAAACAATTAACGCGTTTGTGAGTGGCGTATGCCAAGTATATGTATGTCTGAGTTGAAATATTTAGTAAGTGAGTGTGTGCGCAAGAATGTGTTGTGTATATGTGTGTTTGTGCAAGTGTGAGAGCGCGCGCGTATTTTTGAGTGTGTGCGTGTGAACGTGAGATTTGTACCCTTTGTGTGTACGTGTGCGTGTGTGCGCGCAGGCACGCGCGCGTGTGTGTTAAATGGGAACAAAATCGTCAGTTTTAGGAAGACCAATTTCTATCATATTCGATATTTTTGATGACTGTGACTTTCACGAGTTCAATCTCAACGATCATACTCACATTGCTAAATTAAATAAGCATGGACGTGGGACATTTGATCCGTTACTACCTTTCTTTGCTTCTCCATACACACCATACGCATTCGATAAACAGTCAAACGTGTAGACACAGCACGCGTGCTTTATGCAAATCATAAACAAACGCTTTATTTGTAGATTGTTCAGCAGCTATAACGAGTGTCTTTCGCGTGTACACAACAACTACTTATCACACATTATCTCACATAATGATGATGGAGGCATCAGCTAGGGCCTACTTACATCGCCCCATGCTCATCCACATTCATCAAAAACAACAACATCATTATATAAATAATAGTCAAGCGCTCATAATGTTTAAACTTTTATATAAAAAACCCCCACATTTTGTCGATTTGTGTTCATGACATTTCTGTTTATATTCCAGTTGTTTGTTTATAATCTGTGGCCTTAAAATAAGCCTGACAACAAGAGATTTGAGAGAGTTTCACAGATTAGTGAAAAAGAGCATTGCGAAAACCCAATGTTAAATTAAATAGAAAGCAAAGGAATGTAGATATTGGAAAACAACAACAGCAACACAAAAACAATACGCTTCCTTTCATTTTTCATTTTCCAACGTAAAACCCTTTTCAATAATCAACCCAGTCAGTACCATGCTTTGCGTGATGTAAGGAATGTAGTGCGACAGTTAGCCCGGTATAACATCAAAGGGAAGAAGGGGAATAAATGGTTGAGATGTGTGTGTGTGTGTGTGTGTGTGTGTGTGTGTGTGTGTGTGTGTTGTGTGTGTGTGTGTGTGTTTGTGTGTGTTTGTTTGTGTGTGTTTGTGTTTGTGTGTGTGTGTGTTTGTTTGTGTGTGTGTGTGTTTGTGTGTGTGTGTGTTTGTTTGTGTGTGTGTGTGTGTGTGTGTGTGTGTGTGTGTGTGTGTGTGTGTGTGTGTGTGTGTGTGTGTGCTTTCCAGGTAAGGGGGAACATAATAGATGGGAAAAGAAAGGTGAAAGTAAGGTAAGCAAGAGAAGTAGATAACAACAAACTGGGTGGGTGGGGGGGGGGGGGGGAGATTTATCTTTATCTTTATGTTGTTTGCAGTCTCGTTAACAGCAAGAGGGTTGAACGCAGGACAGGGAAAGGAAGTACAATATATATATAAAGAATAAACTTATCACATAACACACTTTGTTCTCTCTGGTATCTGTAAGAATGGCCTTTAAAGTAACGTTGCAAAACGGACAGATCAAATCCAGCTATAAACATAATGACACAATTGCTACATGTTATGGACATAATACTCTCCAGAAAGCAGGATTAAGGGGGGGGGGGGGGGGGTAGAAACATAGAGAGATAGAGAGGGAAAGAGAGAGAGAAAAGATTGGACAAACACACACAAAAGAAAGGAGCCCATCAAAAACTTTTAAGTCAGATCTAAAAGTGATATTAATTGAGTAACAAGTGAAGAAGTAATAGCCATTATGCCTTGATAATGTCCATGTTTGATTCCCAAAACGTATACACAGGGGTGGGGTTTAAAGAAAGAGCGCGTCTGAGCAAAATGGGGCGTTGCATTCACAAAATTGAAATGTCTGAAACTGCAATAATATTCCGCATTATCTTGTTGCAGACAAATGAAAGTATTGGTCGTGGAGAAACGACGTTTCAATAGCAATTCTTGTGCTAGAAAAGAACACGAACAGACATGTCACCAACTACAATATGAAGGGCGCTGACAAGATAGCGTGAAACACGGCAACGGGAAACAATGCAGTACAACCGTAGGCCATGCAAGCCAAAGACAGATCTCACCAACATACACAGACACGCATTATTGTAGATCAAAATACACGTCATGTTTCACTCTCTCCCATACGCAACATACAACAGCCATACGCAAGTAATATCCTTATAAGCGT
This sequence comes from Phymorhynchus buccinoides, assembly GCA_017654935.2. Taxonomy (NCBI): domain Eukaryota; kingdom Metazoa; phylum Mollusca; class Gastropoda; order Neogastropoda; family Raphitomidae; genus Phymorhynchus; species Phymorhynchus buccinoides. The sequence goes on from CM065691.1 coordinate 37,017,220, forward strand.
ATGACTATTGCTCTAGGAAGAGAGTGAGAACAATGTGTAGTCCAGCCATTACACCCATAAACAGTTTCCCTAGGCATGCTCCATGAAATGAGAAAAGCGAACTCATCCAACCTCAAAACATTCTGGATGATCAAGAACACATTATGGTAGAGGTCTAAATTCTATCTGATGAAAACAGTTTCTCCTCATTACGATCGTTTAAGCTAAATAATAATACAAGTAACAGAATTGCAACAGGACGGATTGCAGCACAGAAATGTTTCCAACCGTGACGGAAGTGTACATCTAACACGATTGATAGCATTACCTACCTGTCACCCGCTGAAGAAGAACCCAGTTCCAAATGTCTACTCCATCAGGTCAGATCTATCTCTTCATTTCCCCCCGCCCCCCCCCCCCCCCCCCCCCCTCTGCATGGTAGCATTAAAGACCTAGTACGTCACGTGTCAAAACACGGTTTTCACGTGCTTTCCCTCTTATAGCTGGTAAGAAATCTTATTTTGACCAAGTGTTGCTCCCATACAAATTGAAAACGAGGCATCACTTTAAAGAGCAGCCTCGATCGTATACGAAGAAAGTCACGAAAACGAAGCATCACTTTAAAGAGCAGCCTCGATCGTATACGAGGTAGGTCTGAATGCGGGCCACACCGACCCAGAAAAAAACCAAGGGACTTAATCCAGCCGGCTCTGTGGGTCTTTAAAGACCCACCAGATCACATGTCAAAATCACGGGTTTCACGTGTTTTCCCTCATATAGCTGGAAAGAAATCTTGTTTCGACCAGGTCTGACTTCCATACAAACGCCCCCAAATTCAAACCGAAACATCATTTTAAAGAGCAGCCTCAATGTGAAGTTGGTGACATTTGTATATGGGTCACAGGTACCCAGAAAAAAACAAAGGACTTAATCGTGGTGTGTCAGCGTATCTTTAAGATTTGGCCGTAAGAAATTATTTATTTTACGTACAACATATTCTTTCTAATAATTAAGTAGCTTTCGCTATCGTTTGATTTGATTTGATTCGGCGTATTCACCAGCATTGTTTATCTGACGAGGGCTATATATTATGCTCCCAACATTTTGTAATTTCTTAACCAGATGTTACACCTACCGTCCCCATTCAGTTCTTGCTTTACTTTGAAGGTGCTGTTTGCACACACACAGCTATCACAATGCTCTGGTGGTTTGGGCATCCATTGGATAGTAAGTACAATCGGATATTAAGTACAGCTACAACTACCACCATTACGACTACCAGTTTGGATATTAAGTACAGCTACAACTACCACCATTACGACTACCAGTTTCTTGGCTCACCCCACTCTTGTTACATGGCATATTATGTTAATGTCAACGCTTGATTATCCATGCAATATTAATGATCGCAACACAGACACACAACACGCACCCATCAGCCAGCATCAGTCTGCGGCGATTCTCTTAAGTATGCAAATTAAGTAGGAAGAAAAGCTAAATAGCAGCGTGCCACATTTGGAGATATGCACGTGGGGGATCAACACACAGAACTGTTTACATCCAGCAATATTAACAATTTTATTTTAATCTTTTCATTGCATTCGTGGCCCTATATCAGATCCTCGAGGCTGAGATATTCACATAATAAAACTTCAAAATAATACTTTTTTTAGGTGTTTTTTTCTTTGTCAAAGAATTGAATTGACACGTGTATGGGCTGCAGTGCTGCTGAACGCCAGCATAAAATTGGAGTTGCATAAAATGCACATCAGCAATACAGTTTTCTTTTGTACACACTCTTTTTGTGTGTGCACAATTTCACCATGATCATCATGTTTAATGCTATAATGTGACGTTATCTAAATAACAAACTTGTAAAAACAAAACAAAACAGACACACACGATCTTGCTATGAACATATAATTATAAATGTGACTTGTCTCCCCTCTCTTAGAAGGCACCCCAAAATAGATATTACGATCGACAGTTAAATACTTGATCTTATATCAAACACATAACCAAAACCAAAAACAGCTGATCTAACACCTTGCATGAAACAGTCCTGATGTTTAGTGTACAACTCTATGCACATTTATCCAACTCTTGTCACCTAAATTTCAGAACAAGGTCAGTCACGTTGACTAAGCATATACTTTGCACTAACTTAACCGGAGACTTTATTTATTTAACACTCAAATCACGTACGGCTATATTTTACACCAAAGTCATAAATGATACTATTTCATATCAACATAAACCGCAATACTAGCCAGTTTTCTATGGCGTTTTTTTCAATTACATCAATCTCGACTGTATCTTAGACCAACAAGCTCTGTAATAACTGTTTGACTATACAAATGTGTTGTCGTGCACCCGTATCTTGCATACTCCTTATGATCTGGCATATAAATGGTCGCCAAGCATACAATTCCATGTCACACACACTGAATAAAGTACCCCTTATAATTCTTGAATAAACATGTTTTTACCAGTAGCAGTAATAAACACAATTTGACACACAGTGATTGTTTTGCATAGATTTGTGTGTGTGTGTGTGTGCATACATTGAGTTTAGTAGGGTTTTTTTGTAGACAAGGGTTGACTTGGCCAAACAATTGGCTTACACAACCAAGCAATAGCTACTTAGTCACATAATAAATTATGATGCTCTACTATAACATTAACAACACCATGTTTAACTATCTACCATAATAATGACATCCACAACTGCTACTTTTCATACATACACTCTGTCATGTCTACTTAACTAGATGACACAGTCGCTGAATTTCCTTACGTATAAAAACGCCTTTCACGCTTTGAACTTCAACAATAGGTGCCTCACTTCAGGTAAAGACAACAACAACAACAACAACAAAACAAACAAACAACCAACAACAACAAAACAACCACACACACACATATGCACATAACAAAACTCCATGGATCATGCATACATTATAGACCTGGGCCTGTATTCACGTTGAGAAGCTCTTCCAAAAGTCCTTTTAAATCCTATAGGACATTGGAAGAGCTTCTAAGTTAGCATCATGCTAAGTCTCATGCTATCTCAACGTGAATACAGGCCCTGGTCTTTTAAAATTAACCTTTATATCATTTTAAGTAGTCGTATAAGAGTTTTGAAATCAAACAAAAATTATTAATAAAAAAACCCATTAACAATGTTGCAATGTGGATGACATAATCACTGGATGCCATCTTTAAAGTGTGCCTTTTATCCATCTTCAGTTGGGTCGGTTTTCCAATTAATCTATGGTTTGTAAGCAAGGGCACACCGAATGTATTTATGCAAACAAGGCAAAAATAAAAGCTGTCATATCTTCCCAGTAGTACAAACAAATCTATTCTTGCAAATTAATCTGGCAGAGATGGGAAACGTGTACCCAGGATCCAAGCCAATGGAGAAAAAGACACAAGGCAAAGAAACTCCACAGCGAGCTGGACAACAAAGGGCCTTCAGAGAAGAAGCCCCCACCCGCATCCCCATACCCACCCACCCTCAATCAAGCGCTTTGTCCCTCAATTCCTTACACTCTTAATGGCGTGTGCACCCCCCCCCCCCCCCCACCCCATCACCACCCTCAATCAAGCGCTTTGTCCCTCAACTCCTTACACTCTTAATGGCGTGTGCACCCCCCCCCCCCCACCACCCCATCACCACCCTCAATCAAGCGCGTTGTCCCTCAACTCCTTACACTCTTAATGGCGTGTGCACCCCCCCCCCCCCCCCCCCCCATCACCACCCACCCTCAATCAAGCGCTTTGTCCCTCAACTCCTTACACTCTTAATGGCGTGTGCACCCCCCCCCCCCCCACCACCCCATCACCACCCACCCTCAATCAAGCGCGTTGTCCCTCAACTCCTTACACTCTTAATGGCGTGTGCACCCCCCCCCCCCCCCCATCACCACCCACCCTCAATCAAGCGCTTTGTCCCTCAACTCCTTACACTCTTAATGGCGTGTGCACCCCCTCCCCCCCACCACCCCATCACCACCCACCCTCAATCAAGCGCTTTGTCCCTCAACTCCTTACACTCTTAATGGCGTGTGCACCCCCCCCCCCCACCACCCCATCACCACCCACCCTCAATCAAGCGCTTTGTCCCTCAACTCCTTGCACTCTTAATGGCGTGTGCACCCCCCCCCCCCACCACCCCATCACCACCCACCCTCAATCAAGCGCTTTGTCCCTCAACTCCTTGCACTCTTAATGGCGTGTGCACCCCCCCCCCCCACCACCCCATCACCACCCACCCTCAATCAAGCGCTTTGTCCCTCAACTCCTTGCACTCTTAATGGCGTGTGCACCCCCCCCCCCCCCCCCCACCACCCCATCACCACCCACTCTCAATCAAGCGCTTTGTCCCTCAACTCCTTGCACTCTTAATGGCGTGTGCACCCCCCCCCCCCACCACCCCATCACCACCCACCCTCAATCAAGCGCTTTGTCCCTCAACTCCTTGCACTCTTAATGGCGTGTGCACCCCCCCCCCCCCCCCCCCCCCATCACCACCCACTCTCAATCAAGCGCTTTGTCCCTCAACTCCTTGCACTCTTAATGGCGTGTGTTATCTCTAGCTCTGAGCTGCAGATTTTAGGATCTTTTGATCTACGCATTGTATGCGCTAAGCGCACAAGAATAAAGATGTTCACAAAATATTATCGAAAAAAACCCACAATGTAAAAAACATAAATGATATGATTATTGAAGTAAGCTGTAGTAAGGTGGAGGGTGATGAGAAAAGTTTGGGAAGTGGGGACAAAGTGAAAAGTTAGGGGGGAGGGGTGGTGGTGAAACAAACGGCCAGATAAGTTGAAAAAAAGCACCTGGCAACACAGCAACATACAAGTGATATTATGTCGTTGATTGGCAAAGCAAAATGAAATCTACAACAAATCACTACAAACTTGCATCTATGAAAAATTTACATGCGTGCTATGTCACCGAGTCAAAACCAGTACACTTTCCAGCCATGCACAAAAGTCGCCCTGAGCAAGAGTAATTATTTATTTATCTGACGATGACAATTTCAACCCACAAAGCTGACCCAAACCGCACAGCTGACCCAAACCGCACAGCTGACCCAAACCGCACAGCTGACCCAAACCGCACAGCTGACCCAAACCGCACAGCTGCTAGAAAGCCTTACAGACCCACTACGCCGATGTGTAGTTGCCCTCTCTTGCTCAGAAGATTTCTTCAGATTTCTTACCAGCGAGAGCAAGGGAAAACGAGTGGAAACCCTGATTTTAACACATCGGTGTGGTGGGCCTTTAAACACAAAACAAAATAGCCTAGCGCTCCCCTTTTCTTTCTCCACACTTATGTGTGTGCGCACAAACACACACATGTGCACACACACACACACACACACACACACACACGCACGCACGCGCGCGCGCGCGCGCGCACGCACGCACACACACACTCATACACACCAATACTGCAACTGAAAATCATCTGTCTCAAAGCGTGAGAAACGTTTTTTAAAAGTTTGACACAAAATCTCAACTTCCTTTCTCACACCCTGTGAGAAATCAAACACTGCTTAGGCCTACCTGGAAGGAAAAAACCCCGACAACATTAAAACTAATTGATGGAATGCAGCTCAGATCAGGATAAATAAACTATGGTATGTAAAGTTGTTTCTCATTTACTCAATCACACAATGCCATGTAGGCATACTACCTTTCACCTCCAACAAAATGTAGATCAAACTATCAGATCCTATCTCCACACAAATCATCTTTCATAACTACCGATACTGTTTCAAACATACCCGCTCTCATACCGCCATTAATACAGCTGTATTTGATCATGGTAAAAAAAATATATAAATGAGGACTATTTTCCAGTACGTGTAGAAAAAAATCATAACAACAAAAATCATAGATACCACGTTTTTGACAAGAGAAAGCATTTTTGTTGTACCAATACAAAAATGTTGCTGCAAACTAAGACATAACATCAGTCTTTGGTATCGACATCACAACTCACCAGATCGTTCATCGGGGCACATAACAAACAAAACAAAGAAAGGACACCACCACAACAACATTGAAGCCAAAGGGACCCGACACAGAAACCAAGAGTATGATTGTCCGTCAGTCGGTGATGCTTCTGGACTTGCCGAAGTTGATGCCGGCCTGGTTAGCTCCCTTGTTGGAGCCCATCTGGAGGCCGATCACGGCCTGTCCTTCGCGCAGCTTGTCCTCGCTGAAGTGGCGTGGGTTGTACTGAGACTCCTTGACTCCCAGCGAGGGACCGTGGAACCCGTTCTTCTGGGCCTGCCAGGGAGACAGAGAAGAGCGAAATGGAAGAACAACATTGATCAGCTGTCCCTAAGGACACACGTATTATGAAACCCTAATGAACTAAGCGAAGGTGGTTAACTCTCCATTAAAGGCACACGGTTTCTGAGTTCTGTTTCTCTGCACATTTTATCTCCACATAGCTAGGCGGAGGTGCCACGAGTGGCTTTGACTGGGGAGTTGTATGCCTTTAATGGAAGATTCATCCATCTTAGTTTAATTCATTGTCTTCTCTCCTATAGATCATCTTTATTTAAGGCTTTATGTAGTCCCAGTCCATTTTATATTATGATGTAACGTGAAGAGGAGCGCGGATTATTGGTGTTATTTTCGAAAGGCTGTAGCAGAAGTCAGGTGTTCATTGCCAGAGGCTTTCTTGCTTCGTTGACACCTCATATGGAGTTTCCCCGAACCAGTGCTTCGCTGACTTCATATCATGGAGGTTCCCTGAACCAGTGCTTCGTTGACCTCATATGGAGTTTCCCCGAACCAGTGCTTCACTGACCTCATATCATGGAGGTTCCCTGAACCAGTGCTTCGTTGACCTCATATCATGGAGGTTCCCTGAACCAGTGCTTCGTTGACCTCATATCATGGAGGTTCCCTGAACCAGTGCTTCGTTGACCTCATATCATGGAGGTTCCCTGAACCAGTGCTTCGTTGACCTCATATGGAGTGTTCCTGAACCAGTGCTTCGTTGACCTCATATGGAGTTTCCCTGAACCAGTGCTTCGTTGACCTCATATGGAGTGTTCCTGAACCAGTGCTTCGTTGACCTCATATCATGGAGGTTCCCTGAACCAGTGCTTCGTTGACCTCATATGGAGTGTTCCTGAACCAGTGCTTCGTTGACCTCATATCATGGAGGTTCCCTGAACCAGTGCTTCGTTGACCTCATATGGAGTGCTCCTGAACCAGTGCTTCATTGACCTCATATCATGGAGGTTCCCTGAACCAGTGCTTCGTTGACCTCATATGGAGTGTTCCTGAACCAGTGCTTCGTTGACCTCATATCATGGAGGTTCCCTGAACCAGTGCTTCGTTGACCTCATATGGAGTGCTCCTGAACCAGTGCTTCATTGACCTCATATCATGGAGGTTCCCTGAACCAGTGCTTCGTTGACCTCATATGGAGTGTTCCTGAACCAGTGCTTCGTTGACCTCACATCATGGAGTTTCCCGGAACCAACGCATCATCCCCCTTTTCTAAGATTTGGCATGAGGGTTACGGAAACATATGTTTTCACTCCCACAGTTCAAGTTTCACAGTACCATAGCGCTTTGGTCCTACAGGTACTTCCTGTACATTTAACAGGCGTTTGGTATCACTGATCTATGATCCAATGGCTGTTTGGTTTTAAGAGCCACGGAACGAAAGAGCAGTGAAAACGGAAAAAAGGACAAAAAAGGGATGGTTTCAAAGGATCCAGGTTCCAACAGAACATAAAGCTTTGTTAGATCTAATTCCCAGTTCTAGTTTCTTTCGGCTGTTTGCTCAATGAAATGAGGAAATCCAAGCTGTGTGAACATAAGAATGGATCTATCATCATCATCGCTACCATCTCATCATCATATTATCTCCTGATCGTTCTGCCCAGAGCGTGGATGGTGTTGATCACCTGGATCATCCTCATCATCCTCATCATCATCGTTACCATCATCACCATGTACTGACCGTTCTTCCCAGGGCGTGGATGGTGTTGACCACCTGGATCCTGTTGGTTATCATCATCATCATCATCACCATCATCATCATCACCATCAGCAGCATCAGCATCATAATCATCACCACCACCACCACACCACCATCATCATCACCATGTACTGACCGTTCTGCCCAGGGCGTGGATGGTGTTGACCACCTGGGTCATGTTGGTCATCAGCATCAGCATCACCATCATCATCATCACCATCATCATCATCATCATCATTACCAGCAGCAGCAGCAGCAGCAGCATCACCATCACCACCACACCACCATCATCATCATCATCACCATCATCAGCAGCAGCAGCAGCATCATCACCACCACCACCACACCACCACCATCATCATCACCATGTTAGGGTTCTGCTCAGGGCGTGGATGGTGTTGACCACCTGGGTCATGTTGGTCATCAGCATCATCATCATCATCATCACTACCATCATCATCACCATGTACTGACCGTTCTGCCCAGGGCGTGGATGGTGTTGACCACCTGGGTCATGTTGGTCATCAGCATCATCATCATCAGCATCACTACCATCATCATCACCATGTACTGACCGTTCTGCCCAGGGCGTGGATGGTGTTGACCACCTGGGTCATGTTGGTCATCAGCATCATCATCATGATCATCACTACCATCATCATCACCATGTACAGACCGTTCTGCCCAGGGCGTGGATGGTGTTGACCACCTGGGTCATGTTGGTCATCAGCATCATCATCATCATCATCACTACCATCATCATCACCATGTACAGACCGTTCTGCCCAGGGCGTGGATGGTGTTGACCACCTGGGTCATGTTGGTCATCAGCATCATCATCACTACCATCATCATCACCATGTACTGACCGTTCTGCCCAGGGCGTGGATGGTGTTGACCACCTGGGTCATGTTGGTCCTCTCGAAGAGGGCGGCAGTGTGGAACTGGTCGTTGAGCGGCAGGCCGTAGGCCGTGCAGGCCTCCAGGAACTTGCCGATGTTCTCCATCATAAAAAAGTTCACTTTCTGCCGGTTCACCTTCTTCACCGACCCGGGCTGGAGCACGTTCATCAGCCTGCCATGACAGAACACTCATGTTCATCAGCCTGTCATAACAGAACACTCATGTTCATCAGCCTGCCATAACAGAACACTCATGTTCATCAGCCTGCCATAACAGAACACTCATGTTCATCAGCCTGCCATAACAGAACACTCATGTTCATCAGCCTGCCATAACAGAACACTCATGTTCATCAGCCTGCCATAACAGAACACTCATGTTCATCAGCCTGCCATAACAGAACACTCATGTTCATCAGCCTGCCATAACAGAACACTCATGTTCATCAGCCTGCCATAACAGAACACTCATGTTCATCAGCCTGCCATAACAGAACACTCATGTTCATCAGCCTGTCATAACAGAACACTCATGTTCATCAGCCTGCCATAACAGAACACTCATGTTCATCAGCCTGCCATAACAGAACACTCATGTTCATCAGCCTGCCATAACAGAACACTCATGTTCATCAGCCTGCCATAACAGAACACTCATGTTCATCAGCCTGCCATAACAGAACACTCATGTTCATCAGCCTGCCATAACAGAACACTCGTGTTCATCAGCCTGCCATAACAGAACACTCGTGTTCATCAGCCTGCCATAACAGAACACTCATGTTCATCAGCCTGCCATAACAGAACACTCATGTTCATCAGCCTGCCATAACAGAACACTCATGTTCATCAGCGTGTCATAACAGAACACTCATGTTCATCAGCCTGCCATACCAGAACACTCATGTTCATCAGCCTGCCATAACAGAACACTCATGTTCATCAGCCTGCCATAACAGAGCACTCAAGTTCATCAGCCTGCCATAACAGAACACTCATGTTCATCAGCCTGCCATAACAGAACACTCATGTTCATCAGCCTGCCATAACAGAGCACTCATGTTCATCAGCCTGCCATAACAGAACACTCATGTTCAGAAGCAAGAGGTTCGAAACACCAAGGGCAAACACTCCAGTTTTCTAATCTCAATGTTAGTATACATTATTGTCAATTTAATTGTTCATTATAAGTATGGTCTATACGAGTGCGCAGAAAGACACAGAAAGGCAGAGGAAGAGAGAGAGACGCATACGCATAGTCTCACAACAGATAACAACTCAGTGAGTTTGGGAGAGATCGAGTCACCCACCTACACAACACCTGCCCGTCCTTGAGCACTTGGTGAAAGGTGTCGTGACCCAAAGGCGTGTCAGGGTCCGCTCCCTGAGAACAAAACAGAACAAGCAAACAGCAAGTGTAACACACACTTCTTGTCACAGTGTAAGTTCTGAGGGAAATGCAACATATACCATTGTAACAATTATTTCATGGTAAGTTAGAATCATGCCCTTTTTCATCGTGTGATGTGTTTTTTCTATGCCTTTATACACAGTAGGTTATCACCTGAAAGGGTTGTATTTCCTGTTCAAAGATTACATAGGAAACGATTGGCAAAAATAGAGTCTTTATCATAAAGACGAAACACATGCCATGTAGTTGCTGAACCGGACACTGTTGGATCTTTCTTTTTACAGTAGACAGATAACAAATGATCATCCTTGTTATAATGCGCAAACACACGCCAATTTTCATTATTGCATTACTTTATGCCCTTGTGTTTGAAAGACATCTTCGTTCCCACCCACCCACAATTTACTCACAAATACTCACCGGTACCAGTTCTTCGCCCAGTATCTTTTCTATCCATGTCCGTGCCTCTTGTTCCAAGCTGACCTCGTATTTGTCCTGAATCTGTTCGACAGAACATCACCCAAGCATAACTGCCATGTATATAAACAAATTAGCAATGCAGTCTGGACCACTCACTGTCATTTACATTACTGATGACGTACATTATTCATGGCCATACTGGCAGGTCATTATTTGGCTGAAATTAGTTTTATTGGAAATCAATCACATTGTATAGCAGCAGCATCCACAAATGCAAACGAGCACAAGCTTAAAGCTTATACATGGCGCCGATACACAGATACATTACACAATATTGGCTGCCACTAGTAATAAGACACTGGAACAGAAGCAGATCATCATAGGACCGACGAAGCATTCTATTCTTCGTGAAATAACCGGATAAAATACATTATTCAGTTATCCTGAAGATAATCAACTGGAATTCATTTGACTATCTTGTTTTCTTTTATATTCTTGTTGGCATGCATTCGTCTCGTGGTGTAGAACTTCGATGGATCTATTCCTATATAATAACATTCTTGCGGTGTGTGTCTGTGTGTGTATGTGTCTGTCCACCCTGTAACACATGAACCACTGAACAGAATCGCTTCAACTTTTGTGTGGTGGTGTATCATGGTACACAGATGGACCATACAATAATTGTCACCGTGCTGACCTTGACCTTGACGTATGACCCTGAAAACCTACATTTCGTTTACGGGCCATATCTTTCACACTATTGGACTTACAGGCTTGAAACTTGGTATGTATGTGCATTGATTTGTGGTAGTTCTGAATATGGTGTACAAAGCAAGGTCAAGGTCAAAGACATCGGTAGATCGTGAACGTGGTTAGGGTCTATAAATTCGTGTTTTAGCCACATCGTTCACATTTTTGCTTGACATAATTGCTTTACATTTTGTGTGGCAGTGTTTCACCTTGAGTAGTCGACACCTGAACATACATTTTTGGCGTTCTGACTTTGACCTTGAAGTTTGACCTTCAATGACTACTATAATCGGCTAAAATGAATGTCCGTGTGTGTTTGTGTGTGTCTGTCCAGGCGATTGTGCCCAAACCGTTGGCCATAGACCCCCATAACCATACATATTCTTGATCAGCATATCACAACCTATTCAGATCCTGAATTTGGAACCATCAGTGCAAACGTCCACCAAGTAAGACTCACAAAACCGAAATTTCCTTCTCTGTGTTATATATTTCATGTTCGAACTGTGTCTTATGAACCAGTGAACAGAATGGCTTTAAATGTTGTGAGGTGGTGTATCACAGTGCAGGAATGGTTCCAGAAAAAATAAACATGCTGACCTTGAACTTGAGACCCGCAATTTCTTCTTGCTTTCATATCGTTGGACTTACAATGTTCAAACTTGGGACAGCGGTGGGTTGACTAATGATGATTTGTAGTTTGGGTATCGATGAAGG
>CM065691.1:37046926-37064426 GCA_017654935.2 Phymorhynchus buccinoides
GCAGTCCTATTTTAGATGCGCCTAAATTCAAAGGCTACTAGCACTCACATTGCACAATTCACTGTCACACACTGGAAAGAAAGTCCAAGCCTAGCACATAATAATATACACACGCACGCTAATAATCATAATGGCGAACGCGTTCACACAAGGTCGTGACTATTTAATTTGCCTAGCAATACAATGATTACAATAGCCTCATTGTGCTGCTAACGCCCTTTTTGTTTTCGGTTACACACACAACCTTTCTCCCACGCTTAGAATGTGGCACATAGACACTAAACAGTTCTTACATTACAATCAACACAAGCATGAAAGTCACAAACACTGACCGGACTGAAAAAAAGAAAAGCCTACCTTCGGATTATTATTAGCACCGCTCGGCTTGCTGAGTAGGCTGAGGCTAGCTCCCACTTGTTCTATGGGCCAAAGAGTTTTGGATCGATGAAGTAAAAGCTCGTAGTGGGACGCAGCCCAATTTACTTGCAAAAAACAAACAGAATTTATCTCCGAGGGCACACCACACTGCTCGTAGGTTGACAGTCACTCACGAAGATGTTGAAGCATAAAATTAGTCACCGGTAATTAAGCGAACGTTTGTAACTTGAAACGAGACACAAACAGTGCTTCAAGGTGTGTCGCTAGCAAGTCGGTGTTGTGACCACTTTACACACGACAGAAGTCGCGCGGACCACACACTGGAAAAGTCGGCGCTGTGTCCGCTGAACTTAGCGGTCGTCCCAAGTTAAGCGCAAGTTCACGTGCGGATATACACCCAGACGCGCTCTTTTAGGTGTTTGGAGTTTCTCCTTCCTTTGACCTTACATATTTTGGGTCACTGTCATTGTTTGCTTTGTATGGTGACCTGTTCTTGTCAAAATGTTGATTGATGGGTTAGAAATGGTCGATGGAAGGGCACCATTCTGTTGTTGTTGTTCACTATGCCTTGCAAAATACAAACATCAAAGTTTTTATCACTTCTGGAATATCGTTCGAACATTTTCATGTGTTCCACAGGTGTGCATTGTCTTCAGTCCTCGTAAAATAAACACACGCGCGCGCGCGCGCGCGCACACACACACACTCACACATACACACACGCTCTCTCTCTATCACAGAGAGAGAGAGAGAGAGAGAGAGAGAGAGAGAGAGAGAGAGAGAGAGAGAGAGAGAGAGAGAGAGAGAGAGAGAGAGAGAGAGAGAGAGAGAGAGAGAGAGAGAGAGAGAGAGAGAGAGAGAGAGAGAGAGAGAGAGAGAGAGAGAGAGAGAGAGAGAGAGAGAGAGAGAGAGAACTTGAAAACTTATACTGTATTTTCCAAGAAAATAGATTTTAGGCAACGCCTATTCTTCCAATCTGTCCTTGGTAGCATAAACGTGGCAATACATACTATTATACACACAGAGCTCAACACAAAGGCAACAAAGCAGGTGATATTATGTATGATACAACATCAAAAAAGAAAAAAGAAAGAAGTGAAAAAAGACCAGCGGAACGCCGAACGGTAGATACGTTCCCGAGCGGGTGAACTTGGGCACACAACAGCAGCATGACGCATCTGCGCTCCAGTGACAAGAAACTGAGCAATTGCCAAAAACAAACCCTTAACAAATAATAAATGTGTGTTTGTAAATGACCGGTTACAGACTATCGGCAGACCAGAACGGTTGTGACCTTGACCTTGACCTTTCTTGTACTAAATATTCTGATTTGCCATAAGCCAATGTATCTGCATACCAATTTCAACTTCACATAAAAGTACAAAACTCTACATAAGAATACACAAATGCAATATAAAGACACATTTATGTTTAAAACATCAATTATATATAAGACGAACATCATATTTATGTGCATATTCATAAATTTAAGAAACAACTCACGGAATTACCAAATTACCAAATTTGAACATTGTAAGTCCAACGATGTGAAATATATGGCCACAAGAAGAAACTTACGTTTTCAAGGTCGAACTTCCATGTCAAGGTCAGCATGGTTATTATTTTTGTGTGGGAACGTTTGTGTACCATGATGCACCACCACAATAAATTTGAAGCGATTCCATGCAAAAGTTCTTGAGACAGTCTTGGGATTTATTTGAACTCCGTGATTTGCACGCACACGCGCGTGAGCGCGCAGACAAATTCGTGATTATATAGTTATAGCCCTTTCATAAGAAAATGTGAATAAAAACGCATTGAAATTCGTGCAAAGTGTTTTGGGGTTAGAACATTTGGGGCTAGAATGAACATGACCTTGACCTTGAAATAAAATTAATGCAATCAGTCAGGTGATATCCTCTAGCACTTGTGTACTAAAAGTGATTGAAATAGACTGAACGGGTTACAAGAAAACGCGGCCGGATGGACGCACGCACGCACTCACGGACGGACGGACACAGTGAAAAACAATACTTCCTGAAGCTTCGCTCGGGAACTAAAAAGGGTCTTCGTCTACTGAGAAAAATACTTGGAAAAAAGCGTAGGCAGATATGACATGATCCTGACGATTGGCCTTAGGTCATTCAGGAATATGGATTCGTTCACTTTTTCACCTGTCGGTCAAACAAATCTTCTCTCAATGAAAACTCCGACGTTGCCACAGGAAACTGCTCGGATCAAGACATGCCACTGCGCATGCATGTCATCTGTCATAGAGCGCGTGGGGACGGCGTTTCGGTGATAAGTTATGGGGGGGTTGTGTTGTGTAGACGGGAAAGGTATACGATATAGGAAGGAACGGGGAAGGAACGGGGAGAGATGAATGAGCGAGGAGGTAAAACATCGATGAGAGGGACAGTACGGGTCTATGTGGGGATGGCGTGAGGGTGGGGTGGGGGTAAGGTGGAAGTGCCACCTCCAAAGCACAGACTGACTGTGACTGCTTGTAATATCACGACAAAATGTTTGTGCAAGCGTTTGTTCGTCGTGCGAGTTAGCACCCTTTCCTTTGGTGGGCAGACGACACATGCGTGAGATTTTGACTGTCCACCCAAACTCATTGAGTCTGACTACTACAGGGCTGTTGTGGCTGTGTTTTGTTTTCTGGCAATGTAAAAGTTGTGTTTTGGTTGCTTTCGATATGGTGGAAAAGAAACTTAAGTGTGTACTTCTGCCTATTTCTAGAACTAGATTGAATCAAGAGGTAAGTAAGCCTAATTTCGTACAATTTGTTTAAATTTGTCTGCTTTTCTTTCTCTACGTTTTCTTTCAATGTTCTTGTTTGTTTGTTTCTAACCTGATCTCCCTTCACTTCATTTGATTTATAATTATGTTATTGTATTCAGTGAATATCACTCTATGTGCATGCAATATCATATGTTTCGTCTTGCTGAGGTATTTCAGTTGGATTGTGTTCATTGTGAAAGACATCAAACTCACCGCTGATGTTAAACTACCCGAAGGGCTTAATGTTTGTGAATGTATAGGCTACAGAATGAAAATATATTATATTATTGGGGGGTATTTATACTGTTTAAAATTCTATTTTGTTAACACCACAACCCCAAACCAAAGCGTGTAAAAGCACTATAATTTCACCCTCAGTTTGTTTCAGATATTGTTAGAGAAACGTAGACGACTGCTAGGTTATCAATATTCACACGCACACATAAATAGTCGAATTTAAAACCCCAAAAGAACGACGTAATTAAAAAAAACCAAAAAACAAGTCACAACGTTTCGGGCAAACCCCGTTTTCGGTTTGAAATTCGACTTTGTTATTACTTTTTCTGAATACTTTTTTTTAATTTACAAGGGGATACAATATTAAGGGGGGAGGGGGAAAGTGTGGAATGAAAAGGATATATTCATATGCCTCTTACAGTAGAACAACTCTGTGTGTGTGTGTGTGTGTGTGTGTGTGTGCGTGCGCGTGTGCGCGTGTGCGTTTGTCTGTCTGTATGTTCGCCCTGTAACTCACGCACCAGTGCACAGAATCGCTTCACAGTTTGTGTGGTGATGTATTATGGTGCAGGGAGGGTCCCATAGAAAATTCGTAACCGTGGTGACCTTGACTTTGGAGTTTGACCTTGAAAACCGATCAGAAGAAAGGGTAGTAATTAGGGAATGACTGATTGGACTGGTTTTTCACTGGTTACTGGTGCGAAGCGCATCGAACAGGAATGCTAGTATATTATAAGCCCAACTACAATGACAATCCAGATAACACGAAAACAAATCACGAAACCTTACACAAGTTGTGAAAAGTTGAATAATAATAATAATTGCTTTAGATAAGGCGTTTGATAATCTGTGACTATAAGACATTACTATTTTTGTTGTAGTAATTTGCATGTTTAAAATCTTAGCTTATTTCACTTGTTACGGAATTTCGCAACTTTTCAAAACTAGTAGTTAATACTTCTACCCTTGTAGAAGATTAGTGTATAAAATTGCTCCATTTGTGAAAGAGAGGGAAATGAAAACTAGTCCTAGCCTTTCGTCACCTTCGCTATATGGTGCACATTTTCCCATGTGAAAGAGAGGGAAATGATAACTAGTCCTAGCCTTTCGTCACCTTCGCTATATGGTGCACATTTTCCCATGTGAAAGAGAGGGAAATGATAACTAGTCCTAGCCTTTCGTCACCTTCGCTATATGGTGCACATTTTCCCATGTGACAGAGAGGGAAATGATAACTAGTCCTAGCCTTTCGTCACCTTCGCTATATGGTGCACATTTTCCCATGTGACAGAGAGGGAAATGATAACTAGTCCTAGCCTTTCGTCACCTTCGCTATATGGTGCACATTTTCCCATGTGAAAGAGAGGGAAATGATAACTAGTCCTAGCCTTTCGTCACCTTCGCTATATGGTGCACATTTTCCCATGTGACAGAGAGGGAAATGATAACTAGTCCTAGCCTTTCGTCACCTTCGCTATATGGTGCACATTTTCCCATGTGACAGAGAGGGAAATGATAACTAGTCCTAGCCTTTCGTCACCTTCGCTATATGGTGCACATTTTCCCAAGTGAAAGAGGACGATGTGATCTGATTTGCTTCTAGATTCTGCGCTTCGTACTTTCCCTCTTTACTGAGTTGGTGTGTCTTCAGTTGCCACAAAGAATAACATTTCTTTTTCTCCGTCGAACAATCTAAATATTTGTACAGAACCTTACAACAAACAAACGGACATGTTTGTTAATATCTGCAATAAATAAACCATAGCAGAACTAGAAGTATTACTTTATGAATAGCATTAGTAAATTAATTTATTCAGAGCAGACATACGATTAGGCCTTTGTAAATGATTATGCCCTTGCCCCCTCGGTGTCCTTATCTCATTCTGGACGAATTCCGAGTATGCTCGGAACAGGAGATCGTCAGTCAGGGTCTAATTCCGAGTAGTCTCGGAACAGCGATTTCTGAGTCTGAAACGTGTCTGAATCCATGTTTTCTCAACCCAAACCATGTTTTTTAGTTACTTCTCTTTGTCACTCTTCCAGCCTTCGTTTCACTTAGGTTTGGCACTTCAATGTCATCTGTTAATGTTAAAAATGTCGAAATTTCGGCCCTACGCGAGCTTCACAAAATGCTTCAATAAGATTTCGTTAACAGTGATAGTAACAAGGAGACTAATAATTCCGGTTTTAAAGCAAGTAATCACGATTTTTAAGTGGAAGTTAAACTTGGATCAATCAGTAATGTTGTTCAAAATGAATCGCAGACAGAGGCGAGTTTTGTTGCACTTTGTATTTGTTTATATGCTTTTCTATTCAACCTCAGGCCAGTAATGATGTTTGCTTCAGGTAGTGATGTCTTGAAGGGGTTTTAAGCTCAATATAATTGTGTTTGTCTTCTGCCTTTTCTTCGAGCGGGCTACTTATCTTACTTACGGTTCAATGCGAAACAGTAGCGCATTCATTCATATTAACATTCGGATAACGATTGGATCGGCTGTCAAGTTACAGGACGTTTGCTGATGACATGATCTGAGTAGAGGCGCACGACAAATCCTTTGGCAAATGATTTGCACGCAACCGCATGACAAATCCGGACTGGTTGGGAGGAGGCAATCCGTGAACCATGATGCCGCCCATGTCAGCGTTCTTGGAGCTTGTCTACGTTGTATGTCATACAAGTGGGGGAAAGCTTGACTTAAAAATAAATATCAAATTACAAGCAAAAGAAGCCTAGAACTAACTCGTAAAATATATGTGAAGGATACCCAAAATATTCATTATAAATGTATACTGTAATATGCCTTAGTTGTATATAATATAAATGTCATTTTGATTTACTGTGTGAACATTTGAATGGTGTTTTCAATCGGAAACACGTCTTATAGGCATACAACGTGTTCCACAGACTTACAAATGAGATGCAACGAAGCACCTCTTTCACTATGCACAAGGTTGATAGTCCTTGTTTGGGTCGTCTTGAAAATTGTACTTATTTTCATTCATGATCTGTGGGATGTAGTACTGCCGAATTGTATCATAAACAGTTAAGTAATTTAGATTGTGGGGCCTGGCATAGATTTTCATACATACATAGATTATCATACACAAAGAAACAGGCAGGTAAACACACACACACACACACGCACGCGCACACACACACATACACACACATGTACACACACACAAACACACACACAAACACACACACACACACACACACACACACACACACACACACACACACACACACACACACCACAGAGAGAGAGAGAGAGAGAGAGAGAGAGAGAGAGAGAGAGAGAGAGAGAGAGAGAGAGAGAGAGAGAGAGAGAGAGAGAGAGAGAGACAGACAGACAGACAGACAGACAGACAGACAGACAGACAGACAGACAGACAGACAGACAGACAGACAGACAGACAGACAGACAGACAGACAGACAGACAGACAGACAGACAGACAGACAGACAGACAGACAGACAGACAGACAGACAGACAGACAGACAGACAGACAGACAGACAGACAGACGCAGAGAGACATAGAAACAGAGGACAGAGACAGACAGACGCAGAGAGACAGACAAAGCAGAGAGATAGAGACAGAGAGACAGAGACGCACAGGAGCTGCTGGTTCTATGGTAAAACTCTACCAATTATTTCACAGTAACAGAAGTAAGCTTTCAGAACTAAAGGGTGGGAACAAGAGCAAGGACGATTAGGTGGCACGCAATGTCAATGAGCACGGGCGATAGGATTTGTTGCACAGGAAAGCCTCCCAACCGCCTAGTTACTGCACTCTTCCAGTGCAAGTTACTGTGATCCCATGATCTTGTAGGCACGTGCTGCAAACGCTATGTTGTGTAAATGTATACATTCTGACTTCTACTTTGGCACATTTTAAACAATCTCCTAGTTTAGGGCTTCTTCTACTTGTATGAGTTGTATGGCCAGGGGGGGAGCTACAGGTACAGCTTTGGGGCAGCCGCACCGACCTAGAAAAAAGACGGTAGGGTCCATCATGGCGACCAACTTAGAAGTCTGACTTACATCGTCCGCAGAATAATAATAATAAGTATGTTTGGACTCATCCAAATGATTTGAGATTTTCTTTTAAAGCATGTAGAGCATGCAGTACCCAGAGCACAGAAGAAGAGCGTTAATTAATTAGACTCAAAGCCTTACACTGTTCAATGGGATATGGAAAGAACGAAACAGACCATGAATGCAATAAAGTAATAAGGCCAAACAAGATGTAGGCCTACATGGACAAATGTATAGACACCTCCGCATCTTACACACATTACAAAACTATTACTATTACATAACTATTACTATTATTATCACTGCGTTCTAAGGAAGACCTGATTTATTTATTTTTAAATATGACAAACGCAGTAGCTGGAAAGAACACGGACGTAGTGAATAAATAGATATCGCCTACTCTTAACTGCCTACGTGGGGTTGCAGTATTTCCTGGTTTGAAAACACCCAATACACACTTTGTGGAAGGAAGGTGGTGGTTTTAACGTCTATCAGCAAAGTTCCTGAAGACTGGGTCTTCCCTGTGGAGCCTTTATGGGCGAAGAGAAAGATTATATAGAGACCAATAATCCCCTTTAAACCGTAAAACGTAATCTTAGAGTGTCAGAAATAGCTCTATAAAGAGACAATAAGACAGCCCAACCCCGAACCCCTACTCATTCTTGGAAGTCTCAACGCAGTTCCTGAAGTATTTCCGTATTTGAGCCATTCTCAAAAGGTGGAGCTGAAAATGGGACATTAGGGCTAACATTTCAAAATAAGCTTTCAGTTCTAATGTTTTGGCTATAGCAAGTCTTAAGTCATCTATTTTAAGAAATGGCATGTCAAAAGAGTTTATCTTGTTATACTTGAGAAATTTCATCATTTATTTCAAAAGTGACAAAATGTCGTGTGTGACAGTGGACAAAAACAACAGACACAAAACTCTGTAGTAATGGCTAAAATCTGTATTATCTGTTCAGATTTAATTAGATCCTGGCAAATTTGTTTGAAAAATAAACAAAAGGTGATTTGTTTGGTTCTTAAATTTGTTTTTTAAACCTGTTTGTTTCGTTTGTTTCATACACCAGAAGTTAAAATTTTCCTGTGAAGTCAATATGCAACAGACAAATATTCTTATGCCATTATTCTTATTTCAGAGATATCTACTTTCATTGTAAAGAATCTACACTCACCTCAATAAAGACTGTTTCCTTTTGTAACATTAATGTGTGTTGGTTGTGACAGAAAAGCAACAGACACAATTCAGTCACAAACAACATACAATGACGAATACAATTTCAAAACAACACTAATTCTCACACAAACAACACAGAAAAAGATATGTTTAAGGTGAAAATTAAGCAAAATGTTCACAACTATCTTTTTTTAAAAAATAGGTGCATAAATCACGTTGCATGTAACAGAGCAAATGGACAGAAAAATGTTATTCTGAAGAATGTTGTGATGCAGACAAAGATTGATATCCGACAGGATTCACTTGGCTTTCAATAACATGAATAGTGAAGAATTAGACTGAATCCCTTCTTTATAGAATTTTTGGGACATAAATTGAAATTTCATGTCGTTTGTGACACGGACAAAACTTCGTCCACCGTCACAAATGACATAATTCAGTGCTTGGTGTCGTCATGCAAGCAGGAAATTGCAACATTAATTTATCTCCAATACAAATGCTCAATCACCAGAATTATCGGCACACCGATCACTTGTAGGAAGAATGCAATACTTACGTCAGCTTTCGGTTGCGACAAGGACTCAAAATCAACTTTCGTCCAAGTAAACACTTTTACACTCAGTGTTACAGGTGTAAGAAACCGCTAACAAAACAACATGCCACTTTACCTCTTTATAGCAATTGCGTGTAACTGAACTACAATCAGCAACTAATCTATTGTTTTTTACTTGTACTGGGGGTATTTTGGTTTGTTGTGACACAATATGTTGATTGCGACATTGTCTGCCTAGCCTGGAGTCCGCCATTTTCAAGTAGAGCGGTCACGTGATGTTCTCGCGAGACTTTCTGCTGATGGCCGAAAGTCGAATAGCTAAGTTCGGTTGCGAGTGTGAAAACACAAAATGATTGATTGTGAAAAATGGACGAAAACGAGTACTGCGTGCTTGAAATAGCTTTTTTAAGCAAATGAATTGGCATGTTGATTAATTTTCGGCATAATAATGCACCGAATGTGTTCTTTAGTCGTTTCAAGGTGAGTTTACTGCACTAGCTGTGTAGAATACATTCAGAGCATTGTGTTTCATTGATCGTTGTGAGGACGAAGGCTGTCGCAACTGACAAACAGATTTTCAGACAGATTTTTTCACACAAAAATGAAAAACAGATGACAGTTTTGTGTCAGAAAACGATTTTTATTATGTCCTTAAACAGTTAAAACAAACAAGCAGTTCAACTATGTTAAATTCACACATTTTCACACATAAAACTTTTAAGTATTCCTTGATTATTTCTATATGTGGTTCTTCCATCAACATTTTTATCTTATGTATCTCTCCAAACATCCAGGATTGCTGCAACAACTGATTTATTTCCAAATAATAAGTATTAATAGAGAATTGGCAAGATAACGGGGCAAGGGTTGTTAGCAACGACCTTTTGATAATGGCTCATTTGTCAGTTGAGTGCATTGGTAGATTATGTGAGTCACATTTGTATGGGGATTGTAGACCCGCAAAATGTCGCATCGTCGCAAAATGTCGTAATTGCGACGTTTTGCAGCAGTTGCGACATTTTGCGCGGCCATCCCCGCGTGGCAAGTGCCCACAGGAGTCACGGCTGTGGTTGTGTGTCTGTCTGTCTGTCTGTCTCTCTCTCTGTCTCTCTCTCTCTCTCTCTCTCTCTCTCTCTCTCTCTCTCTCTCTCTCTCTCTCTCTCTCTCTCTCTCTCTCTCTCTCACTCACTCTCCATTTTTGTTTTTTTGCTTACAAAAGAGAGAATCAAAATCAAAAAGAGCTAAAATCAAAGTAATCCCTGCCTTACCTGGCACTGGAGTATGTAGGAAATATATCATCTTTTTGTTTTACTTATATTCTAGAAGAAAAAAAGGCTTCTGTGTTGAATACAGACTTTAGTACTTAGTGTGTACACCGAAAACCAGCTTCCTCTATCATTATTATTTATATCAACTGTGCTGAGTGTTGATGTTGCTGCTGTTTTCGTCTTTTGCCCAGTTTACACTGGGGCAAAAGAGTCTGCGATCGTCGTTGGGTGTTGTTGTTTTTTTGGTGTGTTTTTTGGGTGTGTGTTGTTTTTTGTTTTGTTTTTCTGTCTGTCCCAAGGATATCTTCCGAACGAGTGGGCAGAATCGATTCGAATTTTGTGTGGTGATGTGCCTTGGTCATAGGAAGGGATCGGAACATGAATGGTCAATGTCAAGGTCATGACATTGGCATATGACCTTCAAAACCGAAATTCTGGTTTTGGTTATATCTCATGTTCTATTCGACATAGGATGTTGAAATTTGGTACGGATGTAGTTTGGCTTATTGCGGTTCTGATTATTGCAGAGAGATCAAGGTCAAGGTCAAGGTCATCGAGAAAATGGAAAATTGGTTCTTTGAGCTATATCTCGGGATTCAAAAGGCCGATTTTTATCAAATCTTGTGTGGTGGTGTGCCTTGGATATAGAAAGACACCTGAACAGGAATGGTCAAGGTCATGACCTTGGCGTATGACCTTGAAAACCGAAATTCTGTCTTTGGCTATATCTCGGGTTCTCTTTGACATAGGATGTTGAAGCTTAGTATGGATGTGGTTTGGCTAATGGCGGTTCTAATTATTGCAGAGCCATCAAGAACAAGGTCAAGTTCATCGACATTGTTGGACCCTGAATATCAGAGGGTCTTGGAAATGGAAAATTGATTCTTTGCGCTATATCTCGGGATCGAAAAGACCGATTTTCATCACATCTTGTGTGAAGATGCAGTATATAAAGTACAATACATTAATGCAAAAATTATATCACGGAATCAAAAGGTCGCCGAGCGGCAGACACGTCTCCCGTTTTCTTTGTCCTCGATTCTCTCGTGAAATACTCAATGGAATCAGTCCTAACTTTCTACAGAGATGTAATACTGAATATTCTAGACATTCCAGCTCACTTTCTACTAGATTGGTAGGTCAAGGTCAGCATGTGACGGAGCGGGCAGGCACGGGGCGTAACGGGCAAAAGGCATATCTGCCGCTCGGAGATGCGCTTGTTGTTCTTGTTGTTTTTCTTGTTGTTCTTGTCGTCGTTCTTGTAGTTACTGCTACTGTTGTCGTCGTTCTTGTTGTTATTGCTGCTGTTGTTGTTTTGTTAAATTTAATGTACTGGCTCTTAATACCAGGGCTCACTTCGGTCATATGATATGCATGTGGTGACTTGTAACATCCCTCCTTTTTTTTCCTTTCAAGTTGTAGGACTAGTACTAGAGGTGGTGGTAGTAGTAGTAGTAGTAGTAGTAGTAGTAGTAGTAGTAGTAGTAGTAGTAGTAGTAGTAGTAGTAGTGGTGGTGGTGGTGGTGGTGGTGGTGGTGGTAGTAGTAGTAGTAGTAGTAGTAGTAGTAGTAGTAGTAGTAGTAGTAGTAGTAGTAGTAGTAGAAAAGGAGAGAGCCAGAGAGAGAGAGAGAGAGAGAGAGAGAGAGAGAGAGAGAGAGAGAGAGAGAGAGAGAGAGAGAGAGAGAGAGAGAGACAGAGAGACAGAGAGACAGACAGACTTCAGACTTCAGATGTTTAATCCAATAAGGCCAAAGCCCCATATGAATGAGGGGCGGTACAATATTTTACAATACAATAGAATTTAAAGACATGCATAGGTAGCACAAATATGATAGAAAATAATATGAACATTCATGATAACAAACATTCTCTTAACTGTAAAGTTTTAAACAAATATTCAGTGAGATTACGAACAGTTCTTTTTTCAGTACAAGCCATCAGCAAACAAAATCATACATTTACATAATATTTTTTATGTATATATCTTTCACGGAGGTCATTCAAAACAGGACATACTAAGACAAAATGAATCTCATCCTCATTTGAGTTCTTACACAAAGGACATAAAAACTCATTACCATTTACCGTTCTATAGCGATAGAAATGTTCGTTAATTGGGGATATACCTAGTCTAAATTTAGCCATGGCGTAACGTAAATGTTTTTCCAAATTTAAAGTAAGATAAGTTTTAACTATATGGTCAGAATTATAACCTCTATATATCTTAAATCTGTCACTAGTCCCAATATGATTATTCCAGTTTTGCCAATCAATTAATCTTTGGCGGAGACATTCTACAAATCCACTTTCATGACCAACTCCCTGGGATTCCCAAACATATCCAAAACCAAGCTCATAAAGAAAGAAACGTATGTTGGACACCCAGTTACATTTTCCACGAACATCTAAGTCACATAACATATTGTATGATCTCTTTGGTAAACGATCCGTATTCAGTTTTAGTAGCTTCAACCAATAACGAATGCACCTTGGAAATCTATTAGTTTTGCCATATACTAAATCATTTGGGGTCTTTACATCTATTCCCAAAAATCTTTTAAGACTAAACAAATGAACAGATTCACAGTAAGAGGACACATTTCTGTCAAGACCCCACAGTTCAGAACCGTAAAGTAATTTAGGTTGAATGTATATATCAAAAATCTTAACGAAAAGCTCCATTGAATTATTATATAAAGTATTAAGTTTCCTAAGAATATAAATCATACTATTTTTAGCCTTCCCTGAAAGGTCTCTGCAGGCTGCTGTAAAACTCAAACGAGTAGAGAAGAGAATACCTAAGTATTTATAGACATTTACTACTGGCATTGTTAAGCTATTGTAAACCCATACTTCCCTTGCTGATAAGTATCCCCCTTTCCTAAAAACAATAATATTACTTTTATCAAGATTAACCTTTAATTGTAATTGTTTTGCGGATTTACTTAGGTTATTTAATTGCGTCTGTAGCCCAACAGGTGTTTCTGAGAGTAAAACTATATCGTCAGCCAGCAGTAAAATAAATAGTTCAAAATAATTTGTAGTAAATCTAGCGCCATGCTTTCCTTTATTTATTACTTCTAAAGCTAGTTCGTTAATGAACAAAGAAAACAAAATTGGGATACAGACGTCCCCCTGCTTAACTCCTTTGGTGCACTTTATGTAATTAGTTAATTTCCCTCCAAATCGTACTCTTGTTTTTACACTGTTATACATGCCTTTTACGCAATTAAATAATTTTCCTGTTATTCCTGATTTTAGTAAAATAGGCCATAATAAATTTCTATTAATCGAATCGAAAGCTTTCTCGAAGTCAACAAAGGCTACATATAGCTTGCGGTTAAGGGAAAACTGCTTTTAAACTAATGCCATGAGTGTGAACATATGATCTACTGTTGAGTATCCTGCTTTAAAGCCAGCTTGGTAATCACTAGTTATATTATGATAATTTACATATTCTTGTAATCTTCTGTTAATAATTGTACTAAACACTTTACTACTAATGTCTGAAAGCGAAATACCCCTATAATTGTTTGTATTATTTACATTACCTTTCTTATATAATGGAATAGTTATAGACTCACACCAATTTTCTGGATTAATACCCCTGTCGAAAAGCTTATTAAAAAGTTTAACAAAATTCGGTAAAGGTAAAGATCACCTTTACCAACAATTCTATAATTTTATCACAAGGATTTTTCAACAATTCTCCAATTATTCCATCAGGACCAGCAGCTTTTTTCTTTTTTACTTTTCTCAAAGCTATTTCTACCTCCTCATGAGAAATTGGACGATTAATAAAATAATTGTTCATGTTTGGAATATCGAAAGTGTTAGCATCTTGAGTCTCTACATCTAAAAGAGCTTTAAAGTGTTGAAACCAATTTTCTAAGGGAATGTTGTTTTTAGGTTGTTTCTTTTTCAAAGATACTTTATTCATGCATGTCCAAAATTCTTTTTGATTATTAATTGACTCGCATAGCTTATCTAAAATATTTCGATTAAATTCTTTACGCTTTCTCTCTAAAAGCTTTTTATATTCTCTTCTTGCTTGTGTGTAGTTATTGTTAGCGCGATGAACCTTTTTTGCCTTATCAGTGTTACGACTGTCCTTGTTAGCTTGACTTGAAGCTGTACGAAATGCTCTTAATAATCTGCGTACCTCTGTTCTGTTGTTTTTACAATCCATGTCAAACCAATTTTGCCTATTACTATTAATGCTATCGAATGAATTTGGGCTTTACGTCCTCTCTACCTGGGAAGGCACATATGGGACATAATATTAATGCTATCAATTTTTATGGTCTTTTTCATGGAAGCAGCAGATTCCCTAACACAGTCGTTAAAAAATTATAATGCTTCATTAACATTTGCATCAATTAATTCTAAGGCAATATGCAGTTTATGTTGTATGTTATCACCACACATGTTTGAATAGAACACATTACCATTTTCGTCGTTCCATTTAATCTTTTCTATGATTTCTACCTCACCATTAACTACATTTTTATTAGAATTAACAAGGGAAGTAACAACACAAAATTCAACGGGAAAATGGTCTGATTCCAACCTGTCAGCAATATGTAGGTCACATATAAAAGGTTATACCAATCATTTGACAAAATAAAAGAGTCATTCACACTACTTCCATTCACACTTGCATATGTATAGCGACCTTCTTGGTCACCGTTACACATTCCATTTAATATAGCCAAATCAAAGGTAGTACACAAGTTAAGCAAGGATCTGCCATAACCATTTACATGTTTATCATGAGAACAACGGGTGGATGTAGCAGAGCAACTTTTAACTTGAGAGTTGGTGAAATTGTTGCCAGGAAGAGAAGGAGAGATGTTAGAGATACGGCTGTTGAGATCACCACTAACCATAATGTAAACGAAGAGACAGAGAGAGAGAGAGAGAGAGACAGAGAGAGACAGAGAGAGAGAGAGAGAGAGAGAGAGAGAGAGAGAGAGAGAGAGAGAGAGAGAGAGAGAGAGAGAGACAGAGAGAGAGAGACAGAGGCAGAGACAGAGAGAGAGAAACAGAGACAGACAGAGAGACAGAGAGAGAGAGAGAGAGAGACAAAATGAGATAAAAGTCATCAGTATTGATTGCGACATTTTGCGTGGCTATCCTTGATGCAAAATGTCATTATGACATGTTGCGTCGTTGCGACATTTTGCGGGGTTAGCCCTGCTGCAAAATGTCGTTACGACATTTTGCGACGATGCGACATTTTGCGGGTCTACAGGGATCAATTATAATAAATTCCTGTAGCCACGCACTCGGTGCTTTTGTGACATGCACTTGTTGCAGTTGCACGCACCCCTCGAGTCATGTTGCATTTAATTCATAAGCTTAGTTGTATGTTCTTTTGAGTACAAATACCCTCGAAAGATAATGGGCAAAAGTCTCTCTCTCTCTCTCTCTCTCTCTCTCTCTCTCTCTCTCTCTCTCTCTCTCTCTCTCTCTCTCTCTCTACTTTTCACCAATCAATTCTGTGTTTAAATAGAAAACTTGGATATCCATTTGCATATTATTTAGAAAACTTGGATATCCATTTGATACTCTCTCTCTCTCTCTCTCTCTCTCTCTCTCTCTCTCTCTCTCTCTCTCTCTCTCTCTCTCTCTCTCTCTCTCTCTCTCTCTCTCTCTCTCTCTCTCTCTCTCTCTCAATTCTACGTCTTTTAAAACCTTTTGAATTACAAGCATACCCCCCCTTTTTGATACAAATAATTCCCCCATCTTCTGGAAGTTCTTTGCTTGTAACTTCCTCTAATCTATCACTCTCTTTGACTCTGCGTTTCCCCTTTTATGATATTTCTGCCTTTCCCAGGTTACTGTTGCATTCTCCTGCCGTTGTTCTAGACATTCTTACTACGATTTTCTCCAGCCGAAGTCGGACATGCTGGGCCCAACTATGTTTTAGTTAGGCGCATAACGGCAGCATGACGCATCTGCACTCATTTGACAGGAAACTGTCTGATCGATCGACAAAGAAAGAGACAGAAAAACAAGCATACCAAGGCAAGCGTGAACTGCGTCTCTGGATGAGGAAATCGAACGTATGCTTTTGCGCTATGTCTGGGGATTTGTATGTTCATAATTTGATGCGTTTACAAACTAAAGTGTTAATACAGAACATTTCTGTATGTAAGCTATTATTTTCTGTGCATCTACTTGAAACTGATAACAACTATTTTGTTTAGGTCTGTTTGAAAGAATGGTCGATACGAAAATGCTTAGAAGAGAAAGTGAGCTTTTGCGACCGTCGATCTACATGTATTCGTTTGTCATGAAAATGTTTACATGTGTAGGTTACAGTTAATTTCTAAGTACTTTTGACCATGTCTGACTTTTCAAAATGCAATCCTTATGCATCTCCACACACTGTGTATAAAGTGTGTAAAAACTTCTAGGCCTTCTCCAATTTAAGCTTTCCCCATAAGTACACGTTAAAATAATGAATATTTACGTATATTGTTTTCCCCAACATATTCAGGCAAAATTTGTGATGCCGAGCTCATGAATTAGGCCTGTATCTTCAGAGTTCAAGAGAGAGAAAGAAAACAATAATGGTTAACTATGATGAATTGGTAAGTGTATAAATGCTCACCACTCTTAAATTAAAGTACATGTACACAAAACAAAACAAAACTACAAAAGAAGTTTATGAATTAACCCCTAGTTTATGAATGTAACAAGTTTATAAAATCGAAATTTGGCAGGGAAGAACAAAGAAAATCTACTTGAATATATAATGAAGAAAATTTAAACTTTTTCTCAACCCAAACAATTTGTACTCACTCGTAGCTTTCGCCAAGCGTCCGCCTGGCTTCACTACAATTGTGCATAATTATACTTTTGTGTGATCCTCCTCCTCCTCCTCCTCCTCTTCCTCCTCCTCCTCCTCTGAGTTAAGATAATAAACATCCATTGAACAAGAGGAATCCTTTCGGCGTTTGTTTCCTTACGACCAGACCAATAGATTAGGAACACATTTTTTTTTTATTCTTCATGAACACGCACGGAAACAAAGAAACTCAAAGGCCCTCGTT
>CM065691.1:37069426-37076926 GCA_017654935.2 Phymorhynchus buccinoides
TTATCGTAAAACTTGCCATGTACAAGGTTTTATAGGGAAGGGATGTTCGACAATGAGGGAAAAAAGCTCCGAATGCACGCACACATACATGTACGGACGATCGCCCACATATACGCATTTAGTAGAGTGAAAAATGTTACGTGCACATTTCTTCTCGCATTCTTCTCCCTCTGTCTTTGCCTGGGTAACACACATCTCCACAAAGAGACAGAGAGAGAGAGAGAGAGAGAGAGAGAGAGAGAGAGAGAGAGAGAGAGAGAGAGAGAGAGAGAGAGAGAGAGAGAGAGAGAGAGAGAGAGAGAGAGAGAGAGGAGAGAGAGGGAGAGAGGGAGGGAGCGGAGGGAGGGAGAGAGAGGAGGGAGAGAGAGAGAGAGAGAGAGGGAGGGAGGGAGGGAGGGAGGGAGAGAGGGAGGGAGGGGGGAGGGAGGGAGAGAGGGAGAGGGGAGGGAGAGGGAGGGAGAGAGAGGAGGAGAGAGAGAGAGAGAGAGAGAGAGAGAGAGAGAGAGAGAGAGAGAGAGAGAGCATTGTTTATGCATATTCGTATTGATGTCAGCAAGAAGTGTTAAGGTACTGACATGAATGAACCTAGCCCGTTTTCTGGTCAACGTTTCTTGGGTAATTTACAAACTTTGTTATATGTATACGAAAGCCCATTTAAAAAGGTTACAGGCTTACAGCTCACATTTGTTTCTCAATTAGACATGTATACACTTGAGACGAACATAGTGTGCAGCATAGTCTTATTCATACACCTACGTTTTTGAGAAATCCAGAATTCATTTTCGGTCGTTTTCACGCTGGAAGCTTTGAAGGAATGGGCCAGCATGCTTCATCCCTCACATGTGTGCGATGTGTGCAATGCTGTCGCCACTAGTGCCACAGACGTGCAGTCAGTGCCATGACTCTCAGTGGACTCCAGTCATTCAGAGAACCTTTGGCCAATTTTACTATATAGGATCTGACAGCATGTCATCATAGGGCTATAATTACACCCCTACTACATCCTAATATTGTATGGACACGCAAAGAACAACTCCGGAGACACTCTTAGGATACGCAAAGAACAAACTAATCTTGAGATCGCGTTCCACCCCATGCTGTCGTCTCTGGTAGCCATTGGAATTTGGACAGTGGAAAGTTAAGAATATTAGGAACATGAATGGCACCGCACACAAAGTACCTATCGGCAGTCATTGTGTTTGGGTTATTACTTTCTAGTTTATATGGCCCAAAACTGACTGGTCCTGCGCGTTTCATTAACCATACTTCAATATCTAGCATGACATGCATAGGTAAGTCATATTAGCTACCTTGCCTTATTACGTAATACGAGATGCAGGACGCTGTCTGATGACGCGGATGTGGAATGGTTCTTGCATGATAATTAAAAAATGAAAAAGAGAAAAAAAAATGTAACGATCGGCCGGATAAGGCAACTGTAAATACCATTGGTGTAATATACTTACTGTTCGATTGAGGTTAACAATGTAGGCCTATATACCTTTCTTTTTTGTCACATTGATTTTCGACCATTGTTGTTTTAACCGTTTTCCACTATGAGTTTAGGAAATAAAATCAGACTTTCTAATCAGCAGAGAGATACATAAATAAATACATCAATGGAAAAGACAGTATAACCGGTTAACAAATCACGAAAAAACATCAAATATGCAGGGAAACAACAAGAGACAGACAGAACACCACGAACCAATCACCTCTGTAATTTGAAAGATCACAAACGTTTGAAATCAGATTTCGTGGTTTACAAAGCTTACATCTTTTTTTTCTCAAAACTTTGGAAGTTTTATTTTAATACAAAATGCATGAACTGGCTGCTCAAAGGTCAATGTGGTGTGTGAAACATGCTGATCAACACTAACGGTCAAATCAGTACCGTACACCGGCGTCTGGTAGAGTGAAATCTAACTGTCCAAAAGACAATCACTACTACCATTGGAGGGCAATGACGAGTCCAAACAGCGCTGTGGGGTACCAATAAAGTACCAATAGAGCAGTGGAGACTGTTATTAAACAAGAAACTAGGTTTCCAATATTGTGACGTCTCTCTCTCTCCCCCCTCTCTCTCTCTCTCTCTCTCTCTCTCTCTCTCTCTCTCTCTCTCTCTCTCTCTCTCTCTCTCTCTCTCTCTCTCTCTCTCTCTCTCTCTCTCTCTCTCTCTCTCTCTCTCTCTCTCTCTCTCTCTCTCTCTCTCTTTATGATATGCGCAGATAGGTGAGGTTTGGTGTAATGATGGTATAATTATGGTTGAGGATGATTAATGCTTGCTTAGTATCTTGTGGGATGGAGTTTTACATATTTGTTTACTTTATTTGTTTCTTGTGACTGAATCGAATAATTTCCCCCTTCCCACTGTTCCCTTCGACATAGGCAGATGTATGTGAATTGTTATAGATATCTTGGTATCTGTTTTACTACTCGTCGTAGTTTTTCAGCAGCTTGTCAGGACCTTACAAGCAGAGGTAAGCGTGCTTTATTGTGTATTCTGAAGAAATTATACATGCTTAAGAATAACTCTGTCCGTATTTCTCAAATTGTTTGACGCCCAAGTACAGCCAATTGTTCAATATGGTGCTGAGCTCTTGGGTTTGGGTAAGTCTGTAATATTAATATAAAATGTTTATTTATTTCCTTTAAAGAAAGTTTTAGGGGTTCAGCCTAGAACGCCAAACAATCTTGTTTATGGGGACACTGGACGATATCCTATATCAATTCACATTTACGATGCATTAAATATTGGCTGAAAATCTTAAGCATGAACGATAGTAGATTGCCACACAAAGCCTACAAAATGCTATTAGGCTTAGAAGAAAAAGGTAAAACGTGTTGGGTCTCAGATGTTCGTGACGTTTTGTATAGAAATGGATTTGATTTTGTCTGGATTAATCAATATTAATGATTTTCCGAAAGAATTAATTCTTTGGCTTCCTATCTCCCAATCCAATCTCTCCTATGTAATTTGGCTTCCTATCTCCCAAAGAATATAGTACAAAATAGTCGTGACCTGCTATAAATTTTCTCTGATTCTGCTCCACGTTATCTTTCTGAACTGCTTCATTTGTACAAACCATCACGATCTCTTCGCTCCTCCTCTGACAGTCGCATCTTCATCATTCCCAAATCTAGAACAAAACAATGGAGAGAACGATCGTTTTCCTTCCAAGGACCTATTGTCTGGAACAGTCTTCCCTATTCAATCCGTCACGCTGAACGAATGTCAAGTGTGTCTAATTGTCTAATATAAGCGATTAAGGTGAATGGTATGAAAAGTGTATGCTCTCTCTCTCTCTCTCTCTCTCTCTCTCTCTCTCTCTCTCTCTCTCTCTCTCTCTCTCTCTCTCTCTCTCTCTCTCTCTCTCTCTCTCTCTCTCTCTCTCTCTCTCTCTCTCTCTCTCTCTCTCTCTCTCTCTCTGTGTGTCTGTGAGTGCGTGTATGCGTGCTTACGCATCTACTTATTTGTAGCTTTTAAACTGTTATTTTGCTATATCGAGCTACAGCATTCTATTTGATGTGTTCTACTTCATCGTAATCTTAGGTGCATTATTAATGAATGATCGTGGTTTATGTTTACATATCCTATAAAGTTTGATGTGTTGGATATAAAATTATTATGTTCGTATTGTATATGTGTTTATGCCGTGCCACCAATCAATTTCTCACGTTTGAGATAATAACGTAGTCTGGAGTCTTGAGTCCCACACTCTCAGAATTTAAATCCTCTTTAAAAACACATCTTTTCAGAAAAGCATATCACAACTACCTTCCAGTCTAACTGTAATCCCTGAACAGTCCTACATGCTCATACTGGCGTTGGCCCCTTCTTGTTTGTATGTATCTGGCGTGCTTGTGTATGACTGGGCGCCTTGCATGACGTATGTGTGTGTGTGTGTGTGTGTGTGCGTGTGCGTGTGCGTGCGTGCGTGCGTGCGTGCGTGCGTGCGTGCGTGCGTGCGTGTATGTGAAGGTGTGTGTGTGTGTTGTTGTATGTGTGGGGAGGGAGGGAGGTTGGGGGGGGGGGGGGGAGTGGTGTGGAGGGGGGTGAGAGGGCAGTGAGAGACTACGTTTGTGTGTGTATGTGCGTGCGCATGTATAGGTGTGGTTTTCTCTGTGCAGGTGGGTGATGTGTAGATAATTGGTTATGTCTGTGTGTGCGTGTTCATGTGTCGATTTATGAATTGAGTGCTATGTAAATACTTTATGACGTTTTGATGAAGCCTTTTATTACTACTTGTTATTGTAAACGCCTTTAGCTCCAGGCTTTGTCAGGAGGTAAGTGCGTCCTAAATTTACAGTATTATTATAATTGATAATAGATGACAAGTGTGGGAGGATCATGTATTCAATAGTGACAGGTTTTTCTTTTGACAGATCTCTTAAATCTTCATGGGACTGTGCAGCATATTTGCTACTTGATATTCATAGACATTTAAAAAATCAGTTAACTAAATAAGGATTTGGAATTTCGGATATGTTATCTCATGCACTTTGCTATAGAAATGTTGACGAAGATTCTTTTATGTGTCCATTATGTAAATCTGCTAAAGAGGATCAAAAACACTTCTTGCTTTGTTGTCCAGCTTATAAAGACCTACGAGATAATTTGTTACCAAGAAAATATTCTAGAAACCCTTTCTTGTTTAAAGCTGCATTGTTATTAGCGAATCAGAATGCAGTGGTGCATAAGAAAATGTGTTTATACGTTTATAAAGCCTTCAAGCTACACAGTACATTACTTAGCTAAATTCGCTTTGTTTTACTCCTTTTCATCAGTGTAATATCAGGGAATATAGCGTTACTTGTGTATCTATTGTTTATTGTCATTTGTATTCATGATGTTTTATAACCCCATCAGAAGGGGTTGTGGCCTATCTGATTAAATTTCCGCTTCCGCTTCTCTCTCTCTCTCTCTCTCTCTCTCTCTCTCTCTCTCTCTCTCTCTCTCTCTCTCTCTCTCTCTCTCTCTCTCTCTCTCTCTCTTCTCTCTCTCTCTCTCTCTCTCTCTCTTCTCAACAAGGGGTGTAAATCAAGCGATCATTCAGCTAGCTTATAGTCTCTTTAGTCAGTCCCCCCCCCCCACTGTCTGCTGACCTCTTTCCCCTCAGTCTCGTGTCTTCGTTCTAGATACGTGCGGTAAAAGTTACTCACTGTTTGAAAGTAGATGGTCGTTATGATCATTCGCTTTATTTAGTTTAAATGCGCAAACTTACTCGTAATGTAACACCACTGGAATATCACACTGGTGTTGTTTATTATAGACATGACTTTGACAACAATCCTGAAAACTGTCATGGCATGGCACATGTTCGTTTATGCTGTTTTTCATCATAGACTTTTGATGTTGCTGTTTAGCTTGCTGTTACCTTGAACAAATACCAAGTAAACCACACCACGTCGTCCTGTGGTTCATTGAGAGAAAGATATTCTCTCTGTTCTTTCCCTCCCTGTAAAGTCCTGCACCAGCCTATATTCTACGTTTAACAACTGGCATAGCACATGTTCGTTTATCGTCACCCTACCTGAAACAGACACATGCGGAACATTGGTGATAGATTGAGTTGGGATGAGCTGTCATGTAACTTCAGGGAAAGTAAGTTTTAGTAGCAATCTTTCATTGTATTAGATTTACTGTATTTTCTCTAAACCAAAAAACAAAAAAAAACCAACAACAACCCAACAACTTAAATAGACTGAAAAAAAGTATTTCCTTTAAATGACAGTATGTACACTGTTTTCCTGGAAGAGGCTTACAACAAACTTGAATTAAGTTGATCCTATTTGTGCGTGACACAGAAATACCAACAAACGCATGCACACACACACACCAACAAAAACACCAACCAAAAACAACCAACATCGCAACTAATGTCAGAAGTGGCGTCTGCAATGTATTCAGATCCAGAAAACAAAGTACAATTCTGAAGTTGTTGTTTTTTTACTCCAGTTTACAGTTTATGGTTAACGTGATAGCGATTATCAGAAATAGGTGTAAAAATGTATATCATGGATTAATCTACCTGAAAGATAAGAAGTTGTGGTTTTCAATTTCCCCCCTCTTTACCATAACGATGAACAGACATGCAAAACTACTGCCATTGTGTCATGGAGAAAAGACACATGGGGTCAAAGGAATGGATTCATCGACCATGCATCATTGATGTAGACATTTGGCTGTAAGACAAAATAAAAAAGAATCTTCCCACGATGAAGACCGGTATCGACCTAAACCGAATGGCCTTGGACACAACAACCCTCGCCTAATGATGAGTAGACATGTGATAGTGTGACCTTTCAGCCCGTGTTGGTACAAGACCGCTGTGTCCAGGATTATTGAGTGGTCCAAATCATCGGTGAATCTGGAGACAAAGAGAAACGTGGCACCGGAAAATAATGGGCAAACTATCCTCCTATGTAAGACTAGCAGCCGGCATGAGGCCTTGACCTTCATGGCTACGGAGGCATGGGTGGCTTGTGCGTCTTTCCTGCCACAGCCCAGGTAGGAGGACAGAGACGACAATTAGGAGCAAGTAGCCATATTTGTATGCAATTAGTCCACGTGGATAATCTTTACCATCAATGGCTTAAGTTGTGTAATATTCAGATTTGAGAATATCTTACGATTTTCAGAACACCTGATATCAAAGCCCGTTTAGGCCGCCTATTGAATTCCCTTGTACCCAAATCAGAAAGGGTGAACTTCATTAGCGTCCACATGGAACATTTCTTGTATTCATGTTTCCCCCCTGAGTCGGTTACACAACAACTGTTAGATGTCAGGTGTTCATGTGTCTATCACAGCAACAGCCTTATGAGTTATTTGAATTTGTTTTAACACTAAAGTCCCCAAAACATGTTTCGGGATTCTTTCTGCTTTGTTTTGTTTATTTTACTTGAATAATAAACATTATCTGGCCAATTTGATAGTCTAGTAACTAAAGAGAGTATTTGCATCAAGTGAGTACTCCTTTTGCTTCATAATCATCATCTTCTTCGTCTTCTTCTTCTTGCCATGCTTTGCTGTTAAATCTGTTCAGGGGGCAAATTCCTCAGTCAACTGCTTTGCTGAGCAAGCTCTTTATTACAGCTTTTCGTGGAGCGTCACAGGCAAGTCAGAGCCACCATGTTTGTAAAGCAGCCTTCGACCTTTATAATGTATGCGGTATTTGGATATGAGGAAGACAATCAAACTTACACTTTAAAAATATGGAATGAAATCAGGGTTGTGCGCGCATGTGTGTGTGTGTGTGCGTGTGCGTGTGCGTGTGCGTGTGCGTGCGTGCGCGTGTGTGTGCGTGCGTGCGTGTGTGTGTGTGTGTGTGTGAGAGAGAGAGAGAGAGAGAGAGAGAGAGAGAGAGAGAGAGAGAGAGAGAGAGAGAGAGAGCAAACACGTAACAGAGAGAGGGGGGGGGGGGGGGGGCAAAAGAAAGAAAGAAAGACAAAGGGGATTAAGGGAACGGATCCCCTTTGCCTTTCTTCTTCTGACGA
>CM065691.1:37084426-37086926 GCA_017654935.2 Phymorhynchus buccinoides
GTCTGGATTATGTCTGTCTCTCTGTCTGGATTATGTCTGTCTCTCTGTCTGGATGTCTGTCTCTCTGTCTGGATTATGTCTGTCTCTCTGTCTGGATTATGTCTGTCTCTCTGTCTGGATTATGTCTGTCTCTCTGTCTGGATTATGTATGTCTCTCTCTGTCTGGATTATGTCTGTCTCTCTGTCTGGATTATGTCTGTCTCTCTGTCTGGATTATGTCTGTCTCTCTGTCTGGATTATGTCTGGATTATGTCTGTCTCTCATGTCTGGATTAGAGACTGACTAATCTGTCTGGATTATGTCATAATCTCTGTCTGGACATAATCCAGTCTGTCTCTAATGTCTGGATATGTCTGTCTCTCTGTCTGGATTATGTCTGTCTCTCTGTCTGACAGACATATGTCAGATGTCTGTCTGTCTCTGTCTGGATTATGTCTGTCTCTCTGTCTGGATTATGTCTGACTCTCTGTCTGGATTATGTCTGTCTCTCTGTCTGGATTATGTCTGTCTCTCTGTCTGGATCTGTCTCTGTCTCTCTGTCTGGATTATGTCTGTCTCTCTGTCTGGATTATGTCTGTCTCTCTGTCTGGATTATGTCTGTCTCTCTGTCTGGATTATGTCTGTCATCTCTGGATTATGTCTGTCTCTCTGTCTGGATTATGTCTGTCTCTCTGTCTGGATTATGTCTGTCTCTCTGTCTGGAGAGAGATGTATGTCTCTCTGTCTGGATTATGTCTGTTATGTGTCTATGATTATGTCTGTCTCTCTGTCTGGATTATGTCTGTCTCTCTGTCTGGATTATGTCTGGATTATGTCTGGATTATGTCTCTCTCTCTGTCTGGATTATGTCTGTCTCTCTGTCTGGATTTATGTCTGTCTCTCTGTCTGGATTATGTCTGTCTCTCTGTCTGGATTATGTCTGTCTCTCTGTCTGGATGGATTGTCTGTCTCTCTGTCTGGATTATGTCTGTCTCTCTGTCTGGATTATGTCTGTCTCTCTGTCTGATTATGTCTGTCTCTCTGTCTGGATTATGTCTGTCTCTCTGTCTGGATTATGTCTGTCTCTCTGTCTGGATTATGTCTGTCTCTCTGTCTGGATTATGTCTGTCTCTCTGTCTGGATTATGTCTGGATTATGTCTGTCTCTCTGTCTGGATTATGTCTGTCTCTCTGTCTGGATTATGTCTGTCTCTCTGTCTGGATTATGTCTGTCTCTGTCTGGATTATGTCTGTCTCTCTGTCTGTCTGTCTGTCTCTGTCTGGATTATGTCTGTCTCTCTGTCTGGATTATGTCTGTCTCTCTGTCTGGATTATGTCTGTCTCTCTGTCTGGATTATGTCTGTCTCTCTGTCTGGATTATGTCTGTCTCTCTGTCTGGATTATGTCTGTCTCTCTGTCTGGATTATGTCTGTCTCTCTGTCTGGATGAAGCAATACTTCATCTATTATCTTGATTATTCATAAACATCGGGCCGCGAGATTTCCACGGTATTGCAGTACCTCCAGGATCGTCCCACTACCTTTGGTGTTATAAGTGTTCCACGTGTACCTGTTCCGGGTTTTAGGACGTTAAGCGGACTTTCATCTCTCTGGAAGCAAAGACTCCAATCCACTAATCTGGCTATCATAGAAACCCACAACGGTGATTATTTAGAATCAAATGAAGATTAAGAATGAGACAAACGACCTAATACTACGTAGGTTCTTCTCAGTTGGAAATCTGCCTCTCCCAACCTATTTTGACTGAAAGTTGTTAGATGCCCGTTTATGTCAAAGTCCTCAATTGTATTAAACAGGCGCATCATCTACACTACTCACAAAAAGTTAAGGATCACTATGAGAAAACAGGTGCGCAAGAAACTCCGTTCGCTCCTGTTATTTTTTTCTCAGTCAAGCCAAATTTTATGAATTCTTGTTCAGCTGTAAGTGGGCGATGTTGTGTTAGTGGAAACATTGCACGTGATTCTCTATTACTGAGCTTGGCAGCAAAAGAAAAAGCGGAAACTTGCGAAAAAGGACCTTGTTTTGGATCGTTCTGCATGAACACATTGCACAAGCCAGATGGAAAAACCATTATGCACGTGCAAGCACTGCTGTTTATGTGTGAGATGCTGTCTCTTGCTTGGCTTTATAAGAAGACATACCACCAGTATTAGGCCTGATTTGACAATGCCTCCACGACGAAAATTGAGCGAGTTGGATAGGGGACGAGCTGTTGCATGGTTCCAAGATGGTGTTCCCAAGCGAGAAGTGGCCAGGCGACTTCAGGTGTCCATCTCGGTCATTGTCAGACTGATTCAACGCTTCACAGCCACTGGGAGGGTCCATGAAAGACGCAGATCTGGTCGACCGAAGAAGACAACTCCACGTGAAGATCGTCTCATTGAACGACAAGCCCTGCAGACAAGAACAGCCTCTTCCAGCATCATTCGAAGGCAGCTGAGGGTGGCTACTAACATCAACATCAGCCAGCAGACCATACGGAACCGCCTTCATGGGTTT
>CM065691.1:37099426-37101926 GCA_017654935.2 Phymorhynchus buccinoides
CAGACGCAAGTGTTTTTTTAAAAACTTAGTTAATATCCTTTTTTTACTATTAAGTTCATTCGGCCTACTCTAAACATGATCACCGGAATGTTGATGACAGTACAGTATGTAAACAGCCAGGACATCACTCCGAAATATTCCATTGATGTTTTAGAGTTATTCTGGATTGGCATTTGTAATCCATATACTGGGTATTAATTAACACACGTCTAATCATGACTCTTGGTTAATATGAAGCATTGCTGTAAACGTTATGTATATATTTCGATGTGTGTATATCTAGCATATCATGTCACTGATAATATATGCATATATGCATTTGACATACAATACTTGTTGGGTTTTCAGGGCAATGGACATCCAGCTACGCCCAGCGTAACGGCCACTGTAAAGATGACACACATGGAAAAGTTGTCTTTCTTTAGCTGTGTATGTTCCAGTTCACCATTGATTCAGACGATCCAGTACTCAGGAAGACCCCATTGTTGTACAATCAAACAAAAATAAAACAATGACGACGTTTTTCAACAAGTCATTGGTAAGAATTACATGATAACGTGAAAAAGAAAAATGTGCTATAATAAACATAGCACGCAGTTGATGGAACGATGACACGTAGAGGGGAAAAAAAGAAGAGTAGATCAATACTGTGATACCATTATCCTGGGGAAAAAACCTACAACATTACCAGCTAGATAGGTATTACCCCAACGTAGTAGTGAATTCAGCATCCTCTAGTGTCAATAGGCAACGGGAGCCCTCATCTTTGTGTCGATACGGTAAAGACGGCGGAGTCCAAAGAGAGAAAAAACGAACTAAATTATAACTAGTTATCCACCATGTCCATGTTGACGCGGAAAGGCACACTAGTGCGCAAGCACCGCCAACCTCTCCGGAAGTCGTCTGTGCGCAGAACCCGCAGCGGCGGAAGTACGTCCAGCGCCGCCCAGCGGACGACAGACGACGACGACATGTCCTCGGTGCCGCCCTCCCCCATCGCCAAGCTGGACCCCCGAACGACCCCCAAGTCCTCCCCTGCAAGGGGTATGGCTGGTACTGTGGTGGTGAGTGTTTGTTTGTCCTCTTGTCAACACTGTGCGCTTCATTACCAGCCGCGAACGAAGAGAGCGAAGCTGGTAATGTTTTCAGTGGATTATGATCCTGACTGACTATCTGAGTATCTATCTATCTATCTATCTATCTATCTGACTATGTTAACACGATAACGTTTGAACGGAGGGGCCTAAGACATGCGGATTGGTACTAAGAATATCTCGTCCAAATTAAAAAATGAAGGTTGTAGGTCAAAGGTCAAGGTCACTGAAGCCGAAAATGCTATAGAAAACCTGGCACAATAACTGAGGGACCAAGGACGCTCACATTTTGCATGCGGATAGGTAGATATCCAAGCCAAGTTTAAAAAATGAAGGTCAAAGGTCAAGGTCACAGGCGCAGAAAATGCTGCCGAACACCTGGCACGATAACGATTGAACGGAAGGACCTAGGACGCTCACATTTCGCATGCAGATAGGTACTAAGAATATCTCGGCCAAATTTAAAAAATGAAGGCTATAGGTCAAAGGTCAAGGTCACTGGGCCCAAAACTGCTGCCGACCACCTGGCACGAGAACGTTTGAACGCAGGAACCTAGGACACTCAAGGTTTGCTTTTGGATTGGTACTAAGGGTATCTAGAACAAGATCGAAAATCAAGGTCATAGATCAAAGGTCAAGGTCACTGGAGTCGGAAATGCTGCCGCGTGGCTGGTGGTTTACCGTCTTAACGCTCTAGTTGTTTGTTTGTCCGTTTACCTCCGTTTGTGTGTTCGTTTGCCTTTGCAGATTTGTCATTCATTCTGTCTGTTACCATTACTTTATAATTTTGTTTGATTGTTAAATGAATAGACTAGTGTTTTTTTAAGTTTGCTATGACACGCTGCAGTCGCAGTCGATGTCAGAACGTTATTTTATAAATGACCCAATGGATAGATTAATACATTGATGATGTTACTGATGGATTCCACAGTCGTACAACAACCAGATGCAGCTGTTCCGGACAAACATTATTTTAGACTCGATATTATTGGCAAATTGATGATCTTATCGATCGGTTTTCCCCAGTCGTACGACGACCAGAAGCAGCTGTTCCGAACCAGCGTGGAGTGGTCTCAGTCGCAGTCGATGTCCGTGGACACAGGGCTGGGCCAGACAGACACGCTGGTGCAGATCGAGGAGCTGGCCAAAGACACGGATAGCACGTGCGAGTTCATGTGCCGCCTGGGAAAAGTGCTCTGCTCCAGTGGTGAGGGTGTCTCTTTGGTTTCTGCTTCTATCTCTGTGCCTGTCTTTGTCTAAGCTCTGTCTGTCTGTCTGTCTGTCTGACTGTCTGTTTCTCTCTCTCTCTCTCTGTCTCTCTCTCTCTCTCTCTCTCTCTCTCTCTCTCTCTCTCTCTCTCTCTCTCTCTCTCTCTCTCTCTCTCTCTCTCTCTCTCTCTCTCTCTC
>CM065691.1:37111926-37114426 GCA_017654935.2 Phymorhynchus buccinoides
CATTGGTTGAAATTGGCTTGAAGCTTGGGCCAGTCGTAAAGTGAGAGTGAGCTGTAGGATCATTACTTTTCGTTGTCCAGCAATGTGAACTCATATATTTGGGGCAACTAACATTCACAGTTTACGCGTTCTTCTCTGACCTGACCATCTTAACGATGGGTCGTTTTGAATGGCAACAGCGTAAAAATATGATTTTTCTCTATATGACACTGTTCCCGTTAAAACCAAAACTCCCCATGATGGTTGTGAACATTGAATTCCATTCTACGTGGCTACCCAACGGCCTGTGAGACAAAAAAAATGAAACGGTCCGTTTTGGCTCATTTCTTTTAAACTGGTCGAATAATGGAATGTGCTAATTTAAATTTAAAAAAACCTTATCATTTTCTTATCCCGAAGATGGTCGTTTATGTTCCATTTGGCGAACGTGGGCGTTAAATGTGCGTGAAGTTAACCACCAAGTAGCAAAGAAGACGGATGGCAATAGAGTTGATTGCTCTGCTGCTGACAGGGGGTACCCAAGACTGATTGTGGGTGTAGCGGTGGCAGGTAAAGCTGGTCGATACACTGTGATCGACAAACGCCAGACCGTGCTGAGAATACAGAAGGAAAGTAGCGGAGGTTTGGCTGGGATTAAAGGCAGTGAAGGTTATGGTGGTGATAAATAAGGGAGCGTTGTGGTAGTGGCACTTCCGGTCGAAATGATGGGCCCAGGTGCCCAACTTCCGGTCATTATTGAAGACGTTATTTACAACCTCTGCCCACGGCTGCCTCACCATATGTGTGACGTTGTCGTCAGAGTCATGTGGTATTTTGATATTATTTTTTTTCCTCAGTATTTATCCCCTTCACATAGGCTTGATCTTGTTATAAATCTACTGTTAACTTTTCGTCTGCTTGAGCAAATACAGATGCACAAAAGAGGCACCCAGAAATAAACAACACCCGTTTGTACACATTGATGAAGGTATAGTAGAGTGGTGATTTTAGAAGCAACAAGGGTATCGCCGAGCGGCAGATATGTCCTTTGCCGGCTACGCCCTGTACCTGCCCCGCCCTGTACCTCCCTTGCCCCTCACATCTTAGGCCCCCGTCCTCCTTGTGTCCTTTGGGTGATACACCTAAACACCGTTGACTGGGTGCAAATCCTTTTCTGGGATGCACACCCTTAATTGATGGGGTGTACACCCTTAGCACAGAGACATGTCTTCTGCTCGGCGACTTTTCACGTGGCACATTTGTGCTACGATGTCTTTTACTTTTAGTATTAGACCCCCTCCTTTACCAGGATGTACACCCTTAATTAGTGGGGTGTACACACTTAATGGGGTGTACACCCTTAACTCGGAGACATGTCTGCCGCTCGGGGACATTAAAATCCCACGTGGCATAATTGTTTGTATTGCAATGTCTTCTACTGTACTTTGTACACCCCGACACGAAATTTGGAGTGATTCTATACAGTATTTCACGAGATATAGGAGGGTGAAGAAAAACAGAAACATGTCTGCCGCTCGGTGACATTGTATTGCCGAGGGATAATTTATATACGAATGTGTTATAGTCTTAGTGTTACAGCCTAACACAAAAATCGAAGGGAGTTTGTCTGCTAGTTCACGAGATGCAGCTTGGACAAGAAATATATAGCGCAAAGAAGGAAATTTCGGTTTTCAAGGTCACACTTCAAGGTCAAGATCAGCATGGCGATCCTTCATGCTCGAATGTTTTCTACTGTAGGCTATACAGTACCACACACAATTTGAAGCGCTTCTGTCAAGTACAAATGTGGAACATATGGCTTAAAACCCAATTTTTAGACCCCTACCACTTTCAAGGCCTACCGATCTCCCGGACCTTGACTTTGACTTGATCAGTATGCAATCATCAGAACGGCCATACGCCAAAGTACCTACATGCCAAGCTTGAAGTCTCTAAGACCAACGGTGTGGAAGTTATAGCCCCTTAAAGATTTTCGGTTTTCAAGGTCATACGCCAAGGTCAAGGTCACGAGGGCAATAATTTATGCGCGGATGCCTTCCTGTCATGGTGACACGCCAACACACAAAATGGGAAACGATTCGGTAAAGCGGTTCGGAGATATCCTTAGGAAAGAAAAACCCAATTTTTAGACCCCTACCACTTTCAAGGCGTACCGATCTCCCTGACCTTGACATTGACCTTGATCGGTATGCCATCATCAGAACG
The DNA here is from genome assembly GCA_017654935.2 of Phymorhynchus buccinoides. Taxonomy (NCBI): domain Eukaryota; kingdom Metazoa; phylum Mollusca; class Gastropoda; order Neogastropoda; family Raphitomidae; genus Phymorhynchus; species Phymorhynchus buccinoides. Next base: position 37,114,132 of record CM065691.1, read on the forward strand.
GCCATAAGCCAAAGTACCTCCATGCCAAGGTTGAAGTCTCTAGGGCCTACGGTGTGGAAGTTATGGGCCCTTAACGATGTTCAGTTTTCAAGGGCATACCCCAAGGTCAAGGTCAGGACGGCGAATTGTTTTGCGCGGATGCCTTCCTCTCATGGGGACACACCACCACACAAAATGTGAAGCGATTCGGTCAAGCGGTTCGGGAGATTTCCTTGGGACAGTCAGAATAGAAAAGAAAAAACGAAAAAACAAGGGCATCACCGAGCGGCAGATATGTCCTTTGCCGGTTACGCCC
>CM065691.1:37121926-37124426 GCA_017654935.2 Phymorhynchus buccinoides
GCATTCATATTTTAAAAGACAGTCTGTAGCCATTGAAAAGATCCAAAGAAGAGCAACCAGATTATTGAGAGAATGAAGAGATATGAATTACCTTGAAATAATGAAATACCTTGATTTACATTCCTTAAAATGTAGAAGATGGAGAGGGGACCTGATTGAGACTGATAAGATATTTAATGGCCTTGTTAACATTGATGTTACTAATATTTTCCAACTAACAGATTATAACAGAACAAGGAATTCAGAAATGAAAATCCTGATGGGCCATAGCATTACTAATATGAGGAAAAAATGCACTGACTAACAGAATTGCACAGATTTGGAATGTTCTTCCTACTCAACATACATGTGCACCCAATACTAATGTATTTAAAAGTCTTCTGGACAGCAATCAAAAATGTAAACAAATGTTTTTTTGAATATGATGAATGAACATATCAAAATTATAATGCGTATGCGCAACTATAATAAATGTACAAAAAGAATGAAGGGGACACTTGATAGGCCGCGAGGCCTAGGCTTATGAGCCAGTCCCCTACTACTACTACTACTACTACTACTACTACTACTACTACTACTACTACTACTACTACTACTACTACTACTACTACCTCAATATAAACGGTCAGCAATACGTATGGATTACCCCCCTTTATCCTCCGATGTCGGACTGTGGCTGCTCACGTGGTGGGGTAATAAAAAACGGGCACACACGTAATGTGGTCCTTAGCTGGTACATTTGTGCCATAGTGTTCAAGTACTTCGGCTGTTGGGATTATCCCTGGAGTCTTTAAGCCAGGGTAAGACAACAACAACAGCAACAACAACAAACAAAGCCTGATAAGTTGAAACGAACTCTTTCGTTTCATGATATTGAAAACGGAGGCATAGGAGTCCCAAACATACAAGCATACATACAAGCACTAAAACTGTCCTGGTTAAGAAAATTAACTACCTACATTTAATTAAATGGAGGAAAACAATGCACTCCTCATATCCAGATACAGCAAATGTTAATAACTTTGGGTCACAAAAGTTTATGAATAACAAGCTCCAAATGTTTTGGACAGATGTATTCAAGGCGTATGATCAATTAAATCTTCATGTTGAGTTAAAAAATAACAAAGAAATCAACTCTGAACCTATCTTTTTCAATGATAGATATAAAATTAACAACAGTTATTTTTGCTACATGGCATGGGTAAGAAAGGGAATATATTTTGTGCAGGATATATTGAAAGATAATGGGGAACTTTTAACTCATAGAGAATTTTCGCAGAAGTGGAGAATAACTACATTTTCTTAACTCTCTAGGCTGTATCCAGTCTATTAAAAAATACATGGGACAGAGAAATATAATTAGTGACAGCAAAGAAAAGAATGAAAATGCAAAAGCATGGCAAATAATATGTAGTGTAAAGAAAGGAAGTAAAGCATATTATAATTTAACTTTAGGAAAAAATGAAATCTACGATATATGAATGATATGAAGTGGGAACAGAAACTTGACATAGTAATTGACCGGGAGAAAGTTCTGGAACAAAAAGGAAAATTAAATAAATAAAATTGAGATGGTTTCAACTTAAAATATGTCATGGGATCCTAGTTACAAATAGTATTCTAAAAAGAATGAGAATAGTGGAAAATGAAGAATGTAATTTTTGTAATGAGGAAAAAGATACTATACAACATTATGTATGGTATTGTCAACATTCTCAAGAGTTCTGGATGAACTTGGAGAAAATATTAAAAGATAAATGTTTAAATTGTGAAAGGCTATCACTTAATGTTGAACTAGTTTTATTCGGTGAAGACTCTAAAACATTAACAGAACAAACTTTCGATCTGATATTACTAATAGCTAGATACTTTGTCTATATATGCAGAATACACAAAACAAAACCAACAACAAGGAACTTTCTACAGGAATTGAAAAAAACAATAATATATTTTAGAAAAATGTACACATGCCATGGAAATGCGCATTGATGAATTCAACATATTAAAGTGGTTACCCTACCTAAACTTGCTACCTAAGTAGGTCTAAGGTTGTTGTTTGTTGTGTTTTTTTGCTTTGTTTTGTTTATTTTATATTATTGTCTGTGGAAGTTCAGTTTAACGTCGCGTATCGGCTTTCGCCATGTACGACGGGCTGAACAAACCAACCAGGGCATAAAAACTTTTTATGTTCCTGAATCACTGTCTTAGCCAAAAGGCCGAGAAGCGATCAGGATTCCATTATTCTCTGTGTATGATTTAGCACAATATATAGTGCTTAGTCCACTGCATTAATACTTACATTCAATATTTGCGCACAACTATAAATTCAAGCCTTGCATGGACTAATCATGTAGACGGGGTGATTAGCAAAGCGCACACAAGACTCTTCTTTTTAAGGAAGCTTAAACAATTTAGAGTAAATAGAAAAATACTGAACATGTTTTATAGGTCTAGCATTGAAAGCATTTCATCTTTCAACTTTCTTGTTTGGTTTTCTAGT
>CM065691.1:37129426-37141926 GCA_017654935.2 Phymorhynchus buccinoides
GCTAGTAATATCATTAAGGTCTCAATTATACATGTTAACTAACATTATTCACTCTTTCCCCATGGCAACACAGTGATATGCAAGTGATCTTAAAGGGGCACCCTGACGGATGAGGGTTTTTTCAAGAAACACGTCGAGATCACCAGAAAAACACCCTTTACAGAGATCGCAACACCCACTTTGCTCTGGTTTCCTAGAAATTTAACCGTCAAATCGGCGATTCCTCCTTGGCGGAGGTGCTGGAAGTAAGATTCTTTCAGTGAAAAAGAAGGCATGGGCCTTCTCTTTTCTAATGGCCGCCTGAGCTTGACCAAATAGTTTGCACGAAATTTCCACAATACAAGCCTTTTTATACAGTTTTGTTTATACAGTTTACCCAAAGGAGTTTCGCTCACAACAAAGGAAACCGCTCCTTTTTTTTCTTACTGCACTAAAAAGAAGAAAAAGTTTCAACCACTCTCAGTGGCCTCCACCCACCCCATCCAAAATGGCTTCTCTCTCCGGCAACTCCGCCAAGGAGGAATTGACGTTTTGACGGTTTCATTTCTAGAAAACCAGAGCAAACTGAGTGTTCCGGTCCTTGAAAGGGCTGTCTTTCAGGTGACCTCGACGTGTTTATTGCAAAAACTCATCCGTCAGGGTGCCCCTTTAAGGTCTGTGTACACGTTAACATATTTACAAAATATCAGTATTTCCCCATGGCAACACAATGACTTGTAAGTCATATTCAGGTCTGTGTACACGTTAAAATCATTCACAAAATATGTCTATTTCCCGTTGGCAACCCAGGGATAGGCCAATCATAATATGACTGACAACTCACTGTGTTGCCATGGGGAAATAGAAATATTTTGTGAATAATGTTAACGTGTACACAGACCAACACTGTTGCCATGGGGAAATAGAGATATGTTGTCAATAATGTTAACGTGTACCGAGACCTTTTAGTCAGTGGCCTAACACTGTGTTGCCATGGGGAAATAGAGATATTTTGTTAATTGTGTCAATGTGTACACATACTTTAATGACTTACAAGTCACACTGTTGCCACGGGGAAATAGGGATATTTTGTCAATAATGTTAACGTGTTCCGAGACCTTTACAACTCTCTGTTTTGCCATGAAATAGTGATAGTGTGTGAATGTTGTTAACGTGTAAACAGACCTTTATGATTGGCTATCACAATGTTCCCATGGGGAAAGAGTGAAGCATGTTAACCTATTGAGACTATAGCCTAACTATATCGCTATGGGGAAAGAGTGAAGCATGTTAACCTATTGAGACTATAGCCTAACTATATTGCTAGGGGGAAAGAGTGAAGCATGTCAACCTATTGAGACTATAGCCTAACTATATTGCTAGGGGGAGGGGGGGGGGGGGGGGGGAGAGTGAAACATGTCCAACCTATTGAGACTATAGCCTAACTATATGCTAAGGGGGGGGGGGGGGGGAGGTTCGGGGGGGGGGGAGGGGGGTGGGGGGGTGTGGGGGGGGAGGGGGGGCGGGAGGGGGGGGGGGGGGGAAGAGAGGGCTAGGGGGGGGGGGGGGTGGGGGGGGGGGGGGGGGAGAGTGAAACATGTTAACCTATTGAGACTATAGCCTAACTATATTGCTAGGGGGAAAGAGTGAAGCATGTTAACCTATTGAGACTATAGCCTAACTATATTGCTAGGGGGGGGCTAGGGGGGAAAGAGTGAAACATGTCAACCTATTGAGACTATAGCCTAACTATATTGCTAGGGGGGGGGAGAGTGAAACATGTCAACCTATTGAGACTATAGCCTAACTATATTGCTAGGGGGAAAGAGTGAAACATGTTAACGTATTGAGACTATAGCCTAACTATATTGCTAGCGGGGGGGGGGGGGGGGGGGGAGAGTGAAACATGTCAACCTATTGAGACTATAGCCTAACTATATTGCTAGGGGGAAAGAGTGAAACATGTTAACGTATTGAGACTATAGCCTAACTATATTGCTAGGGGGGGTGGGGGGGGGGTGGGGGGGGGGGGGGGGGGGGGGGGGGAGAGTGAAACATGTTAACCTATTGAGACTATAGCCTAACTATATTGCTATGGGGAAAGAGTGAAACATGTCAACCTATTGAGACTATAGCCTAACTATATTGCTAGGGGGGAAAGAGTGACAACTAGCAACAACAACAACAACAACAACAACAACAACAACAACAACAACAACAACAACAACAACAACAACAACAACAACGTCGTTATTTCCACAAAGTGAACTAAATGAATATTCCTGGTCCACTCGGCTGACTCGAATCTTCAAGGGAAACAATAAATATCAATAAAGTGCTCGAAGCATAACAAAATCACTTCCCTTTGTATATTCACTTGACAATTGTTGGATGAAACGTTATGATATGTGCGCATGTGTTTATGTCTGATTTGTATGTGTCTGCAAGTTGCGAGTGTATGTTCACGTGCGCTAAAAACAAACAAATTAGGCGACTGTGTGTGTGCGTGTGCGTGCGTGCGTGTGTGTTTGTGTGTGTATGTGTGTGTGTGTGTGTGTGTGTGCGTGCCTGCGTGCGTGTGTGTTTGTGCGTGTGTGTCTGTGTGTGTCTGTGTCTGTGTATGTCTGTGTGTGTACGTGTCTGTAGGCCTACGTGCCAATGTCTGTGTATCTGTGTGCTATGCAGGCTGCAAGCGTACCGGTGTATGAATTTATGTGTAAGTGTGTGAGCACGCACTTGCGCTAGCAAACAACCAAACGAAAACAAATAACAAAACAACCAACACAAACAAACAATCAAACAAAAACAAAACACGGAAAGACTTTTATGAGAAAGAAACACCCGAAGGTGTTGAAGGGACCCAGGGATGCACTAGCCACGTCTGCCCTATCAACACAAGAGCAGCCCTGCTCCAGCCTTGGAAGTCCGTGTTGCGTTACTGGGGAGCAGGCACACACAGGATATTCCATTAAGTATACAAGGCGCATAGCTACTCCCAGCTTGGTGATCATCGGATACGATACAGAGGAGTCCTTGCGAAGTGTCCCCACGGGTGTACCAGCCCGTTTTTCATGACTGCAGAGCCCACCGGCAAAAGACACCCACTCAGAAACCAGAACGCATCCAACAGCCCCCACCAAGGACAGGCGAGGCCAGTGCATCCCTAGACAAAGCCACAGGCTCTCGCCTTACGGTCTCATATGCCTGTTAACCGCTGTGGCAAAAGCACTGAAACGTTTAAATTTCAGCCACGACAATTAGAAGGCTATCGTTGCTCAAAGATCTCCCTGAACTGACGGAGATGAAGCCATCCACCAGGGTGACGTTCCACTTGTCCAGAACGATGTGGTCCCCCAGGTAAGACACGGTGGCGTTGGGCAGCGTGGTGCTGTACTGCTGGAACTGCGCCCTGTTGCCCACCAGCTCCCGCAGCTTGAACATGGACACGATGCTGGTGGAGGATATCCTGAAGCCCATCAGCATGGCCACGTTGCGACAGTCCCCCACATCTACGCCCATCAGGTAGGCGAAGGGGAAGAAGATGTAGGACATGATTCTCTAAATAGAGAAAAGGACAAACAAAGACAAGAGTTGTTGACGCACAAATCTACTAATAGTTCATGATCATATGACTGTGGGGGATTTTTCTGGGAGTAAATTATACTATTAGTTCATGATCATGTATTGTTTTTTTCTTCTGGGAGTACATGATACTATTAGTTGGTTTAGACGAATGTCATTGAAAATCAATATAGCAGCAACATAAACAAATACAAACGAGCACAACAAGCTTATGTTAAAGCTTATGCATGGTTTCAAACACAGATATATTACACAATATTGGCTGCCAAAAGTAATAAGTCACTGGAACAGAACATAATTATGAAATAACAAACAAAACGGGAACATGAAGAGACTATAACAAGGGAGTGAATATACACAAACACGAACAAGCAACAACAATAACAACAAAACAATAGATGCATCTTAAAAAACTGTAACATATAATGTGAAGGCGGCAAGAAACAATTAACTCCAAATTTACAAAACCGCTTACGACTCAGCATCAAGACAACTGATCATTTTCAGCATATTTTCAGCCAGGGCCACAAATCCATGTACACACAGATAAGTCAAATGAACTGTAAGTTGATCACAGGGAAGCAATTAATAAATATCAAACCTCTTTGATAGCTGAATGAATTTACAAACTGTAGAGAGTATTTGCATATTTTCTATTTGTTTTTTTGCTTTGACTGCCAAACAATAACACTGTAACATCTGTATTTACATCATCGGGTAATAACTGTATTGTCTGGATACGAGCTTGTTGATAAAGGGGATAGTTTAGTAGAACATGATTTGCGTTTTCTGTCGGAGAGCCACCAGTGCATGCAGAGTGGTTAGAAAGGTGCCGTGTGTGGAGATCGTCCTGTAGATAACTCAGTTCTAGTCTCAGTTTGAAAATGATTATTTCGGTTAAATAATAATAGGTAGGAACAATGATGTCTGTGCTACTAAGGAAACGCTTTAGGACACTGAAATAATCTAATTGTTTTATGTTATCAGGGAGATTATTCTAGAAAACTGTAGTTGAAGGGAAGAATGAGTATTTATACAAGTCTAATCTACATCGATATATATGTCTTTCAAGAGGATTTTTTTTTATCATCTGTGGTATGGGTTAATAGAGGCTACTAACTGTGGGAGGCGTGCAAATAAATATAAAGGAACAATACCAGTAATACTTTTGTAGAACAATATAATTTTATGGCGGTGCCTTCTTTCTTTTAAGGACGTAACTCCGCATCCGCATATAGTTTGTGACGACTAGTTCATCGGACTGAGCCAAAAATTGTCCTTATTACCAGCAATTGTTCCTATTATGTGTTGTATTTTCTTCTGAGAGTAAATGATACTAATAGTTGATGATCATGTGGGTTTTTGTTCTTCTGAGAGTAAATGATACTATTTGTTGAAAAAAAAGGTTTGTTCAGCTGATTGAAATGTGTTCAGTATAAACATGTCTTGACTGAGCCGTGGTGGTTTTTTTACCATGTGCATTTCTGTTTTATCAGCAAAGCGCGTCCAAAGCAAGGCCAGTTTTTCATGGTTTTTTGTTTCTTTTTCGGGTTAGTGCAGCGTGTTCGTCGATAAACATCTGTATACTTTGACTAAAACATAGTGATTGGGACCTTCTCTTACAGTGTTATATGGAATTTGGTAAGACGTGCTTGTATAATTACGTGCTACCAATTTGGATTGTAAAAAGCATGCCGAAATATGGCATTGTCTCTTGAATTCTTTTGAATAGTACATGACTCACCTCTAAGGTCAGCTGCTGGACGCCCACCCTGTGTCCGAACCAGGTGAGGGTGGAGTTGACCCATGAGATGAGGGAGAAGAGGGTGAAGGCACTGACCAGGATGTTGGCCACCAGGCCGATGACGCTGCTGGCCCCGGCCTGGGCTGCCTCCAGGATGGACTGGTATTGCCTGGTGGCACACCAATCAGGACATGGGCACAATTTAATCATTCGCCTGCGCACCTTCGTTGATAAGAGAAATCAACAAAGATTGGTGAATAGGCAAATTACTTGACGAATGGCTACCGTAGTGCCTCGATAGTTGCTATGTGTCATTTAGGGATGGCGAGTTTAATGGATAGATTACCTGGTTAGTTGATAAATCAACATTGCATTTTCTGGAGGTTGTTTTTTTTGGCATACATTACGCGCGCGCGCACATACACACACACGTACACATACACGTACACACACACACACACACACACACACACACACACACACACACACACACACACACACACACACACACACACACCACACACACACACACACACACACACTACACCCTCCACCGCCCCACCACCACCCACCACCCCACACGTACATGTCAGGCGGTAGGTCCTCCTCAAACAAAATCTTCTTCGGCTTCTTTGTCTCAGGGACCATCAGCTTGCACACGGTGAAGGTGGCAGGGGCACTGATCACCATGGCTGGCAGCAGAAACTCCACTGATACCTGAACACAAAGAGAACAGAAAAGAAGCTGCAGAAACGTTAAATCACTATAATACTGTTTCAGATACATGTATTTTGAATGAGACGACAGCAAGAATTCTACACTACCTGTACCTAAAGGGACACAGGCAATGAAGCTGTCATGATAAATAGAACATGGTTGTAAAACAGCTTAGTTTTTTGTGGAAAACTATGAGTCGAGAATCCTATATTACCATAACAGGGTAAAGGAAACGAGGCTGCCATGATAAATAGAACATCTTTGGACAGCCTTTCCCTCTGAGGAAGACTATTAACACACGGGCATTTTCTCCCAAACTAAGAGACGTTTGTATTGAATTTTAGTGCTGCATCCAAGGGATTGGTTGGCCTTTGCGGACTTTGCCGGTCAGCAGCTGTCGTTAAATCCTTTTGGCTGACAGAGTGGGTGTTGCACTGTAGGCAAGCAGCTATCTTTGCTATCAACATGCCTTAGGCCATCCATCCAGAATAGCAGCTGCTTCCTCTGCTGTCTGGCTGCATTAGTAGTGACGACATATCGACAAACATACATGTACATACAATGTTACTGTGTGCATCGCTGTTTCAGAACGGCGTCAGTAATTACAGTCTTCTACATTCGTGTGACGAATTATGCTGCTCCAGGATCAGCCTTCACAGTCACCAAAGGGTTGGCCGCCAAGAACCCAACCCAACCCCACACACACCGATCATCGGACCCAAGAAAAGAGACAGCCTTGATTTTTGAACAGCACTCACCCCGAGCTGTGAAAGAATAGCCAGATAGGCCCCTCCGATGGAGGCCAGCATTGCCGTGGTCAGCGCAAACAGCTCGGACTTGGTCACTAGCTTCAGGTAGGGTCTGATAGCAAGCATGGCAGACACCTGGACACACATGCGTGAATGGAGAATGTCGCTACAATCATGTCAGGAATCAAGCTAAAGTATATCCTCTGATTATGTTTTAATACTAAATATACGGCTTTTAGTCTGGGAATCTTCTTTTTGATCAGTTTTGAACGTTGTAACGGCATACCACAAATTATTTGTAGAAACACTGGGACGCCAGTTTTTGTTGATTTTGTTGACCTTTTGTTTGTCCGTGTTTTACTTTTGTACGAATGTACTCTAAGGCTCAATGCGTTGAGCATAAAATGATGATTTTGTTAGTATTTTGCTTCATACACGCATTTCTACTAAACTCATATAAGAGGAGAAGACATAGAAAGAAGGAATGCAATTCCATCTCATTACAATACTAGGCTTCAGGTAGTTCCGCTTATAATGGAAGCAAGAGAAAACCACTAACAAGGTAATTGTGACCCACCCCTTCCATGAAGATGGAGGCAGCGACCCCGGTGGACTCTATAGCAGTGGTGCCCACAATGAAGCGCATGGTGCTGCCGATGACCTTGACCGCGAACTGCATGGCCCCCACGTGGTACAGAATGGACAGGGCGGCGTTGGTCAGGAACACGATGGGCAGCGCCTGGGGAAAACAGCTATGATCCTCAGCAACAATGACGTCATCGTTTCTAACCAGGCAGGTCAGCGTACCACAAAGATTTATACGTCACGTGATTTTGATGTTTGGTAGAAAACTACACATCCGAGCGCTTGTGTATGTTTAGAAGCGTTACACTACTATCCTGTTGGGTAATGATAGGCCTACTTTAGAATCGAACTGACTTGAGCTTATATGTTTATCCATTTGTATGAAAAAGTTAAAATGTGTAGACTTCCTTCACATTTTCAATCCGGCGTCACGGGGACATTCGTGTCAAATATCAATTTTTAAAACTTTTATACACATGTGTAGATCCTTGATTTATTTCCAAAGATCAACTGTGTCCGACATTGGTCCACTTTCAGTATTTTATAAAAAATCACGTATTCTCGTCATCATGACTAATAAAATTATGTTTGAAAAACTTTGCTAAAGGTCTGTGTACACGTTAACATTAATCACAAAATATTTCTATTTCCCGATGGCAACACTCATAGGCCACTTAGGCCACTCATAACATGACTTACAACTCACTGTGTTGCCATGGGAAAATAGTGATATTTTGTGAATATATATTAACGTGTACACAGACCTTAAGTGAGCATCAAGAATAACATACAATACAGCAACAAAACCTCAGCGAATACAATCAAAACGAGTCAAGAGTATAAACCAATATAATGGAGATTATTAGTATGTACGTTCTCTGTCAATAATCATCAGGATCGTTTTCTCCAAGATTGACTGTTTTAACCTTACCCCAAAGATGAGGTAATGGTCGGTGTAGGTGTCCCCGAACACCAGTTTGGAGGCTGGCTTGGCACTGTCGAAGAAGGCGTCCAGCCGTTCCTGAACCCACAGCACCACCTCCTTCCCTCCCTGCCACCTCATCACCACCACCGCCAGCACGAACTGAAGACCCAGACTCCAGTAGATCGTGTGCCAGTTCACCTGGCATCGTCATCACCATCATCACCATCATCATCATCATCATCATCATCATCATCATCATCATCATCATCATCATCATCATCATCATCACCATCATCATCATCATCAGCAGCAGCAGCAGCAGCAGCAGCAGCAGCAGCAGCAGCAGCATCAGCAGCAGCATCACCATCAGCATCATCAGCATCATCATCATCATCATCATCACCATCATCATCATCATCGTCATCACCATCATCACCACCACCAGCGCCAGTACGAACTGAAGACCCAGACTCCAGTAGATCGTGTGCCAGTTCGCCTGGTATTGTCATCACCATCATCGTCATCATCATCATCATCATCATCATCATCACCATCATCATCATCACCATCATCATCATCATCATCATCACCATCACCATCATCATCATCACCATCATCATCATCATCATCATCATCATCATCATCATCATCATCATCATCATCATCATCACCATCATCATCATCATCATCATCATCATCGTCGTCGTCATCATCATCATCATCATCATCATCATCATCATCATCATCATCATCACCATCATCATCGTCATCATCACCATCATCATCATCATCATCACCATCATCATCATCATGTTTTCCTATGTATAGTCACCTTTGACACTAAAATAGTAGTTCTGCTAGGTTATTATCATCAAGGAAAATCATCAAATCTATCATCAAAATCGATGGGCCTCATCTAACAAAAAACCCACTGCGCCTTTAAAGGTCAATTGAAAAATACCACCTATACTTTTGACTTTTACCAACAAGGTATAACGAAAGAGAGGGTGAATCAGATGCTATACTTCACTGTTATTGTTAATGAACATTCCAAGAAGCGAAGACAGTTTAAAGTGTGAACCCGTTCTTCCTTCTTATTTCACGCCGTAACAGATACATTCAGCGAAATACCTGGGAAGGTTGTGTAGAGAAGAGGAAGCAGATGAGGAGGAAGACGATGATCCCAGGCAGGGACCTCAGTTTCTCTGGGTCCTTGATGCCCACGTCAACAATGATGTAACCCATGAAGGCTCCAATACCGCCATACAGCAACCTACACACCACACCACATCTCCACAATTAATACCACCCATAAAAGCTCTAACCCTCCAAACAGCAAACGTTTTAGGGTAAATATTGCTATTATTATGTAATTGATTACTAATGCTGGTTGGTTGATGGTTCGTCTCGCATGTGCTGCTTGCGGCCGAGCGGACGTTAAACCCCATTTTCATTCTCAGCAACCTTCACAACGCAACAAATGTTCACAATAATAATACTATAGATGGTCTAACCTCTTCATTTATCAAACTACGTATATGCAAGTGGCATAACCCATCAATCTATACCGACACCTACTCAACATAAAGCCGGCGCCACACACGCGTACGTCTTATGGGGATGCGATGCGAATAGGTCTCGTGAGTCATGATTCACGTGAAAATAACTGCCATGTTTGCTCACTATGCTCACTATGCTCAAATAGACCCAATACATGAATTTCACGTCAATCACGACTCACATCGTCAAAATCGCATCGCATTCAGATCCGAATCATATGTGTGTAGCAGTCCCTTATGTTGCATTGCTTTTGTCAACGATGCCGTGACCCATCGGATTCATGTCCTCCATACAGTAGTCTCCATAACACCACGCGCGCCACCATTGCCCTTTTTGATGTAACCGATGTTCGAGAGCGAGCAAGGGACATGATTGCTCGTGGTTGGCATGAGTGATCTTCTCATAAGTTAGTTGGACAAATACAGAAATATGCCTAAGAATCTTGTGTCAGTTGTGTGTGTATCCAGCATGCATATTTTTCTAGCATATATATTTTTAAAATGGATGATGGTGGGTTTTTTAGTCATTTACTATCATCCTCTTTCTTTCAAAAAGGCTGGCATTTGTTTACAATCTGTCCCTTACATACCAAGCTTGCATAATTTTTCATGGGGAACAACTCTGTTTTGCGGTATGCAAACTTTAAAAATAACCGACAGAACACAACAGATGTAAACTATTGGGGCTTTAGCACATCAGCCATTGACCTACAAAGCACAACCACTGCCATTGTTAACAAATGAAGTAGCTCACAAAGGCTGTCAGCCGTCCATCAGAACAAAGGGTGAGAAAAATCATACACGTGTGGCAATGTACATTGTCGTATGAAAAAGAACTGCACAAGTAAATTAATGACAACATTACCCACCATCTCAGGAAGAATCTGAAGGTTTGCAGACGGCGGGCAGTGGAGGGCAGTTTGGGTCCAATGCACCACGTGACCGCACGGGTCGTGCTGAGCACGCGCCACACCCTGTGACGTAATGCGATGACCACGCCCAACACAGTGCACCACAACAACCGTATGGAGCCTTCGTCCCCAAACCTGAACACACATTCACACATAAATATACATACACATACACACACAGCGATAAACACAGTCTATCAAAACTGATGCTTATACACAACATGTGCAATCCATCATACAATAACATGACACAGCATAACACGAAAAACATGCTAACCTGTAATACATGGCGTAGCTGAAGTAGGCGAAGTAGAGCAGCACGCAGATCAGAGCGACAAAATGTCCCCCGAACCTGTCGTTGACGAAGGCGACCACCTTCCTCACTCTGTTCTGAAGGCTCAGGACAGCACGGCCAAGATGGTTCGTGTGCTGCTTCGACCTTTCTTCGTGGTCCTCTTCTTCTTCTTCATCGCTCCAACCGTCCATGCAATCGTCTTCATCTTTTTTGGGTTTGGTGTCGTTGAAAGGAGCGTTGGATGCTAATAAGATGGATGTTTCTTTCTCTTTAGAATTTAGTTGAGGTGGTTTCTGGTCCAGAGTTTGTGGGGCGCTGTTTTGATGATTGTGGTTCGAGTCCATTGTCAGATGTTTTTCAGAGCCCCGTATCACCTTTAAATGGAAGGGTAGAATTATCGACAATTTAAAGTAGAAAAGTTTATAATCATGTATAGCTTTTTCCCCTAGCAAACTGCTCTGTAAATGGTCATGAAACATATATAAACTTCCAACTTCAAAAATAAGAAAACTTAAAACAATTATAATGCTACACTTTTCAGTTTTAGGATAACCAATAATACATTGTTAGTCCAATGCATACGCTCATCCAGACTAAGGTACATCGCAGTATTGAGATGTTATATGATATCAAACTGATGTAACAGAGGCCGGTAAAATATTTAAAATTATGATTCAGCATTGGTATAGAAATGTCAACAAAAGTAGCCAATGCAGCTTGTAAAATAAAACATTGGCAGGCAAGTTTTCTTAGAAAAACACACCTTATTTTGATTAAACAATTACATTCAAATTTAGACCTATGTGCAATAATAGTAATATACAAGCACGCCAAAACGAAACATAAATAATCACCTTCACTAATGCAGAAACTGTAGAAAAGTGTCTTCCTATAGAAAGAAACAGTCCTACAGCTGTCTCGCTCTGCTGATCCCGAAGACTCAAATTCTTTCGCGTGTCTGTACTATAGATACCCCTTTCACGTGGTCTAGGTATCACATCTCCATTTACAAGTTCTCGTCCACCTGTTTTCTTTGGCCAACAAAAGAAAGATCCACCTTTTGACCCCCCGCGAGTCCCCGTCCTCTTATATCAAGAGTGCACTTCGCTTAAGACTGGAGGGGGTTCTTCATTTCTTTGCTGTATTCATTCCAGTTCCTTCGTATTAAATGCAGAATTTGTAATAAACCGATGATTATAGAGAAGACAAAGCAACAGCCCCAGCAGTTCGGTATTGGCCTGTACAATTTCATTGGCTCAAATATGTTCTGTGTCAGTTTTGTTTTTATTGCTTACGTTTTGTTAGCCGCTTATGTGGTTGTGTCAGTAGAGATCACCTAACAACTGATGAAAAGTAATAGCGCATGCCATTAGTTCAAAACATCAAAATCTGATTGTGAGGAAGACTATGGTTTTCCAAAATATGTCACGAGTATGTATGAGTTGGTCTGTTTA
>CM065691.1:37151926-37154426 GCA_017654935.2 Phymorhynchus buccinoides
CACAGACCTCCCAAGAGGGAACACAGACACAGCTATATACCCTTTCAATAAAATGCATTATTTGTGTGCGCGTGTGTGTGCGCGCGCAGTCACAGAAAAACATAAATAAAATGGGTGGCGATGCGCAAGCTCTCCTGGTGAGAGAAGCCCGAATTTCATAGAGATGAGTCTCTGAGACTAGTAAAGCAATATAGTACAATACATTGCAATAGCATACAGTACAACACACGCAACGCAACACAACACCTCTAAGGTCAGTTGCTGGACGCCCACCCTCTGTCCGAACCAGGCGAGGGAGGAGTTGACCCAGGAGATGAGGGAGAAGAGGGCGAAGGCACTGACCACCACGTTAGCCACCAGACTGATGACACTCAGGGCACCGGCCTGGGCAGCCTCCATGATATAGGAATGCCTCCTGGAACACAAATAAAGATGTACGCGGCGTTCGAGTTTGGATTGTTTCAGTAGCATGGTGATACCAACAGCTGGCTCGTTTAAAAAGCAATAACAAGTAGGCTACAATCAGAAGAAAACACATCAGCAGCACAAACATAAAGAGCAAGTTAAGGTAGAAAAACAATAACAAACACAGCACGTAAAGAAATGGTTGGCGACACTCTCATCAGATGGAAGCAGCTGGGCATTCACCACCGAGACAAGTGTATGTGACCAGAGAGGTAATATAACACAATAAAGTACATACAACAGGGGTCTGCAATGCAATACATTAGATTACAACACAATACAGAACGACAAGCTCCCTCACCTGTCCAAAGCCCTACAGAAAGTTTCAAGAAAAAGAAAGGCAGTCATACAGTGGATTCCGGCTCACTGTGGAATTCCAGGAAACGAGCAGGCGGACGTCCTTGCAAAAGAGGAGAGCCAATCAACAATTCAAAATAAAATAAAATAATAACGAAGGTCTTAAAAAGGTCACATGTGCAGAGGGATGATTACCATCTGCTGTCCTGGGAGCAACAAGTAGTTCTGGTCCAATTGCGCAGCAGCCACAATAGGCTCAACGGAAAATGAAGCTGGAACCATCACCAGTCTGTCCCTGTGATAGAAGACCAGACAACAAAACACGTTTTTAACAGAGATATCCCCTCCACAAGGAGCCTCTAGAAATGTGGCCCATCGCACACCGCTGTCAACCAAACTCTATGGGTCCAAACACGAGCCGGAGAAGACAGCACGAATTATCAATGTG
Source organism: Phymorhynchus buccinoides (assembly GCA_017654935.2). Classification (NCBI taxonomy): domain Eukaryota; kingdom Metazoa; phylum Mollusca; class Gastropoda; order Neogastropoda; family Raphitomidae; genus Phymorhynchus; species Phymorhynchus buccinoides. Next base: position 37,153,137 of record CM065691.1, read on the forward strand.
TAGAAGACGTACGCCAGAAGGAGAAGAAGAAGAATTGAAATACAACTACTATACCATACAATCCAAACATCTTCAAGTGATGATGATTAGTTCGTGAGATACGAAAAAATAGCATAGGGCCCTACAACCAATGTGTCAACAAGCCCACAGTAACACAGCCAACGCGCGTGACAGAAGTTCCAGAAACGACACAAATACTCCTTAGTCGCCATCTTAACAATGACCAGAAGTTTGGACAAATCAGCATCAAGTAAGCAAAATAAATCGTCTTTAGAAAAAACATAAAAGAACCTAAGATTTATAAGGACAAGCACAGGTTCGATTCATGTATTATAAATAGCGATCACAGACTACAAACACCACTTGAAACTGCCAACAGAAGGCAGGTAAAAAGAGCATCTACATAACGCCACAAACATGGTTCAGTCGTATTGCAATCTCTTCTGGTAGCTTGGCTTATGGATAGTTGATATAGATGATGGGATCTCTGTGGATGTTTGAGTCAGAACTTCGAGCTAACAAACAGACTGGGATGATCAAAGTCAAAGTCAAACATTTTATTTTCAGATGGAACATTGAATAACCAATTACATTTGCTTTTTTACAACGTAGCCTACATTGTGTGTTTGAACAATGCTGTTGAATGGAACAGAAAACACTTATGTTATAATTATGGACGTTCGCTTAAAACGGTTCTAAGGGCAACGCGCATTTGGTGGACATAATTATGCCCTAAATAGATCAGAAACCTTGAATGCGAGGAAGAGTTTAGTTATTCAATGGTCAAAATTTACGCCATTCAACCAACTGTACAGACGGTAGGCACAGAGATACGAGGGCTGAAGGCACAGTGAGAGCTGCGTGGCAGTCGCTACACACTGGCTTCCCAAGTCACTGATCAACACGGGAATATAACGTTTATGACACTGTCACCGAATCATACGGACGGTGCTGTGTCAATGGCCTTTTGACCTGCATTAAAGTAAGACGACACTTTCCCATTAATGGTTACAATGGATTTGGCTTTTATTAGACTAGAATTGGTTGTCCGTTGAGCAACTGACTCATAAACCTGCTTAGTCCTTTATCACGATCGAAATACGATATAAGCATGCATGATGACGCTATACAAGGAGAACACGTACATGTCGGGCGGCAGGTCCCCATCAAAGGAGATCTTTCTAGGCTGCTGGTCTCGGGGACCACCAGCTTGCACACGGTGAAGGTGGCAGGGGCACTGGTCACCATGGCTGGCAAAGTCAGCTCCACGGGAATCTGACACCAAGCAGT
>CM065691.1:37161926-37169426 GCA_017654935.2 Phymorhynchus buccinoides
CCAGCTCGCCAACTACGTTCGTCTTCTGATTCTCGTCTCCTCTCCCCTCCCTCCATCCGTCTCAAATCTGCTGACCAACGTTCTTTTTCCTGTCAAGCACCATCTCTTTGGAATTCTCTGCCTTCTCCTCTCCGACACTCCAACTCAGTCTCCTCATTCAAAACCTCTCTTAAAACCCATCTTTTTCCTGCTGCACCCTAAATATTTGATCAGTTGTCTATCTTGTGTGCACGTGAGGGAAGATTGAATAAGAGGTTTGTGCTGTGCTTTGTGGTGTGTGTGTGTGTGTGTGTGTGTGTGTGTGTGTGTGTGTGTGTGTGTGTGTGTGTGTGTGTGTGTGTGTGTGTGTGTGTGTGTGTGTGTTTTGTGTGTGTGAGCATGCATGTGTGCATACATGTGTGCTTGTGTGTGTTTTGGTTCTGTGGGTTGTGTGTGCACGCATGTGTGTGTGTGTCTCTGTGTGTTTGTCTGTCTGCGTGCGTACATTGTGTGTGAGGGTGTTTTTGTATGTGTTGGTGTATGTGGTCAGTCCGTGCGGCTCAGTTGATGTGTGCTTACTGAATGGGGGATGAACGAGTCGGTGTTGTTAAATGTGTGTGTGTATGAGAGAGAGAGAGAGAGAGAGAGAGAGAGAGAGAGAGAGAGAGAGAGAGAGAGAGAGAGAGAGAGAGAGAGAGAGAGAGAGAGAGAGAGAGAGAGAGAGAGAGAGAGAGAGAGAGAGAGAGTTGCTTTGTATGTATGCGTTGTTGCTGGTTGGTGTCATTCTTGAATGCTGTTTTTGTTGTCTATTTGTTGATGAAAAATTTATTGTAAAGTGCTTTGGGCTCATCTGAGGTAAAGCGCTATATAAATGTACAATTATTATTATTATTATTATTAAAACCTTACCATAATCACTTTTTGAATGAGTGTGTTCAGAGAAGTAGGCCTAAGTGTAGGCCTACAAGTCAGTCATGTTCGGGCAAAGACATCCAGAAAGCATCGGGCGTCTGCGATTCCGGAAAGCTGGTTTGGAATTTGCTTACAATGGAGATGCCTTGCCCGCGGAACTTCACCACTGTCTCAGTTCTAAGAACGTTGGGATAGCTGACGTTGGGGATGGTCCTCAAAGCCCAACTTCTCCCCAAAGTTGTAGCACAAGGAGCCGGTGTTAATGGCTACAGAGGGTCACAGTTATTCAAACAATAGGCTACTCGGGTATAAAATGGTTTTCCATTGCTGTGATACATTCATTACAAAACGGTTCCCACTCTCGCGTTGTTATTATTGGCCCATACGCGGGTCTACTATAGTGCTAACCATGAACAACAACCACTGAAGCAAAGGACCCAGAAGTGTGACTAAGAGACAGATAGTAAACGACATTAACAACAATAATTAGACAAGAAAAAGAGGGCAAAACCGTCCTTATAGAAGGTAATTATAACACTTTTTTTATGACAGTGCTCCGACATATATAACAGTGACAACCTCCAAAATATATCATAATCCTCCTTGGCGGAGGGAGGTTTTTCTATCACGCCACGTCTACTCAAAATGATCAAACTAACTTTAAGGATTGTGTTAAGAAATAAGTGTTAGGAAATGCGTGTTAAGAGAGAGGCGTGCTAAGAAATGAGTCCGTTTTCAATAATTATTAGGCTAGAAGTCTTGGTGTAGTTTTGTTTAATACCAAGACATGTTAACTTTCTCAAGCTAGAAAAGCTAATAACTTGTGGGTGTTTCTAGTATGTGATGCACATCTTCATGTTAACTCGATCTCATTTCTAGGGGGCTGGGGCTGTGAAGAAACTACAGCACTGTTGTGTTACTCACGATGGTCCTGGCTATGTCGTTGGTGACGGCGAAGGGCATGGAGTAGTAGCAGGTGCGGTACATGCCGGCCAGCACGCTGAGCGCGAACACCGACTCCACGCGGCTGGTGATCGCCGTCACCGCCGTCATTGCCACGTTGAGCACCTGCAGCAGCAGAAACTCCACCCGGAACCCTGGGGACGGTGTTCGGCGATGAGGGACCAGAACAAAGCGAGCAAGGAAGGTAATACAACGATATGATATGGATAGGCTTCGTTGTTTTGTGCCGTTTGGCATTGCATATATAGAAGTGCATAGCATTGTACGGGTGTACTGCATTGTACGGGTGCATTGTATTGCATTGCATATATAGAAGTGCATAGCATTGTACGGGTGTACTGCATTGTACGGGTGCATTGTATTGCATTGCATATATAGAAGTGCATAGCATTGTACAGGTGTACTGCATTGTACAGGTGTACTGCATTGTACGGGTGCATTGTATTGCATTGCATATATAGAAGTGCATAGCATTGTACGGGTGTACTGCATTGTACGGGTGCATTGTATTGCATTGCATATATAGAAGTGCATAGCATTGTACGGGTGTACTGCATTGTACGGGTGCATTGTATTGTATTGCATATATAGAAGTGCATAGCATTGTACGGGTGTACTGCATTGTACGGGTGCATTGTATTGTATTGCATATATAGAAGTGCATAGCATTGTACGGGTGTACTGCATTGTACGGGTGCATTGTATTGCATTGCATTTATAGAAGTGCATAGCATTGTACTGGTGTACTGCATTGTACGGGTGCATTGCATTGCATTGCATATATAGAAGTGCATAGCATTGTACAGGTGTACTGCATTGTACGGGTGCATTGCATTGCATTGCATATATAGAAGTGCATAGCATTGTACGGGTGTACTGCATTGTACGGGTGCATTGTATTGCATTGCATATATAGAAGTGCATAGCATTGTACGGGTGTACTGCATTGTACGGGTGCATTGTATTGCATTGCATATATAGAAGTGCATAGCATTGTACGGGTGTACTGCATTGTACGGGTGCATTGTATTGTATTGCATATATAGAAGTGCATAGCATTGTACAGGTGTACTGCATTGTACGGGTGCATTGTATTGCATTGCATATATAGAAGTGCATAGCATTGTACAGGTGTACTGCATTGTACGGGTGCATTGTATTGCATTGCATATATAGAAGTGCATAGCATTGTACAGGTGTACTGCATTGTACGGGTGCATTGTATTGCATTGCATATATAGAAGTGCATAGCATTGTACAGGTGTACTGCATTGTACGGGTGCATTGTATTGCATTGCATATATAGAAGTGCATAGCATTGTACAGGTGTACTGCATTGTACGGGTGCATTGTATTGCATTGCATATATAGAAGTGCATAGCATTGTACGGGTGTACTGCATTGTACGGGTGCATTGTATTGCATTGCATATATAGAAGTGCATAGCATTGTACGGGTGTACTGCATTGTACGGGTGCATTGTATTGCATTGCATATATAGAAGTGCATAGCATTGTACGGGTGTACTGCATTGTACGGGTGCATTGTATTGCATTGCATATATAGAAGTGCATAGCATTGTACGGGTGTACTGCATTGTACGGGTGCATTGTATTGCATTGCATATATAGAAGTGCATAGCATTGTACGGGTGTACTGCATTGTACGGGTGCATTGTATTGCATTGCATATATAGAAGTGCATAGCATTGTACGGGTGTACTGCATTGTACGGGTGCATTGTATTGCATTGCATATATAGAAGTGCATAGCATTGTACGGGTGTACTGCATTGTACGGGTGCATTGTATTGCATTGCATATATAGAAGTGCATAGCATTGTACAGGTGTACTGCATTGTACGGGTGCATTGTATTGCATTGCATATATAGAAGTGCATAGCATTGTACAGGTGTACTGCATTGTACGGGTGCATTGTATTGCATTGCATATATAGAAGTGCATAGCATTGTACAGGTGTACTGCATTGTACGGGTGCATTGTATTGCATTGCATATATAGAAGTGCATAGCATTGTACGGGTGTACTGCATTGTACGGGTGCATTGTATTGCATTGCATATATAAAAGTGCATAGCATTGTACAGGTGTACTGCATTGTACGGGTGCATTGTATTGCATTGCATATATAGAAGTGCATAGCATTGTACAGGTGTACTGCATTGTACGGGTGCATTGTATTGCATTGCATATATAGAAGTGCATAGCATTGTACATGTGTACTGCATTGTACGGGTGCATTGTATTGCATTGCATATATAGAAGTGCATAGCATTGTACAGGTGCATTGTACAGGTGTACTGCATTGTACGGGTGCATTGTATTGCATTGCATATATAGAAGTGCATAGCATTGTACAGGTGTACTGCATTGTACGGGTGCATTGTATTGTATTGCATTGTTGTATTGTAGTATTGTATTGTATTGTATTGTATTGTATTGTATTGTATTGTATTGTATTGTATTGTATTGTATTGTATTGTATTGTATTGTATTGTATTGTATTGTATTGTATTGTATTGTGTATTGTATTGTATTGTATTGTATTGTATTGTATTGTATTGTAGTATTGTGTATTGTATTGTATTGTATTGTATTGTATTGCATTGTGTTGTATTGTATTGTATTGTATTGTATTGTATTGCATATTGCATTATATTGCATTGCATTGCATTGCATTGTATTGCATTGCATTGCATTGTATTGTATTGTATTGTATTGTATTGTATTGTATTGTATTGTATTGTATTGTATTGTATTGTATTGTATTGTATTGTATTGTATTGTATTGTATTGTATTGTATTGTATTGTATTGTATTGTATTGTATTGTATTGTATTGTATTGTATTGTATTGCATTGTATTGTATTGTATTGTATTGTATTGTATTGTATTGCATTGTATTGCATTGTATTGCATTGTATTGTATTGTATTGCATTGTATTGTATTGCATTGTATTGTATTGTATTGCATTGTATTGTATTGTATTGTATTGTATTGTATTGTATTGTATTGTATTGTATTGTATTGCATTGTATTGTATTGTATTGTATTGTATTGTATTGTATTGTATTGCATTGTATTGTATTGTATTGTATTGTATTGTATTGTATTGTATTGTATTGTATTGTATTGTATTGTATTGTATTGTATTGTATTGTATTGTATTGTATTGTATTGTATTGTATTGTATTGTATTGTATTGTATTGTATTGTATTGTATTGTATTGTATTGTATTGTATTGTATTGTATTGTATTGTATTGTATTGTATTGTATTGTATTGTATTGTATTGCATTGTATTGTATTGTATTGTATTGTATTGTATTGTATTGTATTGTATTGTATTGTATTGTATTGTATTGTATTGTATTGTATTGTATTGTATTGTATTGTATTGTATTGTATTGTATTGTATTGTATTGTATTGTATGTATTGTATTGTATTGTATTGTATTGTATTGTATTGTATTGTATTGTATTGTATTGTATTGTATTGTATTGTATTGTATTGTATTGTATTGTATTGTATTGTATTGTATTGTATTGTATTGTATTGTATTGTATTGTATTGTATTGTATTGTATTGTATTGTATTGTATTGTTGTATTGTAGTATTGTATTGTATTGTATTGTATTGTATTGTATTGTATTGTATTGTATTGTATTGTATTGTATTGTATTGTATTGTATTGTATTGTATTGTATTGTATTGTATTGTATTGTATTGTATTGTATTGTATTGTATTGTATTGTATTGTATTGTATTGTATTGTATTGCATTGTATTGTATTGTATTGTATTGTATTGTATTGTATTGTATTGTATTGTATTGTATTGTATTGTATTGTATTGTATTGTATTGTATTGTATTGTATTGTATTGTATTGTATTGTATTTTATGTAATGTATTGTATTGTATTGTATTGTATTGTATTGTATTATTGTATTGTATTGTAATGTATTGTATTGTATTGCATTGTATTGCATTGTTGTCTATTGCAGTCAATTGCTCCCTATCAAATTCCGACTGCCCTCTTCCGGGCAGCGTGTCGCTGAAAGTGCAGCGCCACCTCATTTCCATGCTGATTATGACTGTATGACTAAACCGTGAGCGGGGAGAGAGCGAGGGAGAGCGGGGGAGAAATTCGGACCATTGACCATTGACAGCATCTTTGTTGCCACTTGCACTGCTGTTCAGGGAGGGACGTTTAGATTATCTATATTTTCAGAACTTTTTTTAAGCCAACTGAAGTTTACCATAAGTAACCTTTCACAAATAACAGTCATGGTAATATGTTGTACTATGTTTGGAAATAAGTTATATTGTTTCCCATTGCTAGATTTTGACTCATGAGCAGTTTTATTTATGTTTGCGATACTAAGTGTATTCTTTAAGAACATTTTCTACTAAATATGTTGCATGATACTGCTCAACAACAAACGATAGTTTTTGCCATAAATCTGACGGAAGAAATAAATCACAAATAATATAAAGCACGTACAGCCAAAATAGTTTGTAGAATGTTATGGACATGCTTGGTGCAGTTTTGATCTTATATTTTTGAGTCAGTGTTTTGATTAAACATCTTGATTGTGTGTGCTTTGAATGGCTGTGCTTGGTCCTGTGACGTGTGGGAAAGGCGTGTAACCACAAAAGTCATCTATGTTATTCTGAAAGACGAATGAAAACTGAAAAATGAGAGTAGGTGTGCTAAAAGCTTACAAAAATAAACAAAACTGTTTAAGGTACTTGTAAATCTGCGTTTTAAATACAAAAACAAATATCTCAAACAAGGCAAAGAGTTAAGCAAATATGAAATAGTGAGGCTAAGAGAGAGGATATAGTGAAATAAATAAGGGGTAGGAACTTCTCGTAAATTAACTCCCTTGTTTTACCAAAGTTATTTATGGCACCGATTCGCCTGCAAAGTAAAAGTAGTTGCCACAGCAATACAGGCCCAAGTTTATCCTTAAAAAAGGATGACCCAGACCCAGACACAGTAGGGCCTACACAACAACAGTGGTAGAGAGTTGCTCACAAACAAATCAACATACACTCAAGAATGGCTTAGCCTTCTAGTCTTGAATAATGTTACACTTAAACAACGCACAACAAGGAACAAACTGGTATGCCTCGATGGAAGTAGGGTTAAGCAAATATGAAATAGTGAGGCTAAGAGAGAGGATATAGTGAAATAAATAAGGGGTATGTTGATTTGTTTGTAAGCAACTCGCTACCACTGTTGTTGTGTGGGTGCATGGTTGTCATAATAAGCAGGTCTGGGTCATCCTTTTCTAAGGATGAACTTGGGTCTGTATTGTTGTGGCAACTACTTTCACTTCGCAGGCGAATCGGTGCCATAAATAACTTTGGTAAAACAAGGGAGTTAATTTACGAGAAGTTCCTACCCCTTATTTAAAACGAAGAGTGTTAAAGTTTCTTCGAAGCTACTGTCGGAAGCTACTGTTGTGTTTAAACACTACATGTTTTAATGATATTCACCGTGTTTATTGCTTATTTCACCTTCACGTGCTTGTGTGAGTGTAGCGTTTTGATGTTTTTAGTTCAATTATTATGTTTTAATAATATAAATAATATAACTCCGTCTTTTTAAAACATAAA
>CM065691.1:37174426-37176926 GCA_017654935.2 Phymorhynchus buccinoides
GGTTTTTTTACTTCTTCTTCTTCTTCTTCTTCTTCTTCTTCGTCGTCGTCGTCGTCGTCGTCGTCGTCGTCGTCGTCGTTGTCGTCGTCGTTGTCATATTCTTCTTCTTCTTCTTCTTCTTCTTCTTCTCCTCCTCCTTCTTCAATCGCTCAGACAGTTCCCTGTCATGTGAGCGCAGATGCTTCATGCTGCCGTTATGCGCTTAAGTAAAACAAATAGACCCATCATGTCCGCTTCGGTTGGAGAAAATCTTTCTCAAAAGTGTTTCCTGGAAAAAAAAGGCATGAGAGTGGAACAATAAGGCAGAAAGATTGTAGATGACAGTGAGTAAATGGAAACAGGCAGAGTCAAAGAGAGTGACAGAGTAGAGGATGTTACAGACACAGAACAAGTTTTAACTGAACGAGTACCTGTAGTATTAACCCCTTGACTGCCACCAACGTATCACGTACTGACCTGATGACATCACTGATGATTTCATCAGATAAAGAGGAACAACCCTGATATGCTGGCTTTTGCTCTAACAGAGTCAAGAGAGTTATACCCCCAGACCCTTTTGCCAGATTGGCTCTATCGGTTGTCTTTTTCATGGCATGATTTGCCCAATTAGTTTTTCTTTAATTTTCTCTGGCAGTCAAGGGGTTAACGGTTATTGGTACGAGATGGGGAAAAGGGAAAAGAAAGCAAACTAGGGGGACAGGAGGGAGAAAGGAGGTAGGAAGGGATGTTTTCCTTGTCGATCGCTCAGAGAGTTTCCTGCGCAGATGCGTTGTGCTGCCGTTAAGCGCCTAACTGAATAACAATTAGGCCCAACATGCCCGTTTCCCGCTGGATAAAATCTTTGTAAGAGTTTCTAGAACAAATGAAGGAAAATGCATAAGTAAAGGTCTGTGTACACGTTAACATTATTCGCGAGATATTTCTATTTCCCCCATGGCAACACAGTGATAGCCCACTCTTAATATGACTTACAACCCACTGTGTTGCCATGGGGGGCTAGGACTATCTTGTGAATAGTGATAACGTGTACACAGACCTTATAGTAGATCACTAGATGACAGTTAGCAAAGGGAAAAGGCAGAGTCAAAGATAGTGACGGATTTCCAGACGATGGGGGACCTATTTGTACAAAAGACCCCCTATCCCCCTATCCCGGTATCCCCACGGAGGGAGGGGGGATAGACATGAAGTAAAGGAATGGGGAGCTTGAATATCATTAAATCATTAGAGATTTATTTAAAGTGAAAGCATATCATCCAATCATACGATATTATCCCCATACGATATTATACCAACATAGCTGGTATTGGCGTTGATGCTGGTTTTCTCACGTATACAAGAAGACAACAACAACAAAGAATAAAACTTTCTACTGTTTCTATACTGAACACGGAAAAAAACAAAAAAATACAGTACAATACTTACAGTCGAGGTACCATCATCACCATCCTCTGCAACCGAACCATTGGCAGCAGAGATGTCATCCGTCAAACCAGGACCCAGCCACCAGCCTATCCTGCCGATGCCTTCATAATTCTGAGCCGACGCGTTCCCTTGCCCGTCTGGCAAACCAGGACCGTTAAAAACACCCCAACCCGAAGTCCCGCTACCGTTCTTGTGCGTAACGGCAGCATCAGCATCAGTAGAAGAAGCGGTATCGTTCTGATTAATATGTAGATGCTGCAGATGAAGAAAGTTGCCCATGAGGACACAGAGCAGTCCTGCGATTTGCAGAGAGGCCGCAAAAACGATGGAGGCGAATTTTCTTCGCTGGGAGTGGGGCTGTTGTTGTTGTTCTCTGTCGATGAGCCATCCGATGAGGGGGAGGATGAGGATGGCGCAGGGGCCAGAAATCACCCCGATGATGTAGCTCAGGCTGAGAGGCATGCCCAGGGTCTGCAAGACCTGGAGAGGTCAGAACAAAAGAGAAAAAAAAAAAAATTTTCGGACTTTAAGGCGCATCTTTGTATAAGGCGCACCCACTAAAATTAAGATGTTATATTTTCTTACTATTGTATTAGTGATATTGTATAAGGCGCAAGGGTCTGTATGGGGGGGGGGGGGGGGGGGGGGGAGTATCGCCTTATAGTCCGACAAATATGGAATATGCTAAGTGACATATTTACACCGTGATAATAATAACGAATGGCATTCTCACTTTCCTATCCTCCTCATCTAAGCATGTCCAGTATTCGCAAAACCTGGTGAGGGGTGCGGTGGGGTTGGGGTTGTGGGGTGGAACAGAAATTGCGTGAATGTGACTTTACATTATCATAGTCATCGTCGTCATTGTTACCATCACCATCATCATCAGCAGCAGCAGCAGCACCAGCAGCAGCAGTACCATCATTATCACCATCACTATCGTCATCACCATCATCATCATCATCATCATCATCATTTTCATCGTCGTCGGTGTTGTCATACTCGTCATCGTCGTGATTATCATTTCATCATCGTCATATTCCTCCTCCTCCTCCTCCTCCTCCTCCTCCTCCTT
>CM065691.1:37179426-37184426 GCA_017654935.2 Phymorhynchus buccinoides
AGACGTGCTTCACGTGCACATACACGTCTTTTCTTTTAAAGGGGCACCCTGACGGATGTGTTTTTGCAAGAAACACGTCCAGATCAGCAGGAAAACACCGTTTACAGAGATAGCAACACTCACTTTGCTCTGGTTTCCCAGAAATCAAGCCGTCAAAAAGGCGATTCCTCCTTGGCGGAGGTGCTGGTAGTCAAATTCTTTCACCCAAAGAGAAGGCGTTTGCCGTCTCTTTTTGAATGGCCGCCTGTGTTTAGACCAAATCGTTTGCACGAAATGTTCGCAATACAAGCCTTTTTTTCTTTTCTTTTTAAAAATTTATACAGTTTATGTAAAGGAGTTTCGCTCACAACAAAGGAAATAGCTCCTTTTTTTTCTTTTCTTTTTTACTGCACTACAAAAAAAGAAAACGCTTCAACCACAATGAGTGACCTCCACCCACCCCATCCAAAATGGCTACTCTCTCCGGCATCTCCGCCAAGGAAAAATCGCCGTTTTGACGGTTTAATTTCTAAGAAACCAGAGCAAAGTGAGTGTTCCGATCCTTCACAAGGCTGTCATTCTGGTGATCTCGACGTGTTTCTTGCAAAAACTCATCCGTCAGGGTGCCCCATTAACATTATCCGCCACAGTGTTTCCTTCTTTATTTGTTGTGAAACAAGCTCGGCGGAAAGAAAACAAGCGCGAAATCGCAATAGTTTGTGGCACGCGGTCTATTTTTAACCACTCCAATCATGAGTTACCTCCCCTGGCTTTTCAATAATTTTAATCTGTAAACCAGAATGTTATCTCTGCACCATTTCGTAACTTTTTATATCTTTTGGAAAACATTTAAAACTATGTATCCTACTTATGCTCATCAAAAGAAGCACCGCATACTCGTCGTGTCTGTTGTAGTGTCTGTATTACATATGTTTATTATTTTGTACGCTTTTAAAATACATCATTTTAAAGAGCGGCCAGAAGTGTAGCCTCGATTTGAAGTGCGACAATTTTGTCAAAATGTGCGACAATTTTGGACCGACCGACAGACCGACAGACCGACCGACCGACAAAGTGAGTTATAGGTTTGTGGCTTGAGCCACAAACAAAAAGGGAGAAGAAGAAGGGCTTGTCTTTTCTTTTTCGGTTTTTTTGCCAATGATCTTCCGTCTGGTATATGTACTATTCTACTTTACCAGTCTCTGATGGAAGATGTGACAGATCGAAATACAGAACAATGATTTGTTCTTTCGTGTAACACCCACAATGAATAGTTTGATTCATTGGCACTCTCTACGGTTGAGGTTTGCAGGTCGGCAAAAAGGGCACATAACTGCAGCTACATGTGATCCAGCCAGTTAGGGCTTGTTTAGCGGGCCCCAACATGATGCTGAATCAAACTAGGGAGACAAACTGTAATAGGGTGTTTTGACTCTTAGTAGTAGTGATAGGGACAGGCATCATGACCTGGGCCTCGCGGCCTATAAAACGTCCCATCATTGGTACAATCTGTATGTATGGTGTCTGATTTGCATACATCATTAATGTATAAGCAATTGCATAGCATCAATCAAAGTCATAAAAAAACGATCTCTATATTTTGGAATTTCATCCAAAAGGTTCTTGACTGGAACGCGTCAAGGGATGGAGCAGTCACATCCACTGACCTCAGACAGCTTGTTCCAGTCCTTGATGGTCCTGGGGAAGAACGGACTCCACCGATATTCGGGTTGACGTTTGATGACTGATAGTTGTTGGCTGTGCCCTCTTCTCTGGCGGTCCGGTGCTGGTTTTGAATCTGTTGATCCTAGTGGCTGCTGACCTGGTGGATCGTGCAGAGCATTGTCACCCGTGCAGCCTTCCTGTCATGTTCCAGCGTGGGCCTTGCGCCAACCTATACTTGCCGCGCCAGCATGTCACCAAAAAGCCTGAATATACAAAGAGTTTGCAGTCCGCAGCTGACTGAAGCCGGTTATTAACTCCCATCCTTTCACCTACACTACTGGTGGGGATCATTGTGAACTCACGCACTGCCTCTGCTACCATACTTAACACTTCCCACCTTCCAGGTGGGAAGTACGAAAGGTGGCTTCATTCTTTGCAAGGTTTGTAGGCCGCGAAATAATGACTCGTTGTGACGTTTAGGCTTTTTGATGTCACCCACAATTAAGGTATGGCTGGATATCCGCCGTCGTCATTTCCCTTTTCACCGAAGGACCAAGCCGCCATCTTGGGGTAGGCTACCTCCAGCTAATGTTCACAAGTTGGATGCTTCCCCAAGATAACGGCTGGGCCATCCTTGAAAAAGGAAATGACGAGGACCGGTGATCCAGCCATTGTGACAGCAGTTGAGACCTGTTAAGTCTGGTCCATAAGTGTGTGTGTTCCTCTTATATTATGTTCGACGATGGACACTGTTGCTGAAGAAATTGGGGTCTTTCCTGTCGTTGGTTGTCACACATCTGGCATGGTCATCTATTGTCTTGCAATGAGAAAATGAAACACTCAGAACATTGTAAGAACTCTTCTCGCTGGAAGGCAGAATAGGCGTACCAGAGCACAGAGAGAGAGAGAGAGAGAGAGAGAGAGAGAGAGAGAGAGAGAGAGAGAGAGAGAGAGAGAGAGAGAGAGAGAGAGAGAGAGAGAGAGAGAGAGAGAGAGAGAGAGAGAGAGAGAGAGAGGCCGACAGATTTAAAAGAAAGACTAACAGGCTACAGTCTGCGTCGCCGGTACTGGAAATACATAGAGACTACATTCACCGAAAACTCCAATGGCCAGACTGCCCCGACCAAGAGATTTTGGACATTTCTCAAACAGAGAAAGACAGGGATCACTGGTGTGTCTCCACTGAAAGACAACAGGAGACTGGTTACTGATGGAAAGGAAAAGGCGGAGCTCCTCAATCGTCAATTTTCATCGGTCTTCAGTGCTGCTGAAAACTTCAGTGACGAATAATTTGACGCACGATGTCAGATGCCTTCAGGGGACGTCAACAAACCCACCCTGAGCAACATTAACATCACTCTAGAAGGTGTGATCAAATTGCTCAGAGAGTTGGACCCAAGCAAGGCTCCTGGACCGGACGACATCATTCTCAGACTCCTTAATAATAATAATAATAATAATAATAATAATAACCAACATTTATAGAGCGCCCTTTCTCTCTTGAGCTCATGGCGCTTCACAATTATTTAAATAAATACATAGATCATAAGCTACTACAATATTAACGATCAAAAACATGCACATAGCCACAACACGCACGCACACGTCACGTCCGCACACACCCACACACGCGCGCGCACGCGCACACACCCACACACAATGTGGGGGACATAGTTTTAAGGCAGGAAACAGGGCAAGAAAGAAATCAGAGGCATTGCCGGAAGAGGTGAGTTTTAAGAGCGGTTTTGAAAGATTGGAAAGATTTAGCAGAACGAAGTTCATATGGTAGGGTGTTCCAGACAGAAGGGGCACTGAAAGAAAATGAACGTTCACCACCGTATGTTTTAGTGTTTGTACGAGGAATAGAAAGGATACGTTTGTCAGAAGAGGAACGGAGAGACCTGGAGGGTGAGTACAGGTGAACGAGATCAGAGAGGTTGACAGGACCAGATGAATGGACAGCATTGAAACAGAGGCAAGCAATTTTATACCTTATTCTTGCCTCGACTTCAGGGTGTATCAGAGCAAATTGGACCAGCCCTCACTCTGCTGTACCAGGCTTCTCTTAATTCAGCCGCAGTGCCCACAGACTGGAGGACTGCATACATCACCCCTGTCTTAAAAAAGGGTGAATGGTACAAGGCAGAAAACTACAGGCCAATATATCTCACCTGCATATCATGCGAGGTACTTGAACACATCGTCGTCTTAGCAGTCATGAACCACGCAGAGGAGCAGAGCATGCTGTGTCCAGAACAACACGGATTCCGAAAGGGTCACTCTTGTGGATCACAACTGCTTGGACTTGTTGACGAGGCAGCAGACGCAATGGAACGAGGCAAACAAGTCGATGTCCTGATAATGGACTTCTCGAAAGCCTTCAACAAAGATAGCCACGCTCTGCTGATTCATAAACTGCGACACTACGGAATCGATGGCAAAATCAACGCGTGGATTCAGAGCTTTCTGAATAACAGGCAACAGGCAGTCGTCGTGGGAGGAACGAGATAAAAGTTTGCCCCAGTGGAATATGGAGTCCCACAGGGATCAGTCCTTGGACCCAGTCTCTGCCTCCTATACATTAATGACCTGTCCAACAATTTGGACTCCATCGCACGGCTCTTTGCTGACTGTACAGCCTGCCACAAAGAGATCAACAGCAATGACAATCAGCACCTCGTCCAGCAAGACCTTGAGCAACTTGCAAAGTGGGAAGAGCGCTGGAAAATGACGTTTCACCAAGAAAAATGCTCGACCTAGCACATGTCGAAATGCAGGAAGACAATGACTGCAAACTACACCCTCCATGGAGACGTACTTCAGGGTGTGTCAAGTGTCAAATATCTTGGAGTGACCCTGACTAATGATCTGAAATGGGACCTCCACATCAGCAACACGGTCAACAAAGCGAACAAGACCCTGGGCTTTGTAAGAAGAAACCTGAAGATCTGCAGTCGAAAGGCGAAGGTGGTTTCATACAAAGCTCTTGTCAGACCAGTGCTCGAGTATGCTAATCCTGTATTGGACCCCACCACAAAGACCTGCATCGACACATTGAGAAAGTCCAGAGGCGAGCGGCAAAAACTGCAGGACTAAAAGGCAACCTATAGCGTCAGCAACATGCTGGAAGAGCTTTCCTGGCCCTCACTGCAACAGAGAAGAAAGAAGGCCAGACTCACCACCCTGTATTAGTACAGAAACGGCCTCCTGAAAGTTGAGACAAAACATGCCCCAACATCAAGCTGCCAGAAGAAAAGTGGACGCCAAACCAACTCCCAGGCATACAACACCAAATCGTGTTGAACCCAGTATCGGCAGGAAACCTTTCTCCCCCCCGCTCCCCTCTTTCCCCCCCC
>CM065691.1:37189426-37196926 GCA_017654935.2 Phymorhynchus buccinoides
GTTGATTTCATGCACATGTCGTGAATAATGCCATTTTCTATGGTCACAAGCTCGTTAATCTCCACCTAGGAGGTACGTTTGTTCTTGTTTCTGTTCGTCTGTCTAAGACTTGTTTCTCTACTTGTTAATCTGTTTGTTGTATCTTTGTGCAGAAAGCGCATCGAGTTGCTTGGCAAAATTACGCGCTATATAAGCATCGTTCATTATTATTTGTTTGTTTGTTTATTGGCTTTTGTCTGTCTTTTAAGAACGTTAACTCCGAAAGTTATTGAAACGGGTTGTTACAACAATTTGTGAACGTTAAGGGTATCAAGGTGGCAAGTCAAGTCAAGTCAACTTTATTCCAAAAAAAAAGGGGTAATGTAACATAGGACTCACATGTTACAGTAACGCGTTCGCCTCGTGTCAAGTAAACCCGAGTTCGAACCTGGGTACAGGGGATTTTTCCTCTCACTTTGCACTAGGCCTTACGGTCTGAATGTGGAGTCTTTCGGATGAGACGATAAACCGAGGTCCCGTGTGCCCATGCACTTAGCACACGCTAAACCCAGTGGCAACGAAAAAGTTGTCATTTGGTCAACATTTACGCCCCCCCCCCCCCCCCCCCCCCCTTTCCTTCCTCATCAGTCACAAAAAATAGCATGCACAAACAAAAAAAAAATGGGTGGCGCGCGTCTGGCTGCGACGCGCTCTCCAGGTGAGAGCAACCCGAATGTCACAGAGATGCCTCTGTGACTATAAAGTACCTAATACCTAAGACCTAATACCTAATGCATCATGCAAAGAATTTTCCTGGCTGGTGAAGGTGGCTGGCTAGTGAGTTGAATATTATTGACCGGTTGGTTTATAAATGGCCAACTTCATTTAAGCACTATTTAAATGATCAGGTTGTATGGGTCTTTCTGTAGACCTGGGGGACAATCGCCTTCATACAAGAAGCAAATCCTGAAAGCGTTGGATTTGTCTGCGTCAATCTTGTTGGCCCTTGCAACAAAATGACCACTTTAAAAAAAAAAATTATTGAACAATGATTAAGTGAATGTGAGAGGTTTTGATGACAACAATGGAAACTAGTTTCAAAGCATAATTGTGTGTGTATATATGTGTGTGTGAATGAACAGCTATGACTCTTAAATTATTAAATTATGAAGCATTTGCACTGCGTCTTTGCAGCTTGGGGGGATCCTTTGGCCTTTGAGGGACAACAACAACAACAACAACAACAACACCACCACCAACAACAACAACAACAACAACGGCCTACAGTATTTATACGGCGTTGAATCTCGATAGAAATCAAATCAAAGCGCGCACACACGTTAGCATTCAAAGCGCATTCAAACACAAACGCAATACAAAGCGAACACACACGGACGACATAAATGGAATACAGCAGAAACAGACCTAATGGCAAGAGAGGGAGGAGAAAGAGAGCGGAGCTTTAATGACGGGGGAACGGGTGGGTTTTGAGGTTAGCTTTGAAAGCAGATAGGGTCGGTCGCTGACGGAGAGGAAGAGGACGTTTGTTCCAGGAGGTCGGTCCTGAGACAGCAAAAGAGCGCCGACCAACAGTTGAAAGCTTATACCTAGGGATCTGGAGAGAAAGATGGTCGGAAGCTGAACGTAAAGTGCAAGGGTAAAGGTCAAGATGTGCCACCCCCCTACATTTCTCGATTAATTGTATTTTTCCGTTATTGCCTTTCTTACCATATGGGGAAGGCGTCGTTATACTACAAACAAATCACAACCCAGCTTTTCAGAATAACGGTTTACTTCATCAACTATCTTTAGGTCATTATAGGACACGACAACATCATATCACATAATATTCTGATATATAATGCTTTGTTTTGTTTTTTATTAAAGAAAGTAGTTTGCAGCAGCCTTGAGATATTCCATAGTCTAAAGGGCCAGAGAGAGAGAGAGAGAGAGAGAGAGAGAGAGAGAGAGAGAGAGAGGAGAGAGAGAGAGAGAGAGAGAGAGAGAGAGAGAGAGAGAGAGAGAGAGAGAGAGAGAGAGAGAGAGAGAGAGAGAGAGAGAGAGAGAGAGAGAGAGAGAGAGAGAGAGAGAGAGAGAGAGAGAGTGAGAGAGAGAGAGAGAGAGTGTGTGTGTGTGTGTGTGTGTGTGTGTGTGTGTGTGTGTGTGTGTGTGTGTGTGTGTGTGTGTGTGTGTGTGTGTGTGTGTGTGTGTGTGTGTGTGTGTGTGAGTGAGTGAGTGAGTGTCCGCGTGCATGCGTGCAAAACGAACACACTCATACTTAATGTTGCACTGAACTTTGTTCAAGAATAACTTTACAAACTGTTTTATTTCAACACCTTATAAGCTTACGCAAGCTGACAAGAGCAGCAGCATTTATCATTTTCAGTATCCAATGTCCATGCAAAGCCATATTCCCAGAAGCTCTGGGTTATAGTTATTGTCTTAGTAAAATGAAGCGATCTTGTCATTCCACTGTGTGCATTTTCTATGGCACGAAGCACACAGCTATCTCTTCAACATGAAATGCATGCCGGTACAGAGATAGCAACACAATTAAAATACAACGCAGGAGAAACAAAGTAAAACAAACGTGCGCACAACAAAAGGCGTAAACACATACATAGCCTACGCGTAACCCGGCATTATGCATACACACACATACGCTTATGCATTAGGGTAGACATTAATAAATACATTGGTACATACGTGCACATAAACGGAGTGCCGGTTTACAAGCACAGGCACATTTGTTATCAATCATGCAGGCACATAAGGGCATGTGTACAACGCACATACAGACATATTATACGACCCTGTGTACATAAACAGGCCAACGCATGCGTACACACATACTATATTTGTTTTGCCTCGCTGTAGACTGGCACAGAGGTAACGCGTTCGCCTCGTATAAAATAAACCCGAGTTCGAACCTGGGTACAGGGGATTTGTTCATCTCGCTCTGCACTAGGCCTTACGATCTGAACGTGGAGTCTTTCGGGTGAGACGATAAACCGAGGTCCCGTGTGCCATGCATGCACTTAGCACACAATGGCAACGAAAGAGTTGACATTAATGTTGATCAAAATATACACACACACCCTTTCCTTCATCATCAGTCACACAAAAAGCGCATGCAAACAAAATGGGTAGCGAACCTCTGGCTGCGACGCGCTCTCCAGATGGGAGCAACCCGAATTTCCCAGAGACGCCGCTGTGACTATAAAGTACCCAATACCCGCACGCATAGACAAACACAGGATCGCCGACACATACGTACAAAAAACATTGCACGGTAGTATGAAACATTCCAGAACACCGACACATGAACAGAACAATGCATGGCCATAGACATACGCCAATATAACATGCATATGAGGGAAGGGCTATATGCCACAACATACTAACATGCTTCTCGATTCAACGCCATGAGGTAGGATCGGCCCTCTTTATTCCTTTGGCAATGGTACCTTCCGGCTTTTACCCAAACAAAATGTCAATAGGCAGAAGGCCCCACACACCCTTTTTTTTTAGCCAAAAACTAATCAACAAAGAACAATCAAGCAAGCACACAACAAGTGTGAAGAGACGTTATTGTAGTTGCATGAGACACGACAAAACAACTGACTAGTTCGGAGAATTCGCCTTCATCAGCATACGCACACAAGAACACAGCAAAGATATCAAAGGGTCAAACAATGCCTACTTCCCCTCTACAATCCAATCTATAAATGTTTTTGTCTGTTTGCTGTTTTCTTGTGTGTTTATGTTCATAAAGGCGAATTCGCCGAAATATTCAGTTGTTGTGTTGTGTCTGTGATTCAAATAAGGTCACTTCACACATGCTTGGTTGTTTGTTGTATGTTCCAGTGGTGTGTTTTTTACATCAAACAAAGAAATGCGTACGTGGGTCCACAAATGCATGTCACAACACAGCTGCAGACACGGACAAATACACAGACAAATGCAATGACCACATAAAACATGGGCAAAACCAAATCCTTTTTTTTTTTAAAAGATACGCACTTAGGCATAGACACAAGACTGCGTGTGAATGGGCACATGTAAATACATGCACACTAGAACACGTGCTAGGGCACAAACATATAGGCCTAAACAACACTGAAAGGTGCGCACGCACACGCACGCACACAGACACACGCACATATACACACACAGGCACACACACACACACACACACACACACACACACACACACACACACACACACACACACACACACAGGCACACGCACACATACACACACGCGCGCGCGCACGCACACACACGCACACACACACACAAACCTGCACTTGCATGTAAGTTCATATTTATGCACTTAATTAGACAATGTCAACTTCGAAATATGTAACAATTTAAAAACAAGTTTGTTATAAAATGAGAAAAAAAGTATTTGAGATCAATCCATCTGCATCTATAAAAGCATAGATATACACACACGCATGAACTCTCACTCACTTCACTCACTCACTCAATCATTCACTCATTTAGTCACTCAAACACTCATCTTGCATACTTGTATATCACTTTGATGTGCAAATCATATACACATTTTCATGAACGCTCACTCTAAACGATAAGACTTTTTTTATGCGTGTCAGGTCTGAGTAACCTAATGACGCATCATGCGACAGTACAATTTAAATAATAATGCAAATGAGAGAGAGAGAGAGAGAGAGAGAGAGAGAGAGAGAGAGAGAGAGAGAGAGAGAGAGAGAGAGAGAGAGAGAGAGAGAGAGAGAGAGAGAGAGAGAGAGAGAGAGACAGACAGACAGACAGACAGACAGACAGGCAAACAGGCAGACAGAGAGGAAGGGCTGTCAATCCATTCGTTCTGTCTTTTTTATTCTTTTACGTGAATCTTTTAGCAGAATCTTACGTGTAAGGTCTAGAGGATTACACATAGATAGGCCTTCTGGAAAACCCCAGCTGTGTGCATGCGACAAACATGATTGCTCGCGTTGTCCTGCAATACATGTCCACATAACTACCAAACAGACATACTAGCGATTTTGTTTTCAACCATATGAACATTTTCCCAGAGGAAAAGTCACAGTTGTTGGAGTTGCGTATGTGTCTACTCTTAAGGCTCCACTTACACCAAAATTGTTGCTTGCTTGGAACAACACTCAGCTAAACTGCAAAGATACCGCTTGTTGATGGTGACACCGTTCACGACCACAACGCTGTCTTCAATGATATATTACTTTAATTACTATGTTCTTGTCCTAAACTGACAGAGTTGTATCAATCTCGAAGAAAGTTGTAGCCTAATTTAAAACGACAATTGTTAAGATGGCGTTGCCCCCACTGTGCGACATAATCTCCTAGATGAGAAACCATCGATGGCGTAGCCCTGAATGACAAATGGTGTTTTACGTCCTCTCGGTCATAGACACATATGGGACATTTGTAAATACAAAGATGGTGGGAACAATACTGGCTGCAATGCCCAGAGGCAGTGAAACACCAGTAAAGTCCCAAGTTTTTAACAATATAGATAGGTGTAAGATGGCGTAGATGGCGTAGCCCTTTTGTAGCCGAAGCCTTTTATGTGGCTGATCCGATCTGTGGAATAAGTGATGTTGAGTTCAAACCAGGCCCTTGAGCAGGGAGCCCTTCTTAAGGTTGAGGGCAGGCATGGTGGGCGTGGAGCCCACTTCAGTAGGGGCAGGTTTCTCCGAGGGCTCCATCACCGTGCTGCTTCTACCCTGGAGAAGGCTGCAACAAACATAGGACATGATAAGACAACTGAGCAGCCAACACGTGATGAATGTGGTGACAGCAAACACATTCTAAAAGTGAAGAAGGAGAGCAACAATAAACATAGACCTGGATCACTGTTTCCTGCTTTTACGTTCTTCAGCCGGGACTGGTTCAGCAGGTTGTTTAGTAAGGCGAGTTATGCGGTATGCAAGTCTTTCTGTATGACTTAATATAGGCCTACCGATCTTCAAGAGATGTAAAGAAAGCTGCCAAGCATGGGATATAAAATCATAACTTCACATAGCATTATTATCATTTGCGTATAATTAACCCATAGACTTAGTGTAAATGCATGTGAGAAAAAGGTGTAAGAATACACTGTTGCTAAGAAACTTGACGTCACAGTTATTTATCTTCACATAGCATTAGTATCATTACCATATCATTACCGTCTTGTCAACGCGAGTTGTACCTACCAAAGCTGAACCCAGACTTTGACAAGATGTGCAGTGCTACCCCAAGGATTCATTCAGCACTGACGACAAATGCTAGCACACAACGAAGCGTCTCTCAAGAAGATTCATGGTTCGACTGAATCAACAGTGCCATCTGTCACAGATCTACACAAACCATTATGTGCGTGCCACTTGGAACGTCTAGCCGTGGATCTAGGCCTAGGCTACTCAACCCCATGACCAGCCATGCGCGGCGATATTAGCAGACGATTCGAACTATGCACATTCGTCACAGGGATAGTCCATGTTGATAATGTAGGCGCAGTACTGTCGCAAGAACAGCTCGACTTCATCTTCAGTCCGGAAATAAAAATGAACCGACTGAACCTGTGTGAAGAGCTACCACACCTCCGTTTAAAAAAAGAAAGTGTTTTCCGGGCCTGTGGTTGACATTCTTGTCAAAGCTGACTCCCCTCTTTTTCACGTTGTGTTGAAATTGACTCGCTCTCGTTAACTGTGTACGTTTTATTGTTGGTGTTTACAAGTTTAAAGAATAGCAATTGTTTTTAGTGTTTCAGTTCATTGCCTCTGTTTGTGTGTATATTTATGCGTCACGTTTTGTCACCACATCTTAATGAAGTACATTTCTGTTCAAAATTTTCTATTTTGTTAAACTATATTCTTTGCGCAAAAATGCGTGTTACAGTGTGTGTGCTGCGACCATTGTTGTGAAAATGAATGCGTTTTCGTTTCTCTGCAAATCTGAGCCTGTTTCTTTTTCTTGCTTT
The DNA here is from genome assembly GCA_017654935.2 of Phymorhynchus buccinoides. NCBI lineage: Eukaryota > Metazoa > Mollusca > Gastropoda > Neogastropoda > Raphitomidae > Phymorhynchus > Phymorhynchus buccinoides. Next base: position 37,196,373 of record CM065691.1, read on the forward strand.
TCTGTTGATACATATCGGTATATATCCGACCTCGTGTGTTAAACTGCAAGGCTCTTGAGATAGGATAAAAGCAATGTCCCATTCCAAAGTCCTAATAACTGATAATGTTCTGTGTCGCTCTCTTGTGCTCTGTTCATCTATACTTCTGTTGCTAAGCTGTCTCACATAATGTGCCAGACAGTAACAGAATATTCCCATGATTTAATTTCAAACTGTTAAATATCTTCATATTCAGTTTTGTCCTGCGCTGACGTCATCTGTATTTTGCAGCAATTGGGATAGGGTATGAATTTTACATTATAGGCCTAGACAAAATCACCTACAACAGCACGATCATACATCAAACACCAGCCAGCAAAAAGGTTGAAATAACCTTCCGGGTATCACATATAGTCAGCACATGAAGGACAAATTTGCCAATTTTCTTAGGCCTACATCAAGATGTGTTGATTTGGACATATTTTTATTTTTACACATGCACGCGCAAACATACACCCCCCCCCCCCTCCCCCCAAACACACACAGCTGAAAGAAATGTGACAAGCCCTTTTTTC
>CM065691.1:37199426-37201926 GCA_017654935.2 Phymorhynchus buccinoides
ACTGCCCCATGACCCCCCTCCCCATCCCATTTCTCATCTGGTCCTCCATGGACCTCTTCGCTTGATGTAAAAAAAAAAAATGTAAAGCATACACCAAAACACGCGTACATTTAGATAATGAGATTCGAGCAATCCCAATCGCGTTGTTAGTTTGATATGAATCAAATATAATGGATAAAAACAGAAGAAAAATGTGCCCTTCGCTTGGGGACTGAATGATGATCATGATGCCAACGACGATAATGATGGTGAGAGATATTGTGAGGAGGAGGAGGAGAATGATGAAAGCGTATGATTTATGGTTTATATTACATATACGGCGTTTTGTGTTTCATGTTATGTTAAGGTCTGTGTAGGCCTACACGTTAACACTATTCGCAAGATATTTCTATTTCCCCTTGGCGACACAGCGCGCTGCAACTGAGTCATATTATGAGAGAGTGAACACTGTGTTGCCATGGGGAAATAGACATATCTCGTAAATACGAAGACGTCCTGCGGTCTACTGCTCCTGACTCCTTCCTGGACTTTTCTGACCATCTCTGTGTTCTTTCCTGCCTCCGTTTATCTCGCCCTTCATGCCCTCCTGTGTATGCTGAGACCAGGAAGATCTCCTCCATCGACATCACTGCCTTCATGTCTGACCTCAGGGCCAGACTTGACTCAACTCTACAGCCTTCTGCCGACCAGCTCCACCACCTCCTGACCAGTCTACTCGACCTCCACGCCCCTGTTATCCGTCGCAAGATCTCCAGTAGGCCTCCATCACCGTGGTATGCTTCTGTGGCACCTGAGGTGACTCAGGGTAAACAAGAACGCCGCCGTGCAGAGCGCCAGTGGGTTAAGACTGGACTTGAAATTCACAAACAGATTTTTCGAGCCATGAACAAAATTGTGTCTGACATTATAGATAAGGCCAAATGCTCTTGTTTGAATGCCCAAATTCTCGCTTGTACCACTTCACGTCAATTGTTTAGTTTAGCCAACTCCCTCCTTGGTAAACCAAAGTCCACACCTCTACCTTCTTCTATCCCTGTGTCTGAACTCCCTCAACATTTCTCTGATTTCTTTCACAGCAAGATAGACACCATCCGCCACAATCTTGATTCTCAATCTGCTCCACCATCAACTGACTCTGTCCCTGATCCCTCCTTTTCTGGCAGTATGTGGTCTGAGTTCCGTTCTGTTTCCACTGATGAGGTTAAGAAGATTTTGACCCGAACTCAGACTAAAACCTGTGAACTAGACCCTCTACCTTCATCTCTCTTCTCCCAGTGTCTTGATGATCTCCTTCCTTACTTTACATCCATCATCAATGAATCTCTATGTTCAGGCCGCTTTCCAACTCATTTCAAATCTGCAGTTGTCAAACCTCTCTTAAAGAAGCCTAGTCTTGATCCTGAAAATCTAAAGAACTATCGGCCTGTCTCTAATCTTTCATTCCTTTCTAAGCTTACGGAAAAGGTGGTTCTTAAACAGCTGTCTGACCATCTTCAGGTAAATGATCTCTACTATCCAAACCAGTCTGCTTATCGAGCAGGTCACAGTACTGAGACAGCCCTCTTAAAGATAACGAACGACCTGCTCACTGCCTTGGATGAAAACAAGGTTTCTCTTCTCTCTCTCCTTGATCTTTCTGCAGCGTTTGACACTATTGACCACTCCATCCTCATTTCTAGACTGCACACCTCCTTTGGTCTATCTGGGGCTGTTCTTTCCTGGTTTTCTTCCTACCTCTCTGATCGCACACAGAAAGTTGTTGTCAATGGTTCTCCATCTCTTCCAAAAGGTCTTCAGTTCGGTGTGCCCCAAGGTTCAGTCTTAGGCCCTATCCTTTTTGTTCTTTATACCCAACCTCTCTCCGCCATCATCAACCAGCATTCTATTCTACATCATAGCTTTTCTGATGACAATCAACTGTACATTTCTGCCCACCTGAGTCAATTAGATCAAATGATTTCTTCTTCTAAGTTGTGCATCTCTGCTGTTAAAACATGGATGTTTTACAACAAACTGCAACTGAATGCTGATAAGACAGAGATGATTCTTGTAGCCTCTAACCACACAATTAAAACTCAGGTTCTCCCAGGTTCTGTAGACATTGATGGCACTGAGATCAAGCTATCGGCATCCGTCCGCAATCTAGGTGTTACTTTGGACCAAACCCTTTCTTTCAAACAGCATGTTTCCAATGTTTGCAAGGCTTGCTATCTAGAACTTCGAAGAATTAGTTCCATCCGTCGTTTCCTCTCTCAGGATGCCCTGAAGACTCTAGTATGTGCTTTTGTCCTGTCTCGCCTTGACTACTGTAACTCACTTCTTGCTGGCTGTCCATCAATTCTCATCTCTAAGCTCCAACGGGTCCAGCATAATGCTGCTCGTCTCATTTCTCGCTCCCCTAGGTACGATCACATCACTCCGGTTCTTCGTTCCCTACATTGGCTCCCAGTTCAATCACGTATTGACTACAAAATTCTCCTCCTTGCCTTCAAGTCACTGA
>CM065691.1:37204426-37209426 GCA_017654935.2 Phymorhynchus buccinoides
CACGCACGCACGAAAACATACACACGTGCATGCATGCTCGCATACACGCACGACACACACATACGCACACACGCATTCACCCACAGGCACACATATATCCATGCACGCACGCACGCACGCGCGCGCGCGCACACACACACACACATGCACGGCAAATGCGGTAAAATTTACGGTAGCTCTGCAAGATCATTCGAGTCCTCAACTGCTTTAAAACCTCAACAGTTGACAACAGTCAAAGAGAAACTATTGACAGTCAATACAAACTGGACTTTCATAATGACATGATCCGAATGATTTGTTCCTAATGTGAGAGAATTGGAGCTGACACCGTAGGTCTTTTCCTGTTGGTTTCCTTTTCTTTTTCTTTATTACGTGTTTAGATTCTTGAGCTCTCTGTGTTTCCACCTTCCATAATGTTTAGTTATTATTGCAACCCCTCCTTCAAGTCTTCAATAAGTTCATGTCACGCCGTCTCAGTAGACATTACAGTGACTTAAGAGGTTGCGCAATGCGGAAAATAAAATAATAAGAAAACTAATTGGGGGAAAAGTGTGGGGAAAAAACAAAACAAAAATAAAGTGTGTGTATGTGTGTGTGGAGGGGGGGGGGACCATAGACCTTTGTTCACAGTATCCAGGCAAGACCAATCCGGCTACCGTAGCGGTCCCCGGGGCCAAACCCCGACCGGCACAGCTCCTGCCCTTCATTTACCGCTACTTTGATCTATGGCCCCATAGTCAGAGATTAGAAAGACAAGTTGTTTCTAGGTTCAAGCAATGGAAAAGCACATAATAGCCTATGACAGCAGCAAATACAATACAATACAATGTAACTACAATACTGACAACAATGGCAATAATAATAAGTGGAAGTTGACTATTATTACTGGACACAAAACATTCAATAGAAAGATGGCGGACTGACCAGCAGGCCTTTCTTGATCTCCTGACGTGTGAGAGTCTTACTTCCGTCTTTGTCCATCATGGCGAAGAGATCCACCAGCCGGAGCCCTAGCAGGCGTCCAAACTCCATCAGCACCTGGGACAGGGGGGGGGGGGGGAGTCAGAAATGACACACTGTTGATTAAACAATGGCACAATGAAGGTTAATCGCCCGTATCCCCTTCCTTCTTTTCTGATTCCCTTCTGATTTTCTGATTTCCCTGATTCCCCTCATTCCCTCCCTTCCTTCCTTCCTCATTATTTCCTTTTTTGGTTCGTTTCAAAAATACAAAGTATCACACATTTTGAAGGGGTGGAATTTGCGATCTATTACTAACCGAAAATAAGTCACGAACAGATAAGGGAAAGACGATAATTATGTGATAGAGATGCTACACTTGATCCCCCAGCCCCTGTGCGTGGAGATGATGGGGGGGAGGGGGGGTACTATGTGTTATGCTGCGTAAAACACACAGTTCTTCTTAAATTCAGGTCCGAAGCAATAATGAAACTGTTTTATAATAATTGGTATAATTTGTTATCGAATTCTTTGTCTATGCATTTTCATACCCGGTGTAAGCCTACTTATTGGTAATATTTGTAACGATTGTTAAATCCAAGTTTCACTGGCGTCTAGCATTTGTAAATGTCCTTCTATACTTTAGATGACACGACCCAACTGTAGCCAAAGCTTACTAAATTAAAACAATGGTTCAACTTCGATTTTTAAAATGTGTATATCCTATTCAGAGGACCGGTGTTAGCAAGAAGATGAGGGGAAGATAATGTGTGTGGGGTGGGGGGGTGTTCCTTACCACCACGGGGTTTTCGTCCATGAGCTGCATCTCGTCATCCTTGGACTCCACGTCCTGGCCCAGAACAGCCCCGAACTTAACAATGATGGACCGCTCCTTCTGCAGTTGCTCCAGCACCACCAGGAACTCTGGCTCCACGCTCTGGTCCTGAGGAGAAAACAGCAGCCTACCCATGCTGTTAGCTGTAGATGTAGTAGCACAGTGACTCAGAGGTAAAGGTCTCTGAGGAGAAAACAGCAGCCTACCCATGCTGTTAGCTGTAGATGTAGTAGCACAGTGACTCAGAGGTAAAGGTCTCTGAGGAGAAAACAGCAGCCTACCCATGCTGTTAGCTGTAGATGTAGTAGCACAGTGGCTCAGAGGTAAAGGTCTCTGTACACGTAAACATTTTTCATTTTCCCCCATAGCAACACAGTGATATGCAAATCATATTATGAGTTTCATGACTGCCCTATCACTGTATTGTCATGGTGAAAGAGTGAAAAATGTTAACTTGTATTGAGACCTTAACATGTTCGCCTCGTAAAGTAACCAACCCGGGTTCGGTCCTGGGAGCAAAGCAAATGGGTAGTACTGCTCTAGCGGCGATGCGCTCTCTAGGCGAGAGCAGCCCAAAGTCCACTGACATTAGTTTCTGAAGCTAGAAAAGTAATACCAATACCTATACCAGTACCAGTTTTGTCTTAGATATTTGTAAGAAAAACTGTAAATTGTTATTTAGTGTAGTGTTCATAACACCTTAGTGTTGCTTTATTTTGCAAATGTTTAGCCCAATGTTTAGTCTTTCCTATTTGACTTTTGAGTGTAAAGGTTTAATGTGTGTGTGTGTGTGTGTGTGTGTGTGTGTGTGTGTGTGTGTGTGTGTGTGTGTGTGTGTGTGTGTGTGTGCGTGCGTGTGCGTGTGCGTGCGTGTGCGTGCGTGTGCGTGCGTGCGTGTGCGTGCGTGTGCGTGCGTGTGCGTGTGTGCGTGCGTGCGTGCGCGCGCGCTGCATGTGCGTGTGCGTATGAGTCTGCGTGTGTGGGTGGGTGTGGGTGGGTGGGTGTGGGTGGGTGGGGTGTGCGGGTGGGTGTATGAGTTAGTGTTCGTGCGTGCGCGCGCGTATGTGTGTGTGTTTCACTACGTGAAGTCTAGATCTACGTTACGGATCGGCACAAAACAATTACGTAAAATTAGTCGATTATGTCCGACTATGACTTCCACATGGCAGAAGAGACAGCAACTATGCTGGAAAAACGGGTTTGCTGAAAGTGAAAATGCCTTGCTCTGGGGGCATCCCCACTCTTTCGACCAAGATGACCTTAGGACATTATGACAGTTGGCGTTGAGGCAGGTGGCCATACGCCAAGCCGTCCTCGGGGCTCTAGTAGCAAGAGCCAGTGCAGAGGGTTAGTAGTTTGAAAGTTACCTCATTCACAAGACTTAGGCCCCCTTCGCCTCGTGTCAAGTAAACCCGAGTTCGAACCTGGGTTCAGGGTATTTTTCATCTCACTTAGAAATCAAACCGTCAAAAACGGCGATTCCTCCTTGGTGGAGTTGTCGGAGAGAGAAGCCATTTTGGACGGGGTGCCGGGTCGAGTGGTTGAAGCTTTTTCTACTTTGTAGTGCAGTAAAATAAAATGGAGCTATTTTCTTTGTTGTGAACGACACTCCTTTGGGTAAAGGCTTGTATTGTGGACATTTTGTGATTTGGTCTAAGCGACTCAGGCGGCCATTAGAAAAGTAAAGGCACATGTCTTCTCTTTAACTGAAAGAATTTGTCTTCCAGCACCTCCGCCAAGGAGGAATCGCCGATTTGACGGTTTGATTTCTAGGAAACCAGAGCAAAATGAGTGTTGCGATCTCTGTGAAGGGTGTTTTCCTGGTGATCTCGACGTGTTTCTTGCAAAAACTCATCCGTCAGGGTGCCCCTTATGCCATGTGTAATGGTGAACCTAAGCGACGACATGGTTCACCGTTGTAAGGTAGGCTCTCGGCAATCTTATACTTTAGCCACCACCGCCACCACCACCACACCCATGTTTACTATCCTCAATCTCAAAGACTTTTTTTAAATTTAATAATCCTAGGCTGGTCCTAACCCTATCCGTTTTCCAAAACAAAAATAACGGAATGTTGCTCTCAGCGAAAGTTTTCAATACGAACATTTGAGGGAGGGGTTGGGGGTAAATAAAGTACAACATTGCCACGCTTGCTGTATTACCATTCACTCACCCCCAGGTCCAGTTCCCGAAGTCCACAGTCCTTGAGCTCCATGAGTTCTTTGAGGAGGTACAGTGCGCCTGTCGCCGTCACTGGGTTGTCCGCCAACTGGTACCACAGAGACAGAGAGAGGGGGAGAGAGAGAGAGGGGGGGGGGGAGATGGAAAGAGAGGGGGGAAGAGAGAGGGGGGGGAGAGAACTTAGTGTTCATTAATTCGGTCGTACACAGAAAGTAAATGTAAGCATACGCTTCTGGTACCGTAATGATGAGTGCATCTTAAACAGTTACCACGGGTAAGTAACTTAATCTAAACTCCCAAAGTAATTGGCAGTTTAGTCTAATGTACATATTACTACCCCGTTTTAACTGCTTAGGACGCACTCATGATTACTGTACATGGTGCTTACAGAAACGTACATTTATTCTCATTTGAAAGTGAATTTTGATGAGTCACAAAAGGGAGAGATCGTATCCATGATTAGTTCGGTAATTTTAAGTGAAGAACAATTCCTTCCATTATGCCTTACCCCCACCTCCTTCCAAACGGTGTAGGCGTCATTAGCCAGACTCTATGTCCAGATTGAAATGCTACAAGGCACTAGCACTCTTTCCAGTAAAATGCCAAAAGGTGTTATTGGCCTTTGAAAAGGTGTGATATTAAGGCCTGCCTTTTGCCATTAAACTAGGAAAATTGAGAGTAGCCCCCCCCCCCCCCCCCCCTTAGAGTACCACAGGGGGTTGCGTACCCCTCAAAATGACGCAAACAATGACGCAAGCATGACGTGATTTCTTTACAATCTCTACGATTTCAAGTGTGGGGGGGGGGGGGGGGGGGGGGGGGGGGGGGGGGGGGGGGGGGGGGGGGGGGGGGGGGGGGGGGGGGGTGGGGGGGGGGGGGGGGGGGGGGGGGGGGGGGGGGGGGGGGGGGGGGGGGGAGGGGGTACGCACTTACCCAACCAACGCTCAGACCTGGTAGTACTCTACCTGTTTTCTATTTACTGTAGCCATCTACCTTTGGGTAGATTATTGACAGTAGTGATTCT
>CM065691.1:37214426-37219426 GCA_017654935.2 Phymorhynchus buccinoides
AGATCTCGACCCCGTTCGACTGAACGCGCCCCTGGGCTAGCCTACCACTAAGCAGCCAAATCAAACCATCGCTAGGCCTAAAGGAAGAGTTGCTGTAGGCCTACAAGAGCCACACACCTACAGTGCCAGAAAAACAGCTTAGAAGCCTAGGCCTACACGACGACACAAGAGGCCTAAGCGGGAGAAAACAGACAAGAAGAAAGCTTCAGCCTACAAGCTGAGAGAGCTCGAGAGAGAATATGTGTGTGAGAGAGCGAACATGAAAACTAATGCATGCAAAATGAATGTCCATTAATTTGTTTCTAGGGAAATAACAACGATTCCCAAATGCTGCTCCTTCCTATGGGAAGTAGGTTAGCAGCGCCAAAATTCTGATCCCGAAAAAAAAAAGAAAAAAAAAAAGGTCTTAAGCAAAGACTGATCACAGCTTGGCCGCTTATAGGCTAGACTGTACTACATGGCCGAACCAAGTGATTCATGAAGGGGGTTTCAGCCAGGGTCCGGGGGAGGGGGGTGCATAGATCCAGAGGACAGAGTCCCTGTGGGGATCCAGGGGGCTCCGCTTCAAAACTCAAATAGGACAGAGGTCTTGTAGGGAAGAGCTCGCGATTTAACCATTTTTAAGGCAATATAATAGCCAAATTCTGACATGATAGATCCACATTGTGTTACCTTTCTACTTTGTGTCCGTACGGGCTGAGGGGAGGAGGGTCCGGAATTCAGGACCCCCCCCCCCCCCACCCCCCACCCCCCCCCCCCCCCCCCCCCCCCCCCCCCCCACACTCCCCCCCCCCCCCCCCCCCCCCCCCCCCCCCCCCCCCCACCCCCCCCCCCTCTTTCCTAGATCCGGCCCCGTACTACTCAAAATGACAGTGTGAGTGAAGCCAGACCTTACCTGCCATTCCCCCTTAGATCTAGGCTTGCTAAAGACTGAGTGAAAAGCTTTGCTGTTTGATTGCCTGCTGAACCCGCCACACCCCAAGGGCCAAGGCATGCTCAAGAGTGAGTGGTGGTTGTTTGATTGCCTGCTGAACCTCGTGAGTGGTATAACCGCTTGTGAAATGTGGTTTCAAGCTGGGAGCTTAGTGCCCTAGTATGTTTAAGCTCTGGGTGTCTTTGGCTACAGTAATTAGTCGAATGCAAACAAACACAGTAAGCTTATTACTCACGAAAGCACCACCAGTAAAATTTTCATCGTTGTCGTCACCATCATCATCAACATCATCATCATTATCATTGTCTATTACACCACCATCATCATCATCGTCGTCGTCCATTACCACCTTCTTTTTGTACTCCTAATCTGTTAGTACATTGGTATGGGAACGACCGCGGGCTGTGAGTGTCCTACTGTGTGTGTGTGTGCGTGCGTGCGTGCGTGCGTGCGTGCGTGCGTGTGTGTGTGTGTGTGTGTGTGTGTGTGTGTGTGTGTGTGACCAAAGTGTGTTCCAGTTTGTAGCACCTAAACCACTGAACCGGTCGTAACGAAACCTGGTACAATGGTTTCTTAGAACTTACAGTTGCGCAAGTAATGTCGATCCACAGATTGCTAGCCATATCAACGTGGGGGGGACAACCAGACTAATGACTGCGGACTTCTTCTTTTTCTTCTTCCAATAATGTCCACCTGCCGTACCCGCAATTATTGACATGTGTGTGTACTGGGGTTCAAAGAATTATGCAGCGCGGGAAAAACAAAAACAAAGCTAAATAGATAAGAGGGCATGCACATCCGAGCACCCCTGGCTAGTCCGAGAACACCCAGCCGCACACGGGGGGGGGGGGGGGGGGGGGGGGAGGAGCTGAGCGTGGGGGACTGGACGGTTTCTGGTGGAAGGGAATTCCAGTCGCGGACGGTTCGGGGGAAGAAAGAGTAACTAACCAACTAACTGAGATCCCAGCAGATTCATAACATTGTGAGGCAGCAGCTGGGCTAGACTCGTACTCACCACCAAAGCCACACAGAGGCTACGGACTCCCTCGGGTCCCAGCAGATGGTGTTTGAGGTCGAGGTGGTCGTCCACCAGGTTGCGGAACACGTAGCTGTTGGGCGTCACGTGAAGCTGCTTGCACATGCGCAGATACACGATCTGACTGTGAGTTCCGCTGATGCTCTTCCGGGAGCTGTCCAATTCGTCTTCCGCTGTGAAGCAATTATTGAAAAACTTTTGACTGTTAACTAAGCCTATTTACATTAACATAACTTGTATAATTAGGCTATTAGATACCTTTGATAATTCACATGTTCGTAGGCTACATATAAGCTTTTGGTTCTAAGTTAATGAATTCTGATCGCTTCTCGGCCTTTTGGCTAAGACAGTGATTCAGGAACATAATTTTTGTTTGTGGCTCAAGCCACAAACCTATAACTCACTTTGTCGGTCGGTCGGTCTGTCTGTCTGTCTGTCTGTCGGTCGGTCAAAAATTGTCGCACATTTTGACAAAATTGTCGCACATTTTGACAAAATTGTCGCACTTCAAATCGAGGCTACACTTCAAATTGAGGCCGCTCTTTAAAATGATGTATTTTAAAAGCGTACAAAATAACAAGCGCGAAATCGCAATAGTTTGTGGCACGCTGTCTATTTTTACCACTCCAATCATGGCTTTTCAATAATTTTAATCTGTAAACCAGAATGTTATCTCTGCAGCATTTCGTAACTGTTTATATCTTTTGGAAAACAATTAAAACTATGTATCCTACTTATACTCATCAAAAGAAGCACCGCATACTCGTCGTGTCTGTTGTAGTGTCTGTATTACGTACGTTTATTATTTTGTACGCTTTTAAAATACATCATTTTAAAGAGCGGCCTCAATTTGAAGTGTAGCCTCGATTTGAAGTGCGACAATTTTGTCAAAATGTGCGACAATTTTGTCAAAATGTGCGACAATTTTGTACCGACCGACAGACAGACAGACAGACCGACTGACCGACAAAGTGAGTTATAGGTTTGTGGCTTGAGCCACAAACAATAAACATACGTAATACAGACACTACAACAGACACGACGAGTATGCGGTGCTTCTTTCGATGAGTATAAGTAGGATACATAGTTTTAAATGTTTTCCAAAAGATATAAAAAGTTACGAAATGGTGCAGAGATAACATTCTGGTTTACAGATTAAAATTATTGAAAAGCCAGGGGAGGTGACTCATGATTGGAATGGTAAAAATAGACCGCGTGCCACAAACTATTGCGATTTCGCGCTTGTTTGTTTATACCCTGGTTGGTTTGTTCAGCCCGTCGTACATGGCGAAAGCCGATACGCGACGTTAAACTGAACTTCCATCCAAGTTGAGAGAGAGAGAGATTTCAAAGAAAGAATTGGAATAGAATCTGATAAAAGGGTGGCAGAAATGAAGATTGAAAATTAAGTACTCGCCGTTGTTCACTCGATGAAAACAAACTTAGTAAACTCTAAATACACAGTTTAAAAAATACGATGGATTATGTGACAAAACACCAATTAGTTCACCTGCGTTGCACAATGCACGTTCGGTCTCCAATTTAAAAGGGAAGTAGGATCTTTAGCAAAGCAGCTCACGTCTTAGTTATCTACTAAAGAAAATTGCAAAACATGTCACGATGTATAAGTTGCAGGAATATTAGCCATATATTTTCAAAAAAATGTTAGCAAAAGCCAATTATCGTACCCGTAGAGAAGATAATGCAAGTGCGAAAGCCACACACAGGCTGTGGACTCCCTCAGGCCCCAGCGGCTGAATTGGGTAATAGAACCTGGTTTGATGCCTTTTAAGACCACTCACCATCAAAATCATACTCCTCCAAATAGTCTCTGTCCAAATCCGAGGAGTCGGCTGCCGAGGCCAGTGTCCTGTTGGACTCGATCCCATCGCTGTTGGCATTGGAGTCGGTCCTGCGCCGTCGGCGACTGACCACGCCGGACTTGACCCTTCGGACCGGCGCCCTGGACAGCCGGTATCGGGCGGTCAGTTCATAAGGGTTGGCCGTCATGGGCCGCTTGACGAAGTTCCAACATTCGAACTGTTGGTAAGAGAAACAAAATGTATGTTTGTTATCTTTTAAGAAATAAGCTTACGAATTCCTTCTGCTGCAATTTATTCATCGTGTCTCTCTGAAAAATGGCGCCTATAGTTCGAAAACCTGTGCCGTTAGTTAGACTTCTATAACCATTTAATGTGGGATCAGTTTAACCGGGGGAATGTAGTGGGTGGTAGTTTGAAGGGGCCATGCTATACGACGCGCTCAGAGACTGGTGGCCACAGTTTGGAAACCATTAGCTGTAGACCCCTGTGACCGCGCAAATTGTAACAACTGCGCAAAATGTAACAATTGTTACATTTTGCGCTAGGCGCCCACCTTTTGACGAAATTAGCACCCCCAAAATGGCAGTTTTTCGTCATTACAGATCAAATCGAAGTAAAATCTTCAAGGAGTTGATGAATTTGTCTTCATCATAATATATCAAATAGAGAGAGAGAGAGAGAGAGAGAGAGAGAGAGAGAGAGAGAGAGAGAGAGAGAGAGAGAGAGAGAGAGAGAGAGAGAGAGAGAGAGAGAGAGAGAGAGAGAGAGAGACAGACAGACAGACAGAGACAGAGAGAGAGAGATTCGAAGGAAAATAATGATATAGACAGTTCAGAAAATATCGTAGCTGTGATTTGTTACATCCATAAACACAACAGTAATTCGGCATTGTTCAAGCGAAAAAACCGCTGTACCCAAGAAGAAAGCAAGAAAGAAATAATACACGAGAGAAAAAAATCAATAAAACAACCTGCATACTTTGCACCTTGTAATAATAAGTAATAATGCTAAATCGAATGAAGAACGAGTGAAACAAACAAGCAAGCAAACAAACATTTGGAAATTTAGATGTAGACTTTGTTTTTATCTTTCGATTTGATATATTATGATGAAGACAAATTCATCAACTCCTTGAAGATTTTACTTCGATTTGATATGTAATGACGAAAAACTGCCATTTTTTGGTGTGCTAATTTCGTCAAAAGGT
>CM065691.1:37224426-37229426 GCA_017654935.2 Phymorhynchus buccinoides
TAAACAATGTCATATGTGAAGAATAACATTTCAACCTCCAACTATGCCTTTGGAGGTGTTTTTTTCGTAACAAACAAAACACCAACAATTTTTCTTTTACACAAAACTTATAGATAAGCACGCATCAGGCATAAATATCACAAATCATAATTATACTTTACAACACATCAGTGCATACCATTGTACATTTGTCCTGCTTAATGAACATACATATGTCGTGCACAACTCGCAGAATTGCCACTTTGCCTAGTTTGTGAACTAGGCACTCGGGCTGCCTAACTTGTAAACTAACCTTTCAGACGTGCCTAATCTACAGAATATGCAGCATAATCTGTAAGACTAGGCAAAGTGCCTAGCTTACATTGTTTTAATCTCCTATATAAGTCCTCTATATGTTAACACCAATTATACAATACAGTGCAGTAATGTCATGAAAAGAAGTTCACTGACTTTTTTTTGGACTCCATTGTCTGTATGTCTGCTGTGAGAAAAATAACATTACAATAATAAAGCTACCAACAACAACAAAAACCACTGAAGTAACATTAGCAAAGTAACCATCCAAAATGGAATGAATGCAAGGGGCAAAATGCAGTAATTAAAGACCCACCACGTCACGTGTATTTTCCCTCTCTTTCTAAAAGATTTCTTACTAGCGATAAGAGGGAAAACACGTGAAAACCGTGATTTTCACTCATGGACGTGGTGGGTCTTTAAGAGTAAAAAATGCAAGCAAACAATATACGACAGTGGTCAAAATCCACAGCAAATGCAAATTCACTTCAGAAACAAGCAAACAAAAAAAACCACCAACATTGGAGTAACAAAGCAAAGAGAAAAAATGAATGACTATGTCTTAGCATTGTGCTCAATAAATGAAGGTTGAACAGAAGTCACGTGAATAATTTATTTGTACATGCTTTGATTTGAGGATGGCAATGGCTTTGACATGGCGTCTGGGTTGTTGTTTTTACATTAACACCTCTTTGTAGCGCAATTGCCTTGACATGAGCACTTTGTGAATCCTTGACCTCCATGCATTGAATGAAGTGATGCAATGCGTCAGAAAGGCAGAACATATGGAGCGCCAAAGATACAAAACTCTATCTAGCTGTTCGATAGAGTTTCGAAACTGTATCTATCAATTCGATAGAGTTTGAAAACCCTATCTAGCTGTTCGATAGAGTTTTAAAACTCTGTCGAACAGCTAGATAGGGTTTCCACAAAATAACCCTATCGAGATATAGTTTTTCTATCGCGATTTCTAATTGGTACATGGCTTCAGCGACAAGTTTGTGGCCTTGGCAGGGCAGTGACCCGTGAATTTGAATAAGACGATAGGCCTAGGCCCCTACATGTAGTCAAACAAACATGGCAGCTGAACGATTTCAACGAGCGAATCTTCCCGGCGCTTCATCTGTAATTGAAGCCGCTAAACGAGTTCGTAGAATGCCACCTATTAGACTAGGTGTAGGTCACAGTCAAAGATACTAGTCCTATCTACCAATGAAATGCTTCGTTTAAAAAAAGTATCAAAATGGCGCGTTCGATAGTGTTTTACGACGAGAAACTCTATCTAGCAGTTCGACAGAGTTTTGAAACTCTATCGAACTGCTAGCTATAGTTTAGAAACTGTATCTAACAGTTCGATAGGGTTTTTAAACTCTATCGAACTGCTAGATAGAGTTTTGTATCTTTGGCGCGCCATAAGAACAGTCTCTTCATTGATTTTGCCATGAGTAATAAGAGGAAAGTCGGCTTTACTGCGTTTTGTCCCTTGCCTTCATTCAATGTTGGATGGTAGCTTTGCTATTGTAATGAATTATTTGTTCACACCAATGTCATCCTCTAAAGAAAAACATATAAAAATAAGAGATTCGCGTGTATTTTGTAATACATTTGATTATTGAGCGCAAGTATGCTTTTATGCATTCCACTTTGCTTTCATAATTTATTTGTCTCTTTGCTTTGTTAATTAAGTGTTGGTGTGTTTTTCTGAATTGAATTTGCATTTACTGTGGATTTTGACCACTATCGTATACTTTTTGTTTGTATTGTTGCTCTTAATTACTGCATTTTGTCCCTTGCATTCATTGTTTTGGATGGTAGCTTTGATATTGTAATGAATTATTTGTTCAAACCAATGCCATCCTCAAAGAAAAGCATGTAAAAATGAATGACTGCATTTTGCCCTTTGCTTTCATTCAATTTTGGATGGTAGCTTTGCTATTGTTACTTCAGTGTTGGTGGGTTCTTTTGGTAGCTTTGTTATTGTAATATGTTATTGTTTCACAGCAAACAGACAGACAGACAGAGAATGGAGTCAAAAAAGGCAATAAACTTCTTTTCGTGACATTACTATTGCATTCTTGGAGTTACAATATAGAGGAGTTATGTAGGAGATTAACTCTCCCATGTGTCCGTATTGGTATTGATATCGTGTGTGTGTGTGTGGGGGGGGGGGGTGTTCGCATTGTTTGGGTGTGTGTGTGTGTGTGTGTGTGTGTGTGTGTGTGTGTGTGTGTGTGTGTGTGTGTGTGTGTGTGTGTATACGTGTGTGTATCTGTGTATGCGCGTGCGTGCTTGCGTGTGTATGTCTGTGTGTGCGTGCGTGCGCACACGTGCATATGTGTTTGAGCCCAAGACTAGGGGGTGTGACACCTCGTAATGTCCCAATCCCGTGTAATGTCCCAATTCGGACATTACACGTTGCACCCCCATGGGCGCTCGCCGCATAACGTCCCAATTGGCCCCCCGTGTTATGTCCCAATTTAGGACATAGCGCGGCGAGAGCACCCATCTTGTGTTAAGAGACCCTTATTTTGTTGGTTGGATGCGTACTTCCATTGGCGATTGTGTCTCTACAGACACGCCTTCTCGCTCTTTTCACAATTATCATTCCCATGCCTGGTTGTGTGTGTGTGTGTGTGTGTGTGTGTGTGTGTGTGTGTGTGTGTGTGTGCGTGCGTGTGCGTGTGCGTGCGTGCGTGCGTGCGTGCGTGCGTGCGTGTGCGCGTGTGTGTGCGTGTGCGTGCGTGCGTGCGTGCGTGCGTGCGTGCGTGCGTGCGTGCCTGCCCAATTGGGACATTACACGGGATTGGGACATTACGAGGTGTCACAGGAGGCTAGGCAGGGATATATATTTTTGTTCGTTTCCCGTTGAACACCTTTTAAGAAAGGACCCTTATATGTTTGCAAGAGAGCTTTCCTCATACCCAGAAATCCCTCATGCTTAAAATCTGAAGATGACAAAGGGAGAGAGAGAGAGAGAGAGAGAGAGAGAGAGAGAGAGAGAGAGAGAGAGAGAGAGAGAGAGAGAGAGAGAGAGAGAGAGAGAGAGAGAGAGAGAGAGGGGGGGAGAGAGAGAGAGAGAGGGAGAGAGGGAGAGGGGGTGGTGGTCTAGAACACTATTGAAGGCGATCAGTAGATCCTAGGGCCTACTAAGCTGATCATACTCAGCATGTGGGGAAGACGGGGTAAAAAGCGCATGGGCGGGTAAGCCCACCCCAATTATCTCATGAAATAAAGCAAATTTCAGTCACATTTGCCCATGAGACGAATGCTAGACATTAACGCTCGTCTCATGGGCAAAATGAGACTGAAATTTGCTTCATTTCATGAGATAATTGGGGTGGGCTTCTTACCCGCCCATGCGCTTTTTACCCCGTCTTCCCCTATGTGTGACAATGATCAAACTCAATTGCCTAGTGGTTGTAATTATGAAGTGTACCAATTAACATGAATCTCAAGGCTGGCAGAGGTGATTATTAACGCCTGTATCAATTAGTTAATACAATTAACCGTTCATGACTGTGTGCTGTCAGTGTGGTCAGCGCGTGCACTGCATTGGGGCGGATGAATAGTAACGGGAACGTGCGTATTGTGTTCGTTTAATGTGGGTTAATTGAAGGACCGGAATATCGTTCCATGACAAGTTTTCCACTTGTTTTCTTTTTCTCTGTATTCTTCCAAGTTTATCTTTCGTAAACCTATGTCAAACCTCAAGGCATAATAACTAGGTCTGACCAGAACTCTGTCTGTCTCTCGCTGTCTCTGTCTCTCTGTGGGTGTTCCTTTGTTCTCCTCACTTTCACACACACACACACACACACACACACACACACGCACACGCACACGCACGCACGCACACACCCGCGCGCGCGCACACACACACACACACACACACACACACGCACACACGCACACAACATGTGACTTGCATTTGTGGACAGCATAGTACACCATTCCACGTGCTTTTTCGGTGTGAAAATATGAATTTAATTTAATTTTATTGACTGTTTTCTTTTAATGTTGGATTCAAGACCAATACACCCATCACCCCGCCCCACCCCCTATTTGTTTCATGATTTATATGTATACATAGACTAGCATACTCTCATACACCTGAACATATCCCTTCCCTAAATGCACATTCAAAATACCCGTTACACCAACAGTAACATATTAACATACACTTTGTTTTTCTTTGTTTTTGGTCTAAGATCACTGTAAGGTGGATAGACATTAAATTAAAGAACGAACACACACACACACACATACACTTGCACACACAAGCGCGAACGCACACACGCACGCACATACACAAAACAAGCGTGCGCACGAAGGTATGCGATCACGTATGTACATGCACACACACACACACACACACACACACACACACACACACACACACACACACACACACACACACACACACACACACACATACTCTCTCAGAGAGAGAGAGAGAGAGAGAGAGAGAGAGAGAGAGAGAGAGAGAGAGAGAGAGAGAGAGAGAGAGAGAGAGAGAGAGAGAGAGAGAGAGAGAGAGAGAGAGAGAGAGAGAGAGAGAGAGAGAGAGAGAGAGAGAGAGAGAGAGAGAGAGAGAGAGAGAGAGAGAGAGAGAGAGAGAGAGAGAGAGAGAGAGAGAGAGAGAGAGAGAGAGAGAGAGAGAGAGAGAGAGAGAGAGAGAGAGAGAGAGAGAGAGAGAGAGAGAGAGA
>CM065691.1:37234426-37265552 GCA_017654935.2 Phymorhynchus buccinoides
GTTGTTTTTGTTGTGTAAGATCTGTAGTAAGTTTTGTCTTTCTAACAATGGTAATAAACAGTTAGAGTTTAATATTTTCATATACGATCAATAAAGGTTTTTTTAATGTGTGATGCTCTCAAAAAGTAAGGGATATTGACTTTGCAATAACACCATGGGTTCAATGACCAGACCATAAGTTTCATTTCGTGTGAAAATGATAGTTCAGCCTTTCTTGGCTGTAAAATCGAAGACAAAAATCAATGTTAAAATGTCACGTGACTGCCGGACGCGATAAACATGAGTGGGTGTGTTATTCGAAATCACAAAACACCTTTACACAGTTGACAGATTGTTGGGCTGTTGTTTGCTACCAGGCATTCAAGGCAATGCTTTCTCATGCTCTGGAACAGTCTCCTGGAGATTTTCTGGAAGATTCACGTTTTCCCCGGCGTCCCTAGATCCTCTTATGACCGTTTCAATGGTGCAAGGTGAAACTGAAAAATGCCAGTGTTGGGCAGATTGTAACCTCCAAAATGATAATTCGCGTCTCCACTGAGCACATTTTGTGCAAGATCACGAAAACCCAGACCATCTCATGGTGTACAAGGTCCATTGACTATATTCAGTCAAGTGCCGCTATGTATTGCAGGAAACAGTGGCCCAACACGTTTTCAACTCTTTTATGACTCAAGTAAGGAATAACATACTTTTGTTTTAAAATTGAATAGAACTTAATAATTTTGTTATTGAACCCATGGTGATCTTACAAAACACAAACAAACAAACAATATTTTAATAGCCCTAACCCTAACCCCCCCCCCCCCCCCCCCCCCCCCCCTATAGGACGGAAAAACGCAATGAACCACTGAACCACGACTGTACATTTTATAACCGATAAATGTTGTTTCTGTTTCTGGGGGTTTTATGTTGATGGTGATTTGTTTGTTTATTTTGTGTATATTTTTACTCAAACAATAAATTGTGTTTAGTGTTACAGTCTATATCACGTTGAAAAGCAGCTATCTCAAAAGCTACAAAAATCCCCTTGTTTTAAAGAAACGATACGCTTCAGATTCTAGGCCTACTACTGCAGCACGAATACACACAAACTGTCAACATTTATCATAGTCAAAACCTTTTTTGCAAAATAATAAAAGCGACTACACAATCAATTGCCAAAATTTATGGACCAATTACCCTAACAGTGTGTAGATAGACCAAGAATACCAACGCACAGTTGCAAGAGTGCCAACTTTTAATAACTTAGTCAACCAACTAAAGAACTAAAGAACACCTAGGAACAATCGCAAGAGCGTCGACTTAGAACAGAGTCCAACTTGCCAAGGGACACTAATGAACCCATTACAAAGCTGACAGCTTAAACATAGTTGAATCCATGCACTTTCTAATGCAACATTCGCCTGAGTGCCAACTTCAAACAATTTCACAACTGTTCTTTCATTTTCTTGTTCTTATTGTTAACGTCGACTGAAAACATGAGTCAACCAACTTACCAAATGACACTGAATGCACAAATTGCAATACTGCCAACTTGCAACTGAGTCAATACTCTTTCTAATGCAACAATAGCGTCAGTGCCATTTTCAAACTGAATAAACAAACGAATTAATGCGCTTTCTAACATTACAGTCGCGCGAGTCGATCCCAACTTGAAACTGAGTAGGCCTTAACCAATTTCACAACTGAACTTCTGGTTGTTGTTTTTTTCCCCTCTTGTTTCTGTTGGATTCTTATTACGTGTTTTTGCATTAATTGGTCGTGTGATCGATGATGTAGAGTGGCCTCGCCACTTTCTCTGTAGATACTTCAGCCGTTTGAAGAGAGGGCGCACCCTTTGTTTCCATCACGGAGCGTGCTGTTTTCCATCAGCGGGGAAATGGACTCGCAGTCGTGGGGCATTGTGGCTGATTGTTCCAGTCGGTATTCCTGCCAGTTCTGGAATCAAATACGTTAAAAGTGTTTGCTTATGGGGATGGATGATGATTAGTGCCAGTGTGGGGTGTTGAGTTTGAAGAGAGGGGTGAGTGAGTGAGTGGGGTTGGGTGAGTTGGGTTGGGTGGGATATTTTGGTGTGTGTGTGTGTTGTTGTTGTTGTGTGTGTGTGTGTGTGTGTGTGTGTGTGTGTGTGTGTGTGTGTGTGTGTGTGTGTGTGTGTGTGTGTGTGTTGTGTGTGTGTGTGTGTGTGTGTGTGTGTGTGTGTGTGTTTTTGTGCGTGTGTGTGTGCGCGCGCGCGCGCGCGCGCGTGTGTGTGTGTGCGTTTGTGCGTGTATGCGTGCGCGCGCGCGCGCGAGTGTGTGTGTGTATATGTGACAGGTGTATTTAAAAGAGGAGGAAAGCGGAAGGAAGAAAGAGGAGGAGGATGAGGAGGATGAGAGAGAGAGAGAGAGAGAGAGAGAGAGAGAGAGAGAGAGAGAGAGAGAGAGAGAGAGAGAGAGAGAGAGAGAGAGAGAGAGAGAGAGAGAGAGAGAGAGAGAGAGAGAGAGAGAGAGAGAGAGAGAGAGAGAGAGAGAGAGAGAGAGAGGGAGAGAGAGAGAGAGGGAGAGAGAGAGCGAACGAACGAACGAACGAACGAACGAACGAATGTTTTTTATTGATGAAAAGCGGAATAAGCACAATAACCGGCTTTTTTTCATCCAGCCCTCCGAACCAAAAAAAGAGAAATTAAAAAAAGACAAATAAAAAAAAAGACATCGCAAAATACAGAAAAACCTCAACCTTCAATCAAGGTCGTAAACGGACGCACCGTGCAAGGCATATAAATAAGATAAATTACATCAATTAACGAGACTGAGACAAGGACAGACAGACAGACAGAGACAGACAGAGAGAGGGAGGTCAAAATAAAAGAACAGATGGAAGAAATGAAGTAATACATGCAGGAAAAATAATGCACAGTAAATACAATGTACATATAAGAAGACTTAACACATAAGCATGTATTATAACAAATGAGAGATTGGGAAAAGGATACAAAGTAGACATTCTTGGATATTATGAGCTAGAGTATTCGTTCACGAGTATTTGATGATATCTATTTTTGAATGTGTTTAAACAAACATGAACGTTAATTTGGGAAGAAATGCCGTTCCAGAGGAGACCCCCTGCATATTGTAAGCTAGATTTGAATAAATCTAATTTGGGAAGAGGTAACATCAGTCTATGAGGAAGACGTTTCATGTTGAATTGAATTTGTTCTTGTAGAGAAGGAGGAGCATAGCCTGACATAATTTTGAACATAAATATTGCCTTATCTTAATTTAAAATGAAGAGGGAGAATGTCTAATGATACATAATCGGATTGAGTAAGACTCGACGATTTTAGTAAGACTAATTTCAGTGCTCGTCTATAGAGACTATGCAGTGGCTTTAGGGTTTGCTCACTTGCTGAATCCCAGAGTGTAGACGAAAGAGAGAGAGACAGACAGGCAGACAGACAGACAGACAGACAGACAGACAGAAACAGAGACAGAGAATAACAAATACGGAGAGGGACAGAGTGAGTACGTGAGAAAGAGAGAAGGGGGTGGGGGTAGAATGGCACAGGGGTAACGCGTTCGCCTCGTTTAGCGTACAATAAACCCGAGTTCGAACCTGGGTACAGGGGATTTTTCTCTCACTCTGCACTAAGCCTTACGGTCTGAACGTGGAGTCTTTCGGATGAGACGATAAACCGATGTCCCCTGTGTCCATGTACTTAGCACGTTAAAGTCAGTGGCAACGAAAAGGTTGTCA
Source organism: Phymorhynchus buccinoides (assembly GCA_017654935.2). Classification (NCBI taxonomy): domain Eukaryota; kingdom Metazoa; phylum Mollusca; class Gastropoda; order Neogastropoda; family Raphitomidae; genus Phymorhynchus; species Phymorhynchus buccinoides. The sequence goes on from CM065691.1 coordinate 37,238,162, forward strand.
TTTGGTAAAAAGTCACACACACACACACACACACACACACACACACACACACGTACACACACACACACACCCTGTCCTTCCTCATCACCTCATCAGTCACACAAAAATCGCATACAATTACTTTTTGCGACGCGCTCTCCAGGTGGGAGCAACCCGAATTTCACAGAGATGCTTCTGTCTGTGACTATGAAATACCAAATACCGTATGCAAACGCATGAACAGTAGATTTATCATAAGAATAAACACTTGAAGAACAACATAGCATGACGAAAACAAGCTCTCGCGCTCGTGCGTACGCACGCACGCACACACAGTCACACACGCACACACGCACGCACGCACGCACACACACACACACACACACACACACACACACACACACACACAAGCGATAGAATTTTGCACCTAAGCTCTTGAAATGTTCAAAGATAATCTTAATCTGTTATGTCATTAAGATTTTTTAAAAATGTGTTAATGCTTGATTTTTTAAAATTATTATATTATTATATTTCGGAATCAGAACATGTCATACCAGTCGATTTTGAAAGCGTGTTGTGTCCATAAACCGACTTCATATTTTTCACAGTTCAGGAATCAACGTCTCTCTGTGTGTCTGTCTGAGTGTCTGTCTGTCTGTCTCTCTCTCTCAAACTCTCTCTCTCTCTCTCTCTCTCTCTCTCTCTCTCTCTCTCTCTCTCTCTCTCTCTCTCTCTCTCTCTCTCTCTCTCTCTCTCTCTTCTTTTCTCTTTTCTCTGACTGTAACGTATTCCTCTTTCTCTTCTTTAATCTAGTTGTTCCATGTAACCTCCCCGATGAAGTTGTGCATTAATTTGTCTCTTCTGGTGTCTGATTGTTTGTTTGTCTCTTTGTCTCTTTGTCTTTGGACAACGTTATTCCCATGTACTTACAGTAATAATTGGATTTTAATGGAATTTCGTTGCGTGTTAACTATAGTAGGCAACCATTCCAATGAATAGACCTTCATTTGAATTGTAAAATGCACAGGGAAAGGCAAATACTGAAGAAAAAAATGAAATGAACAAGAGCAAAGCAAGTACTGAGTTAGAACATATAAAACAAAACAGTGATAATTATGGTAAACAGAGAAAAGAAAGACAAACAGACAGATAGACCAAAAAAATAAAGAATAAAAATCAAAGAAACAAAAAACATTTTCAGTAAAGGTAAAGATTTGTTTTTACCAGAAGTCATGCTGCGGAAGTTGTAGAAAGCAGCAGCTGGCGAAGTTTGTATCTCTCATTGTAAAAACAACAACCCACCAGCAACAACAAAACAAAAAATTTAATTAACAAAAATCGACACGCCAAAATAGTAGGCCCCCGCTTCAATTATAATGTTTCAATTGCACTACCCACTCTACAAAGGCACAACAGACACACACACACACGCGCGCGTGCGCATAACTGCAACCTATAGGTCTAACTGTCCGTGTTTGAGCTAACAGTCCTAAGAAACAAAGGGAACAGAGAGAAAGCTTGACCCCGTCTGTCCCTTAATCCGCTCGCTGGAATTAATCCTGGAACCGGTGTACCGGTAAAAGGCAGTGGGGTCCTTGGTCATTTTTGACGCAGCAGTTTTATTCAAATAGCTTTAACTGGATTCTGAAGCTTATGGCAGACAGCTTGGTTATAATATATTATCCCCGTGATATGCCTAGAATAGTCGGTGTTGAGACATAATTATGCTCACAAGACACTTGCTCACAAGACAATTGCTCACAACCTTAAAACCCTTTCATCGCCTCTTGGCACCACAATGATTTAACACCCAAGTCACTGAAAGGCATCAAATGAGGGTCTGGTATCCAGTGACATTATGTTCTTGATTTTGGAAGGCAAGGATAGTCCCTATTTTATGCATGTCACAGAGGAATCCCCAATATTGCAGACAGAGTATTTTCTCTACCCAGGTAAGTTTAATGGAAAGTTTTGGCTGAAAAACGGCTAGCGTTGAAAGGGTATAAGACAATTGCTCACAACCTTAAGACAATTGTTCACGAAAGAAAACAACCACTGAAGTGAGTGTGTATGTGCATAAAGTGTATGTATGTGTGTGCCTGTTTGTCGTTTCCGACCATGACTGCCAGACTGAGATAGCAAAGGGGGCAACTGATATTCCGGTGGGATGGGCCAAAAAAATTTATAATAGAAACCTTCCGCGGGGCACATCCTCACTCCATCGGATACATATGAAACCATCGTCATAAAGAAACGACTAAGCTTTGCTATGATACTGTTGAAAATCATTTATTGTACAGTTCTCATTTACTATTATCGTCAGACAGAGACACAGAATCAGAGAGAGAGAGAGAGAGAGAGAGAGAGAGAGAGAGAGAGAGAGAGAGAGAGAGAGAGAGAGAGAGAGAGAGAGAGAGAGAGAGAGAGAGAGAGAGAGAGAGAGAGAGAGAGAGAGAGAGAGAGAGAGAGAGATAATCAGACAGACAGACAGACAGACAGACAGAGACAGACACACAGAGGGAGACAGACAGACAGAGCACACACACAGACAGGCAGAGAGAGGGGGGGGGTGAGGGGGAAAGGGGGGTGGGGATCATGATTGAAAGCGTGCATACTTATTGTTTTCATAGTATAACGACCACTACATGTAATGAAATGTTGTCTTGCGGGCATTTGTCGTCTTTTTCGTTAAAGTTGTGAGCATTTGTCTTGTGAGCAATTGTCTTGTGAGCATCTGTCTTGTGAGCATATGTCTCCCAATCAGAATAGTCTGTTAGGGCCCAAAGTGGGCCACAGTTTGACACTTAAGGCCTACCCACACTGCATACGATTCGATTCACTGCGATCCGATTTTGACATTTGTGAGGCGTGATTGGCGTGACATTCTACTGTCTAAATAAACCTGATGAAATCTTACTAGCTATGTTCACTATGTTTGTGGTCTCTTGTACACAAATCTGTGAAAATATCTTATTGTTGTATCGGACCTTTTTTCCCCCATTCGTATCTACATGAGTATAGTGAACGAAAATAGTAGCGTTATTTTCAGACGGAAGTATTTCACGTGAATCATGACTCACAGATATCGTCAAAATCGCATCGTATTGGGGTCAAACCGTATGCAGCGTGGCTAGGCCTTTAGGGGCAATCTAGAAAAAGACATTGTTCACAACTTGTTGCATTTACCAAAACAGATTCCCCACCACCAGAACTCTTAGTTGATTAACTTTCAAACAATATGGATATGTCTGCCAACTGATTCCATGTAAAAATAATAAACGGCTTGACTAAAATGAATTTGGGATTCGGGTGGGGAAAGAGTAAGTTGGGGTGGGGATGATGAGATAATGGTAATAAGATGGACTAGGCCTGGTAGGCATTGAGCAGGCTAACGCAATGTTCCCTTTGAAATGCTGGTACTCCTGTGAACATTGTGAAGCAGTAGTAGTAGTAGTAGTAGTAGTAGTAGTAGTAGTAGTAGTAGTAGTAGTAGTAGTAGTAGTAGTAGTAGTAGTAGTAGTAGTAGTAGTAGTAGTAGGAGGAGGAGGAGGAGGAGGAGGAGGAGAAGGAGGAGGAGGAGGGGCAGTAGTAGTAGTAGTAGTAGTAGTAGTAGTAGTAGTAGTAGTAGTAGTAGGAGGAGGAGGAGGAGGAGGAGGAGGAGGAGGAGGAGGAGGAGGAGGAGTAGTAGTAGTAGTAGTAGTAGTAGTAGTAGTAGTAGTAGTAGTAGTAGTAGTAGTAGTAGTAGTAGTAGTAGTAGTAGTAGTAGTAGTAGTAGTAGTAGTAGTAGGAGGAGGAGGAGGAGGAGGAGGAGGAGGAGGAGGAGGAGGAGGAGGAGGAGGAGGAAAAGGAGGAGGAGGAGGAGGAGGGGCAGTAGTAGTAGTAGTAGTAGTAGTAGTAGTAGTAGTAGTAGTAGTAGTAGTAGTAGTAGTAGTAGTAGTAGTAGTAGTAGGAGGAGGAGGAGGAGGAGGAGGATGAGGAGGGGCAGTAGTAGTAGTATTAGTAGTAGTAGGAGTAGGAGTAGTAGTAGTAGGAGGAGGAAAAGGAGGAGGAGGAGGAGGGGCAGTAGTAGTAGTAGTAGTAGTAGTAGTAGTAGGAGGAGGAGGAGTAGGAGTAGGAGTAGTAGTAGTAGTAGTAGGAGGAGGAGGAGGAGGAGGAGGAGGAAAAGAGGAGGAGGAGGAGGGGCAGTAGTAGTAATAGTAGCAGCAGCAGCAGCAGTAGTAGTAGTAGTAGTAGTAGTAGTAGTAGTAGTAGTAGTAGTAGTAGTAGTAGTAGTAGTAGTAGTAGTAGTAGTAGTAGTAGTAGTAGTAGGAGTAGTAGTAGTAGTAGTAGGAGGAGGAGGAGGAGTAGTAGGAGGAGGAGGAGGAGGAGGAGGAGAAGGAGGAGGAGGAAAAGGGGCAGTAGTAGTAGTAGCAGCAGCAGCAGTAGTAGTACGGCCTAGTAGTAGTAGTAGTAGTAGTAGTAGTAGTAGTAGCAGCAGCAGCAGCAGTAGTAATATCAGCAGCAGTAGCAGTAGTAGTAGTAATAGTAGCAGTAGCAGTAGTAGTAGTCAGCAGCAGCAGTAGTAGTAGTAGTAGTAGTAGTAGTAGTAGTAGTAGTAGTAGTAGTAGTAGTAGTAGTAGTAGTAGTAGTAGTAGTAGTAGTAGTAGTAGTAGTAGTAGTAGTAGTAGTAGTAGTAGTAGTAGTAGTAGTAGTAGTACGGCCAAGTAGTAGTAGTAGTAGTAGTAGCAGCAGCAGCAGCAGCAGCAGCAGCAGCAGCAGCAGCAGCAGCAGCAGCAGCAGCAGCAGCAGTAGTAGTAGTAGTAGTAGTAGTAGTAGTAGTAGTAGTAGTAGTAGTAGTAGTAGTAGTAGTAGTAGTAGTAGTAGTAGTAGCAGCAGCAGCAGCAGCAGCAGCAGTAGTAGTAGTAGCAGCAGCAGCAGTAGTAGTAGTAGTAGTAGTAGTAGTAGTAGTAGTAGTAGTAGTAGTAGTAGTAGTAGTAGTAGTAGTAGTAGTAGTAGTAGTAGTAGTAGTAGTAGTAGTAGTAGTAGTAGTAGTAGTAGTAGTAGTAGGGGGGGGGGGGCCGGGATAATTATGCGAGGATGTCGTGAAGATTGGTTGAACACCGTCTAGTCCCTCTAAGGTAAAGAGGCCACCCAAACACCTGTGCTGACCTCCGCGGTAAAGACCTACCCTTTACCTGCCTTCCTAATAAGCTGCACCCAGGTAGGCGAGAGTCAAGTTGGGTTGGAGTACAAAAATGAGGGGGGGGGGGGGGGGGGGGGAGAAGGACAGAAAAGAACAGGGAGAAAAAGAAGAAAATAGGTGAACGGGAGGGAGAACAGTGAGGGAGTGTTGTCTCCCTTTTCAGTGCTCAACCCCCCCAAACAACATTTACGCAATATTTTGATTGTGACATTTTTTTTTATCCCCCCCCCCTCTTTTTGCGGAACCCCAAAACGTGTATGCAATAGTTTGATCGTTAAAAATATTTAGATGGTAACTTTTCTATGGCTTACTTCAACAGAGCAAGACACACACACACACACACACAAACAAACAAACAAACAAAAACCATGTGCAAACCTCTGCCAAGGAACCCCTAATTAACCACTCACTGACCTGTTCATAATCTCCATCTCTTGCTGTTCATAGCACAATTTGAAAACCGTTGGCCGCATACCCCACGAACGAAATATAATGAATTTTATTCTGTAATTGATTTTATGATGCAACAAGACTGATAAAGGTGAAATATACCCACCGAGTTTAATAATAATAATAATAATAATAATAATAATAATAATAATAATAATAATGATAATAATAATAATAATAATAACTAGATGGCTTATATTTGTCTTTAGGACAAACATGACAGGATTCTCCCTTTTCATCAACTATCTATATGCAACTTTTCTGAACATTTCAGCCAAATCAGACGAAAAAAACAGGGGGAAGAAAAAGAAAAAGAAAAAAAAGAAAAAGAAGAATTTTGACGAATGCAATAGTATTCTCCTTAGGGAGAATCATAATAATAATAATACTGAACATTTATATAGCGCTTTACTCCCTTTGCAGTGAGCTCAAAGCGCTTTACATAGACAATAAAATACAAATAAATTAACATTATACACATAAGACTCACTACAATCAAATATACATAAAATAATATTATGTAAACAAAGCCCTGTTCATAACCACAACATTTGAAACAATATTACAATATTTTAAGAAAAGAAACAAAATTGCAATGATTTTGTTTTAACACGAGGAGTAGAAAGCAGGCGTGAATCGGAAGAAGATCTGAGCTGGCGTGCAGGGGTGTAAGTTTGAATGATATCGATAAGATATTGAGGGGCAGTGCCATTGGCAGAGTTGAAGGTGAGGCATGCAACTTTGTATTGAATGCGAGCGGAAATAGGAAGCCAGTGAAGAGTGTGGAGTAGTAGGGTAATGTGTACTTTCCTTTTAGTTTTGAAGATCAGTCTTGCTTAATAATAATAATAATAATGCTTATATAGCGCATAATTTTGCTGACAACTCAATGCGCTTTCACTCACCATTCATACTATCAGCAACACGATACACATTATACAAACATTTCTAAACGATTAGCTCACGTATCACCGTGATATCTATGATATTTCCTCCAGAACATTGGTATTGGTATTAGTATTAATTTACAGTAGGGCTAATCCCTTGGTGTAGAGTGGCGCAGAGGTAACGCGTTCGCCTAGTATACAATGAACCCGAGAATGGCTCAGGGGTAACGCGTTCGCCTCGTATAGCCTACAATAAACCTGAGTTCAAACCTAGGTAGGCCTACTCGGGATTTTTCCTCTCATTCTGCATTAGGCCTCACGGTCTGAACGTGGAGTCTTTCGGATGATGCGATATAAACCGAGGTCGCGTGTGCCCATGTACTTAGCACACGTTACTCCCAGTGGCAACGAAAAAGTTGTTATTTGGTCAAAATGTACTCCCCCCCTCCCCCCCTTTCCTTCCTCATCAGTCACACAAAAATCGCATGCAAATTTAAAAAAATGGTGGCGCGCCTCTGGCTGTGACGCGCTCTCCAGGTTGGAGCAACCCGAATTTCACAGCGACGCCTCTGTGACTATAAAGTACCAAATACCAAATACGTCAGCCCATCTAGAGAGCGCGTTGCTGCTAGTGCAGTGCCACCATTTGTCTTGCTGTTTTGTATGTGTGTAGTTATTGAAGGGGAAGGGGCCAATTTGTACCTACTCCTACTACTAACAACGTCGATGTCGAGATTATCATAACAATGATAACAACGACATCGACGGATGATGATGGCGGTGGTGGTGGCGGTGGTGGTGGTCACGTGGTGATAACAAATAAACACCATCTTTTGTTTCGCATCGATGACATTGTTTTCTTTTCGGGTTTTTTAATTTTTATAGAAATGTTCAGAGACCAAACTTTTTTTTATGTGAACAGCACTTCAAACAGAAAGAAGCCAACAAGAATGATTACCGGGCATTGTTAGTATTAACCAACCTCTTTTTTTTATGTGAACAGCACTTCAAACAGAAAGAAGCCAACAAGAATGATTACCGGGCATTGCTAGTATTAACCAACCTCTCACTTCAAACAGAAAGAAGCCAACAAGAATGATTACCGGGCATTGCTAGTATTAACCAACCTCTCACTTCAAACAGAAAGAAGCCAACAAGAATGATTACCGGGCATTGTTAGTATTAACCAACCTCTCACTTCAAACAGAAAGAAGCCAACAAGAATGATTACCGGGCATTGTTAGTATTAACCAACCTCTCACTTCAAACAGAAAGAAGCCAACAAGAATGATTACCGGGCATTGTTAGTATTAACCAACCTCTCACTTCAAACAGAAAGAAGCCAACAAGAATGATTACCGGGCATTGCTAGTATTAACCAACCTCTTGTCCAAGTCAGCACAAATAAAGGATCACGTTCATTTCTTCCCTCTAATAGTTCCCTCACGTCATGATGCGAAACAGAGTGAACCAACTAAACCAAACTCCTGTCTTGGTTGTCACATAGGACTAATCGTTTTGTTTCTAGAACACAAGTCTCTACCCCCACCCTCCCCTCATCCCTGTTACAGCCTTCTGTATCCCCCACCCCACCCCACCACCCACCTCAGTTCTATAACGTTAGTTCTTGAAGACCGGAGTGAATGGTCTGTGTGAAACAACTGTGTATTTCCAAACGCGTTGAAACGTGGAATGGTGCCCCAACATTGCTTATCGTCTTAGTCATTAAGCAAACAAACAAAAACTGCAACAACAAACAAACAAGTGAACAAAGGAGGAAACAAAATATGAGAAATGTATACATTTCTTTAAAGTACACTATGAAAGGTTACCTTAATTACATTACTAGCCTCTACATTCTAGCCTCTTGTTATCTACTATGAAAATTATGTGTAATAAGCTACTAAAACGAACCTTATAATGGCTACTCCCTTTGAAAGTTAACTGGCATCTGTCTTTGCTCTCATGCAGAGAAGGTGGGGTTAGCGTCCAATCGGTCAGAGACCCTTGTGGACGGTTGCTCTCATGCAGTCATTTCATGCGTTTAATAGCTCTCACATTTATATAGTGTCACATACACACCGGGAGTACGTTTGTGTGTGTTTGCACGCACCTTTTCCCCTCCTTTTTCTTCTGCTAACTTGTATAATGTCTGAGACAGACAAGTTGGCGACGGGTAAAACGGTTCGTTGTTTTGTCTAAAGACCCACTGTCGGTTAGCAGAGGTATAAATAAATAATCAGACTAACTAACATGTGGATGACACAAAGTGTGCGTGACTGCACTGACCCAGAAAGGGAACTGGCGACCACATTGTATTGACTCTGGGGTTCAGATCACTAGCTCAAGGGAGGGTAATCCATCCTTTATTGTTGTGGTGCTTGTAGTTGTCTTGTCGCCCTCCCCTGTTAACCCCCCCCCCACACACACACACACACACACACACACACACACACACGCACGCGCGCGCACACGCACACCCGTCTCTCTCTCTCTCTCTCTCTCTCTCTCTCTCTCTCTCTCTCTCTCTCTCTCTCTCCGACACTTCCTTGATTGTCGAAGACCCTTTCCCCGCCCTGTCATTTTCGACTATAACATTTTGACTTCACTAGAGTCCAGTAGCAATGGAGGCAGCTACTATCCTGGGGGACTGGGCGTAAATCTGCTTACAGTGAAAATGCCTTGCTCATGGTACATCCCTCTCTCTCTCTCAAACTTCTGGCAAGGTATTATTGCATGCTTAGAACCAAGGACAGAATGGAAGACTAGGCCCAGCCTAAATTCTTATCCTTGTAAAATAAAGTTTCTGAAGTCTGAAGTCCCCATGTGATAGCTATTACTATTGTATTAGGGGAAGATGGGGTAAAAAGCGCATGGGCGGGTAAGAAGCCCACCCCAATTATCTCATGAAATGAAGCAAATTTCTGTCTCATTTTGCCCATGAGACGAGCGTTAATGTCTAGCATTCGTCTCATGGGCAAATTTGACTGAAATTTTCTTTATTTCATGAGATAATTGGGGTGGGCTTCTTACCCGCCCATGCGCTTTTTACCCCGTCTTCCCCTAGCATTGTTTTCGTTGAAGCCTATACCAACGGTCAGGAAGCTGTAGATCCACCGTTTACAGAGTTCCTTCCCCTATTTGTTGTCAAATCGTTTTGGTTCTTATTTTGTTTAATTCTAATATGGTGAAGGCAAATTGCTTTGGGAGATATCATTGTTCAAAATACTTTAGATTGGGTAATTTTAAAACAGTTCAATGCCTTGCAATAACTGTGGAAATCAAACTAACAAATATAGAACATAAAATACTTTAAATATATTTTTGTGGGAGAAAAGTCCATTGTTGGAAGACAGATTGAGATTATATTTTTGTACAATGTGGCAGTTCTAAATTTAGAAACATAGGAAGTCGATGGTTCAATGCCGTGGCCATTACCCGGATCAAAGCAGCGCCAAGCGGTTCCAGTCAGTTGAAACTGACCAGCATTTTCAGACAGAGGAGTACAAACAACAAATGATATAAATATCATACTGAGTTGAGGTATATTGTCCATTGTAGAACGTGACTGATAGTGTGTTGACGTGCTCCGGACGCTATACGCGTTGATCGATTTGAATTTCAGTCTATCGAGGCTGACTTGTAAACACTAAACAAGGACGTTAACTTAGTAAGTTAGTTTGGAAGCGACTATGCCTGAAATTGCTCCTTATACTAAGTTATAGTTAGAAGATAATTGTCGCACACGTTTTTTGGCGTATGTATGCTTCAGTAGTTAATAATTTAATTTCAAAGAATAATTGTTACTATGCAAATCATTGGTACGTTCACATTTAGAGTATGGTAATATCATCTGGTACCCGTATTTAAAACGTCAGTCAGCTTCTAAGTTCTATTGAAAGGGTACAGAGGAGAGCAACCAAAATGGTTAAAAGTTGTAAAGATTTTAATTACCAAGATAGATTAACAATTTTAAACCTTCATTCATTAAAAGGAAGACGTATTAGGGGAGACCTTAGGGTGGTTATAAAATTTAAAAAAAATATTTACTTTTTGTCAAATCCTAATGAAATATCATTATATCATTGGAAAGAGCCCGACAAGACCTTTAAAATGATACCCAAATTATCAAAATCGGTCGAAAATTGAGAAAGTTACGACGTTTTAAAATGTTAGCTTTTTTTACATGAGCTATAAGAAAAAGTTGATCAAGGTTACCGGCCCTTACCGTATCAAGGTTTGGATGAATAAAACAGCCATAACTTTTTCTTTTTTTTACCAATAAACAAAACATTGGTACCAAAATAAAGCTTATTCAAAGGGGCAACATCAACCCCAAACATTAGACAGATTAGGCCTAAGCTTTTTGTGCGACTCACAAGATCGCAACATCAACATGCGCGTGACAGAAAACATGTCAGACAGTCTTCGACGTAACACCTCCCGACTTGTGGAGACCTTGAGCAGCATTGAGATTTATTCTAGATGCACCAAATTTGGTGTACTTGTAGAAAAATAATTAAATGTAACTGCGCATTTGTTTTAAAGAATTATATAATTACCGTTCAGAAATGATAAACGAATGAATTGGACCCAAATATTGGATCGCTTGTCTCTCGCGATCGGCCGTCTTAGCGTAAAAAAAGATCGTTCCCGAATGACCGAGTAGGTGTCTGCTTCCCGAAAGAAAGAAAGAAACTCGGATGGTCAGCGCCAAGAATAACCACCAATAAAAACAAGCAAAGGAAGTGACCGTTTGGCACATAGCCAAAATCGCGGTTCGGATTTTCAACGAGAAAAATCGCTGCGGCTTGACCTAATTCCGTCGTTCCTACCTTATACAGATGAGATGTACAAAATTTTTAACAACTTAGATGACATTAGCATTGATTCTCTTTTTACACTATCCATTTATAACAGCACTAGAAATCAAGAGGGGAAATTACATATACAGCGTTGTAATACTAACAGGCGTAAACATTGTTTTAGTAATTGAGTTGCTAACGGAATTTACTAACACCTAACCTAAAAAGAGCACCAACACTAAATACCTTCAAAAATCTCCTTGACAAAGATGAAAATTTTAGTCAACTATTTTTTAAACATGATGATTGAATTACAATCATATTTTAAAAGGCATGCTTATGCAAACAAAACAGTGTCAATGAAGGGACGTTTATAAGCCGCGAGGCTTAGGCTTGAGCCAGTCCCACACTATACTATACTAATTAAATTTTTGACTCCATGGCGGGCGGCATGGGATCCATATTCTAAGCCATATTCTAGCGACGATCGTATTTATGCGTCTCACACAGAGTTACGTCCCTTTGCGAATCAACAAAATTTAATAAACTTTTCTAGTTTGCAATATGGAAAAAGAAGAATTTCTTCTTGTCGCTGCATTCTTTTTTACCATAAAAGAAATCGTGACGGGTGTACAGAGGATTCAGCTTCCTCACTTTCAAGCTGAAAATGTCATCTTTCAGACCGATCACTGATTGGCGGTGCGGAGATTTACCAAATTGAAAAGCGTTGACAGAATCAGTTGTCCGCTCGCTATTCAAGCCCACCTCGTGCTGATAACAGTGCCGGACACAAGATGAAGCCTTCTACAAGTTCTAGTGATGTTCTCAAAAGTGAAACTCAAAGGTTTAAAAAAAATTATACTGTGCCAATTTTTCAATACATCCACCGCATTAAGCCTAACGAATTGGCGAAATGTTGCCTCGTTTTATTGCAAAAGGAGTGGCTTCCCTTGCTAAGTGGAAACGATCGACAAACGCTGAATCTAAGTATTCTAACATTAGACACGTTTCACAGTATTATGCCTCAGGGGGGTGCTGAATGTTTGATACCTTTTTTTCTTCGTTTCTTGTTTATGTGACAACATTTATGCATGCTACATGAATGAAACTACAATAAAGAAATAAAAAACACAATTTGGCTGTCTTTGTGATTGACAGAATTATTTTTGCGTTCACGTACGTCAGCTTGTACCATAGTTGTAGTCTGACATGACTTCCCATTCAGCACACACTGGTTTTACAAAATGTGACAGATTTTTAGAACGGTGAAAAATTATCACAATTATTCTTCATAAAACTAAAGAAAACTAACCCCAGACGTGTTTCCAACAGAAGATGAGTTCAATTTCAAATAATGCTTTTTCCCGAACACTGAGCGAGTTGAAGAACGTTGACCGATTTTCAGACAATGTCCGTCTGCATTTCCAGCCCAACGAACGAAAATGGTAAAATGACTAAATCATTGTGAATATACAACTACTGCAATGCAGAAAGCATGGATTCGTTTTATATTTCAGTATTAATTATTCGGAAATGCAAAAAACGGCACAAAAATCTGTCAATGGACCACAACAATCGGATTTTGATTTCAGGTTCCACTGTCCGACTCCTAGCAATCACGTACGCACAAACAGGTTTCAAGCTTTTTTATTGGTTAAATTTACAACCAATGAGCAAACAGCATTGAAATAGACACTTCCTGCGACCCAAATTTAAGAGGGAAAGCGTTGTTGAAGAGCAATTTCTTCCAAATTTTCATCAAAACATCGTCCGACTTCAACGTACAGAATCGTGCAGTATTTTTTTTAAAACTTATGGTGTTTCTGCATTCAGCATCATGTTGGGTGTCTGCTGAATGGGCCCTTGCTGCCTGGGTCATTTACCTTAGGGTTTTGTTTATTTGTTTTTTCCTCCTCAGGCGCTTTTCCACAGATCCCCCTGTTCTAACAATTTTAAATGACACTGACAGAGTGAAGTGAGAGAGAGGAGGGGGGGGGGGGGGGGGCTTAGCTAAACTAAAAGAAATTACAATGATTTTGACACATGTGACATGATCATTGATGTACATGAATAGTGTTACTGTTAACATTAGCTAGTGTTTTTGAAAACGCGTTTTGCTTACGCGATGTCGGAAAAAAAATGCGTAAAGGAAGCAAAACATCTAGTCAAAGAACAAAATGATAAATCTAAGCTAAAATGGTAAAAACAATGAAAACAAGACTAGCAACAAAAACATGCATTTTTATTCACTAACTAGTCATTTTCGGCGATCACGGCGATCCTCGAAGTCAACACGAGCCCTGTTATCACCCCAATGCGCTTACAGTGATTTTCCCGCCACACTGCACTGCGCCTACTGAAAGCAGTACTGAAACAGTGAAAGCAGTGGCACTTTTCTATAATCTGTTCCAATGTTTGGTGTAGCAGAACCACTATACGTGTAGGGACCGTAGGACTTCTAAAGTCTGATTCACCATCTAGACTCAGATGCGATTTTGAGCGGACGTCATTTTGCGTATGGATTACGCGTAAACGCTGTCAAAATGCGTCAGCAATTTTTAAAACGCGTCAAATACGCAAGAAACATGCGTTAGCGCGACCCCTGCATTAGATTTTAGTTATTTTTTATTCCATGAAAACTAAGAATGATAGATTAAGATCAAAAGTAACAGGGCTGGACAAACTTTTAAAATTTCACTTGCCCGCCTGACCAGTAAGTTGAGTAACTGACAAATTTTACTCGCCCAAACCCATTTTCACTAACCCGAAGAAAACAACAAAAATCCCTGAGAAAAAAAACAACAACCCAAAAAACCCACACAGAGGGGAGATGGAAGAAGAGAGGAAGAGAAGAGACAGGAGAGAGGGAGAGAAAGAAAAAAAGATAGTGGGAATGAAAGAAAACGAGAAATGATAAGGGGAGAGAGGTGGGGGCAGAGAGAGAAGGGGGAGGAGATTGAGGAGGCTGCCTTTCCTTTCTTTTCAGTACCAGTGCTGGCATGTTGTTATAAATCTTACTTCTTAGCAATAGCAGACAGCTGAGCTTGCTTTGATAGTGGATTAGAAGGGAGAGATTGGGGTGGTAAGAAAAAAAACCAAGGCTGTGCAGTATTGAAATGTACAGTTGCCCATCAGGCTAGTGACTTGAAATCTGGTCATCCAAAGATGTTTACACTAGCCTCTGGTTACCGGGCCAGTAGTTTTGGCCAGCCCTGAGTCTGTGTCACTCTGTGTGTGTGTTTGCTAAATCAACATTTGCCAGTGTTTAGAGAAAAATGTTTACTCTTATAAAATTTCAGTCCTGAATATGAAAAAAACACCTAACAATGATTAAATTCCATGCTTTGATAATGATATTGTGATCAAGATTGTTAATATTATACAGTGATACAGTCATACTCATAGTATCAACAAGTTCATTTAACTCACTCGGGACGAATGAGCCAGATCCGGCTCATGGCCTTGCACAACCGTTTAGGACGAATGAGCCCGATCCAACTCATAAGAGTTTTCAAGAGGTTTTGATTTATGGCGTGCAACCAGCTTTCAAGTGCAATGTCATACCCTACTTTCAGTTTGCTTTGACCTTGCCTCTCTTGAAATCAACCAATCATTGCAGAGTTTGCATTCACGTTTGATTGTAGAGGGGGGTCAAAGATAGGAATGTGAAATTTTCCTTCTTTCTATGTGTTACGTGTTTTCGTCAATAGGACTAGGACTAGTAGGAGACAAACGACGAAGGTATGGAATCTGATATTTTACTATTGTTTAGTACATGGTGTTAGCATTAGTAATCTTATCTGAAAATATCAGTCCATAACTTTCCATAGCTTTTTTGTGGTGAATGTGATTTTGAACCTAGTCAAACAGCCTGTCCTCAACGGTTGTAAGGGGAAACAACTGGCCAGTACCGAGTGAGTTAATCAATATCAGAAAAAATAATGTATGTTAACTTCCATTATAAACTGATAAAGCCAAAGGTTAGGTTCAAAATCAGCCTTGTTGTACTGGACAGGAATGAAGAAAGGTTTATCAGTCGATCAGTTGCCACAAGCCTATCTTAGGATGAACCAAATGACTGTGTGTCAGTTGGTCTTATCTCAAGTTAGTCTATATGACTCTGTGCCAAAAGGTGGGCATGTGTGTGCGCGACTGCGAGTGTGTATTTGGTAAACTTGTGTGTATTCATTATTAATAATTTGAATCACTTAATAAGTTGATTAGTTGTATGGTAGTTTGGTGCGCACTTACGTGAACACACATGCACACACACACACACGTACGTGTACACACACACACACTTTTGACATGTATGACGAACATCATAGTTACATTAATAATTTTCTTTAAGCACTATTTTTTCATTTATCTTTCTATGAAGGCTTAGTACTAGTACTTAACTTACTCACAGATCTATGTTTTTAACCTATGTTACAGGGTAGACGAAGAAAAAGACAGCAGCCACCATGTTTGGTTCAAAACTGGGCGGCTTTGGCACCTCCACCTGTAAGTTTCTTCCTTTTGTTTTTGCAATTTGTATGTTATTGGTTTTATGGTTTTTTTAAAGCCCTTGTGATTACAAAAAAATTTGATTGAAAGTTGTATGCTTGTTAATGTTATTGAAAAAAAAAGACAACGAAGTAGGTAGGATAATATGAAATTATAGTCTGTGCTATACTTTTCAACTGTTGGTAAGTTGAAATCAGTTGGTCTTATCTCAAGTTAGTCTATATATAATATGTACTTTGTTTGACTGTCGCTAAAATTCAAGCTATGTCAATTGAATATTTTTTTAGGACAGCATCATCTGATGAATCATTGATTGAATGTACATGTGTAGCTGTGTAGTGTTGTTTTTGAATTTACAATTTTGCCACAATAAAAATGACAGATTTATGACCATGAAACTGTCTTTGACTGGAAAGAAACAGGCAACAATCATCAATGCCTATGCCCCAACCATGACAAATTCAGACGACATCAAGGACAAATTCTATAGAGAGACGACATCAAGGACAAATTCTATGAAGATCTCCACTTACTCACAACTTCAGTGCCAAAAGCAGAAAAGCTGATCATTCTCAGAGACTTCAATGCCCGAGTAGGCACACACCATGGCACCAGATGTGGAAGGATGTCATCGGCAGAAACGGTGTTGGACACTGCAACAACGGCACCCTGCTCCTACAGTTCTGTGCTGAACATGAACTGCTCATCACCAACACAATCTTTCGACTCCCCAACAGAAACAAAACACTGGCACCTTATTGACTATGTGATTGTCAGGAAATGCGACAGACAAGATGGTAGAGTCACAAAATCCATGTGTGGTGCTGAGTGTTGGACATACCATCGTCTCATTCTATCCAAAATGAAAATCAGACTTCTGCCCAAAAGACGTCCGCAGGGAAAGAAAGTACCAAAAAGGCTCAACATCTCCCGACTGAATAGACCAGCAGTTAGAGAAGAAATCATAGAGAAGTTAGAAGAACAAGCAGAACACATTCAGATCACAGATGATGTGGAGAACACTGGGAAGACCTTCCGTGAAGCAGTCCACAAAACGGCCTTTGAGACTCTGGGCCCCATCGAGCGCAAACACCAAGACTGGTTCGACGAAAATGATGAGGAAATTGCAAAGCTACTAGAAGAAAAACACCAACTTTTCAGAGCCTGTTCCAGTGACGAATCCATGCCAAGTAAAGATGCATTCAACAACTTCAGAAGTAATGTCCAAAGGAAACGGCGTGAGATGCACGACACATGGCTCAGCCAGAAAGCAGTCGAGATCCAACGTTATGCAGACAGGAATGACAGTGTCAAGTGGAAAAGCACCAGGGTCTGATGCTATACCATCTGAAATCTGCAAACTTGCTGGACCACAGCTACATGAGAAAATGAACAAGATGTACCAGAGCATGTGGCAGCAAGGAATAGTTCCACAGGACTTTAAAGATGCCACCATTGTACACCTGTACATGAGGAAGGGCAACAAACAGGCGTGTGACAACCACAGGGGCATCTCACTGTTGAGCATTGCTGGAAAAGTCCTTGCCCGAGTCCTGCTCAATCGACTCTTCAAACACCTCGAACAAGACCTCTTGCCAGAGAGCCAGTGTGGCTTTAGAAATGAACGAGGAACAATAGACATGGTGTTTGCTGCACGTCAGCTGCAGGAGAAGTGTCAAGAACAAAACGGTGACCTCTACACCACTTTTGTCGACCTCCCGAAAGCATTTGATACCGTCAGTCGTGAAGGTCTGGAAGATAATGAGCAAGTTTGGCTGCCCACCAAAATTTATCCAGATGGTTCGCCTGTCCCATGATGGCATGCAAGCCCAAGTCCTCAATGATGAAGAGTCATCCGCTCCATTTCCTGTCACCAATGCAGTGAAACATGGCTGTGTGCTTGCTCCAACACTGTTCAGCATGATGTTTACTGTGATGCTGACAGATGCCTTTCATTCAGTTTCAATAAGACGACCCTGGCATTGACATCAGATACAGAATGGATGGGAAGCTGTTCAACCTGCGACGCCTGCAGGCAAAGACCAAGGTCCAGGTTGACAGGCTGAGAGATCTCCAGTTTGCTGATGACTGTGCCCTCAATGCTGGGAATCAAGAAGACATGCAGCACTCTATGCTTGCATGTATTTTTTTTTAATTGGTTCAATTTTTGCATGTTGTCTAAAATCACTATTCGTGTGAAAATACATTAAATTAAAGATTCATTCATTCAGCGCTCTATGGACTCGTTTTCTGCTGCCTGTGACAACTTTGGTCTCATCATAATCACCAAGAAGACTGAAGTGATGTACTAGGCTGCTCCAGGGAAATACTATGAGGAACCCACTGTGACAGTGAATAGTCAGACACTGGCGGCATTGGACAAGTTCACCTATCTGGGCAGCACGCTATCTCGCAGTGTAAACATCGATGACGAAACAGATGCTAGAATTGCAAAGGCAAGCTCTGCCTTCGGCAGACTTCATTCATCGGTTTGGGATTGTGAAGGAGTGAGCCTCCCAACCAAACTGAAGGTATACAGAGCCATTGTCCTTACCACTCTGATGTACGCATGTGAAACATGGACTGTATCAAAGACATGCAAAGAAACTCAACCGGTTTTACATCAACTGTCTCCGCAAGATCTTGAGAGTGAAATGGCAGGACAAAATCCCTGACACTGAGATTCTTGAGCAGACGGACATGCCCAGTATCTTCACACTACTCCACAAGTCACAACTACGCTGGGCTGGGCATGTCGTCAGAATGTCTGACAATCGACTACCGAAGCGTGTCTTCTATGGAGAGCTGAAGGCTTGCAGTCTTGATAGACCAAAGTTGAGATTTAGGGACACCCACAAAGTGTCCCTAAATAACTTCAACATCAATGTCTCCTCATGGGAAACCCTGGCACAGAACAGACCAGCATGGCGTGGTGCAGTAACAAAGGGAGCCACCAATTTCGAGGCGCACCGTATCGAGACATCGCAGGCAAAGCGTGAGGCACGCAAGATCCGCCTAAACAGTCGCAGTTCTGCAACCCCGGCAGACCCCCCCCCCCCCCCACACACACACACACACACACTCTTTCTCCTGACAGTGAGTCAGAGATCCTTCCTGGCTCACATTGGCCTCACTAGCCATATGCGAACTCATCCAGCATCCTAGATTTCCACAAGGACGAACTGTTGAAGTTGAACTTGAAGCACGGTCATCATCCCACAGGACGGACGAACGAAATAAGTTACCAGCAACACTCACACACACAGACACACAAAATAAAAATAGGAAAATCACTTGTATGCCACTTTGTTGTAAATTTAGAATGATCTCCCCTGAATTTCATCAAATAGACCAACTGATGAATTTCAGGGGAGTTAATTTCGGACTGTAAGGTCATTGTGTATTTTTGTGTGTAATAATTTCATGTATTAGTATAACGTTGTGTAGAAATAAGATATTTTGCAACAAAATAGTATTAAGTAACCCCTTTTCAGTGTACCTCTTGGTTTAAATCCACCCGTTATCTTTTAAATAATCAGTGTGTTTTTTAATATTCAAAATTTTCTCACTGGGAATACATTGATATGGCTTGTCGTTCTGTGAATCTGCATGGTCTAAGGAATCATTGTACCAAGTTTTATTACGATCGGTCCAGTGGTTTAGGTGCTATGGACTAGAACACATTTTGGTTACACAGACGCACACACACAGACGCACACACACAGACGCACACACAAACACACACATACACACACACACACATGCACACACACATATACAGACAGCAGAGAAACACACAGCCCGTTCTTATAGAACTGGGACTACAATAAGATTTGAATGCAACTAATATTAGTAATAATATAACTATTTAAAAATATGTGTTTAGAATTGAACATAAGGCCACACACACAAAAATTGGATTCCTGTTTCCCAACCGCCCTAGTTTTTGGCCGCCGACCCTAAACTTTTTTTTGATGAATTGGAAAAAACGAAAGTAAGCGAGCAAACAGAAACATAAAACATAAGTGCAAAAATATACACTTTTGTTTTATTAAAATATATAAATTTATATTCACACACATGGACCGAACACAAGTTTTAAAAAAAGAAAAAGAAAAGCCTAGTACCTACCTACCCTATAGTATTTTTCAAACTGATGAAACCCTAAGCAGACTTTTTTGGGGTGGTTTTTTTTTGGCCTAAGGAACAATTTGTTTTATTTCAGCAACATTTGGATCCACAACACCTTTTGGAGGAGGACAATGTAAGTCATTTTTTTCTTTAAGTTAAATTCAGAGATTTTTTAAAAATATGGTGCTTTAGAATCAGAAGAAGATTCTCTTTCGGAATCTATCTCAGTATCTGTCTTCAAATACAGTGGAACCTCCCTTATAAGACCTTCAAAAATCATCCCAAATGAGGTCTTATAAGGGAGGGGTCTTCGAGGGAGGTAATTTTAATACTTACAAAGAAGTAGGTCTTAAGACAAGTTAAGTGGGAGGGATTCTTATAAGGGAGGTTCACTATATGTATCTTTACTGATCTAGTGTGTTTTAAGTCACCATGTACAGTGCTTACAGGGGGAAAAAGGCATTCTAAGCTATATTATATGTTTTGATAGTTCCATCTGTGACTGTGAGCACTTCTTGTCGCCTGGATCTAGTCTAATAAAACCATCCATTTCTGCCAACCTCGATGGCAGATTCAAACTAGATAAAAGACATGCAATTCCAACACCACACCACCCATCCTGTACACACATAGATTGCAAATTATTTTTTATGTAGTCACCACTTCAGGAATGGGAAGATTCAGAGAACATTGAAACGTGTCATTTCAGGATTGAGAGAATGTTTTACTTTAGTTTCACCCATGCCCTTGTAATGTGCCCCTGCTTTTTTAGGTCTTCAACTCAAGGATTTTGTAGAAGTACCCATGTAGTTCAGAATGCTGCAAGTAAAATATGTTGCTGTTTTTTTAAATTTAAGCAACCGCCGGGTTTGGCAGCACAGCGTTTGGTGCGCAGACCCCAGCGAGCGGTGGCCTGTTCGGCTCCTCGACCGCCGCCGCCACTGGGGGCTTGTTTGGTCAGCAGACCACCAACACCTTTGGCCAGCAGCAGCAGCAGCAGCAGCAGTCCACCGGATTCAGTCAGTATCATGCGCTGTCTGTCACTTTGTTCTGAATGTTGTGGTTTTGTTATCAAATGTTCTATGATTGTTGAGGTTTTGTTAATAATGAAATGGTTAAGGTGTGTGTGAGATTTACTATGCGCCACAAAGTGACAAATCAAGGATAAAAAACCACTATACCATAGTTGATTTTTTGCCTTGTCCAACTTCAAGTGAGGAGAACAAGAGGAGGAAATTGTGTTCTCTTGCTCTCACTCTTTCTCTGATGAGTGTGTGTAATATGTGTGAGTCTTTGTGTATGTGTGCTTCAAATTCTCTGTCCTGTCTGTGTATATATGTCTTTCTATGTCTCCTACTCCGTCCCTTCCCTGCAATGTTCATTCTACTATTTGTAAAACTAGAAAAAAGGACATGTTTACAAAAAATAAAAACAGTCAAATCGCTATAGAAAAAGCTGTGATGTTCATTTAATTTTACTAAATTTTATCTTTTTTTTCTCCTGAAGATTTTGGAACCCCTAGCAACACGAGTGCCTCAGGGGGGTTGTTTGGACAGCAGAACACTGGCGGCGGGGGTCTCTTTTCCACACCCCAGGCTGGCACTGCCTTTGGCACCAAGCCTCAGGGCTTTGGAGGTAACACTCAAAAACAGTTTGTTCAGATGAAAAGAAAAAGAAAAGTAGCAACAAGAAGAAGATTACACAAAATTGGATTAGTCTATCTAGTCAGTACAGTTGTCTACAGCAATTGCATCATTTGGTAGGTTACAAATGCTAAGGTTACTTTTCTGATTGCCCCCCAAAAAATGGAAATGATTTTATTTTTTTAAAGCTATGTAGAAGAATGCAGTGTGGTATTCGAGAATATATATTAAAAAAAACATGAATGCTCCATACTTCGTTTGAAGAATCATTTAACCTTTTAACACTGCATTTTTTTCTGACGTTCCATACTCTGCCACTGCATTCTTTTTGAGGCACTGGCAGTGAAAAACGCCTACACCCACTTGATTGATAATGCTGTAATTTTCTCTATTTGCTGGGTGCAGACTTGATTATTGGAATACTAATAAAGAAATGATTGAGGAAAGTGTTGATACTAAGCATTTTGTTGTCCGTGCATGTTTTGTTGTTGAAAAAAAAGAAGAAGCAAAAACAAACAAAGCGAAAGTGTTGACTTACTGTTTCAGCACTGTCGGAATGAGTGCAGAATGCTTCTGAGTTCACCCACTGACTATTAAAGTCATGTCGAGGATCACTTTTAACAAAAGAACACACGGAAATATTAAGAATATTATGAAAGGCGATTAATTTCCTCCAAATTCAGCCTAGTAGTTGAAATTGGCACAGATTCACAATTGTGGCTCGAATCGGTATCAGGATCATGTCATCGAGTCACAGTGACATTGTCTACCACCCCCCTTCTACTGCACTACGATCTTCTATTACTCTTTCACTGTCGATATTCGACCTAACAAATCCCCAAAATGCATTATTTAAGCAAACATCGATGATAATTTCCAGTAGGAAAGCTTCACCAACACGAAAATCCGCCATGTTTGATAGGAAACTGGGCTTTGTGACCGAATAAACCTTTGAAAAATTAAGTAAATGGTTATAAAGGCAATACTATTATGGTGGCTAACTGTTGACTGAGCCTCGTTCTGAAGCAAAAGTAAGGTTGTTTCCATTTTTAGTAACCAAAATAATGTCCGCGAAGCATTGGTTCTGAGTACTACTCTTCATGGATGCTCCTGCTTTCAGGATGTCCTGAAGTTCAGGATTTGGTTTTATTGCCTGGAGCCGGCGTCGCCGGATTATGAGAATTTGAGAAGATGCATTTTACTGGTTATAGAGGTCATGAAGTTTAAAGTGAAAGTGCAATGAGAGCCTGCCAATTACATTGGAAACTTATTTCCCTTCAGCTTCCAGGGGGCATTGCCCCCCGGAACCCCCAGGAGGGTCACTGTCCCTGCACTCCACCAGGGCCTCTGCCTTGCAGGATGTTTTTAATTTCCCAGGAGCACCCATGTCTCTGGGCGACACAGGGCGCCTGCAGATGCAGGGGAGAGTATCTACTTGGTGACACATGACACAGTGCTCAGAAAAACAAAGAAGAATGAAAGTGAAGGGGGTAAAATTTGAGGGATTTATTAATGAATTACTGTAACTGGAAACAAAGTATTAGTGTCATATAAATCCACACGGACTCATTTACTCTTTTCTTTTGCAAATGTGTGAATGTCTCTTCCCTTGCTGTTTAGCCAGGAACATTTCCATTACTATATGATTTCCTGTATAAATTCTCATATTTCCTGTTGTGTTTCAGGTTTTGGCACCACCCAGACAGCCAGCACAGGGGGCGGACTGTTTGGGGCGACCACCCAGCAGCCCAACACTGGAACCTCGCTCTTTGGGGCTGGGGGTGGGGGCGGATGTAAGTTGACTGTTGTTGTTATTGGACTCTAGCACTATACAGGTTTTTTTTCTCCATGGTGTTGCTTTCTTTTTTTTACTTTTTGTGTCTACATTTATTTTTCCTCTAGGTTTCATATTTTAAGGTTGATTATTTTATTAGAAGTTATGATTGAACAATTTTGTTCTGATTGTTTAAATTCTAAGAAGTTTTGCCTTTTCATCACATTTTATTTTGAGCAGAAAAGTTCTAAATGAAAAACCATAAACAGTGTTTCCCATAACGCACATATGTGCGTCCCTGAAGCACAAAAATCACAGAGGGACTCTTTGATTTCAGCTCTGGGCGTCCCATGGGACGCACACTTTTTTCAACAGACAGAGACAGCAGGGTTCATTCTTCGATTTTGACCGATAGCTTTAGCAGGCAGGCGGTCATCTGACTGATTGATTTTTCGTCAAAGCAGTCAACAACTTCACGGATTCTGTCGTCTGCTAAACTTAGTTATTCCGCAGCCTCGGACCATAATCAGAACTAAAAAGTTGTATCTGGCGAAACGAACGCCGAAACGAAGAAATGGCGGCATTGCACATTTGGTAAAGCTTTTCCGATCCATCTTTTTGAAGATCAAATAAAAATTAATAAAGTTCCAGCGTGACCTAGTCTTCTAGTGCTAAACAAGATCGTTCTCAGCGATCTTTGTTTACTTCTGAATGCTTGTTCGCGAGAGTGAAGTGCTTCAAGTTTTAGGTCTGATTTCTTCGTTGACCAAATCTGAATGGTTTTTGCAAGTTCGACAGAGGAAAAAGCAGCAGCATCAAGCCGTTCTTTTAGAGATGTGAATGGCATCATCTCAAAAACATAAGCTACTGCATATGCAAGTGTGTGTGTACGCTTGTGTGTCTGTCTGCCTGTCTCTCTGTCCATATCTCGATGTTTGTCTCTCCCCCCCCCCACTCTCTCTCTCTCTCTCTCTCTCTCTCTCTCTCTCTCTCTCTCTCTCTCTCTCTCTCTCTCTCTCTCTCTCTCTCTCTGTAGTCAGCCTATTCCATTTCCAGGGGTTATGCACATGTGTTTGCCTGTGTGTTCACTGTGCATGTAGCATGTGTGTTTAGCATGTAATTGCTTTTGTTAAAGCATTTTTTATCATATACTTAGGGGACTCTTAAAAATATGAAAAGGACTCTTAAAATTTTGCACAGGGAGTCCCTGGGACTCTCACATTTCACCCCTATGGGAAACACTGCATAAAAATGGTTGTACATGTATGTGAGAAAAAACCGAAAACCTATTCACATACTTTTCACTGTTTTGTTGTTGTTGAATAATGCAAATCAAAGACCAACCCTCGACCTAATCAGGTATAACAGACCAATGATAAAATGTTGAAGATTTTTAATTTTATGCATGTTTTATAGAATATAAGGCGACACTTTTTTTCCTGACTGAGGACCCAGCCCATCTCTAATGTGTGACTAAAATTATATGTTTCCAATCTTCTCTCCATCCCAGATTTGAGATCCCTTTTGCACTGTTCATGTAAGATTTGAGAAACGCTTTTGCTCTGTTCATTTAAGATTTGAGATCCCTTTAGCACCGTTCATGTAAGATTTGAGAAACGCTTTTGCTCTGTTCATTTAAGATTTGAGATCCCTTTAGCACCGTTCATGTTAGATTTGAGAAACGCTTTTGCTCTGTTCATTTAAGATTTGAGATCCCTTTTGCACCGTTCATGTAAGATTTGAGAAACGCTTTTGCTCTGTTCATGTAAGATTTGAGATCCCTTTAGCACCGTTCATGTTAGATTTGAGAAACGCTTTTGCTCTGTTCATGTAAGATTTGAGAAACGCTTTTGCTCTGTTCATGTAAGATTTGAGATCCCTTTTGCTCTGTTCATGTTAGATTTGAGAACCCTTTTGCTCTGTTCATGTAAGATTTGAGAAACGCTTTTGCTCTGTTCATTTAAGATTTGAGATCCCTTTAGCACCGTTCATGTTAGATTTGAGAAACGCTTTTGCTCTGTTCATGTAAGATTTGAGATCCCTTTAGCACCGTTCATGTAAGATTTGAGAAACGCTTTTGCTCTGTTCATTTAAGATTTGAGATCCCTTTAGCACCGTTCATGTTAGATTTGAGAAACGCTTTTGCTCTGTTCATGTAAGATTTGAGATCCCTTTTGCACCGTTCATGTTAGATTTGAGAAACGCTTTTGCTCTGTTCATGTAAGATTTGAGATCCCTTTTGCACCGTTCATGTTAGATTTGAGAAACGCTTTTGCTCTGTTCATGTAAGATTTGAGATCCCTTTAGCACCGTTCATGTTAGATTTGAGAAACGCTTTTGCTCTGTTCATTTAAGATTTGAGATCCCTTTGTTCATGTAAGATTTGAGAAACGCTTTTGCTCTGTTCATGTTAGATTTGAGATCCCTTTTGCTCTGTTCATGTTAGATTTGAGAACTTCTTTTGCTCTGTTCATGTTAGATTTGAGATCTCCTTTTGCTCTGTTCATGTTAGATTTGAGATCTCCTTTTGCTCTGTTCATGTTAGATTTGAGATCTCCTTTTGCTCTGTTCATGTTAGGAGAACCCCTTTTGCTCTGTTCATGTTAGGAGAACCCCTTTTGCTCTGTTCATGTTAGATTTGAGAACTCCTTTTGCTCTGTTCATGTTAGGATTTGAACTCCTTTTGCTCTGTTCATGTTAGATTTGAGATCTCCTTTTGCTCTGTTCATGTTAGATTTGAGAACCCCTTTTGCTCTGTTCATGTTAGATTTGAGATCTCCTTTTGCTCTGTTCATGTTAGGAGAACCCCTTTTGCTCTGTTCATGTTAGATTTGAGAACTCCTTTTGCTCTGTTCATGTTAGATTTGAGAACTCCTTTTGCTCTGTTCATGTTAGATTTGAGATCTCCTTTTGCTCTGTTCATGTTAGATTTGAGAACTCCTTTTGCTCTGTTCATGTTAGATTTGAGAACCCCTTTTGCTCTGTTCATGTTAGATTTGAGAACCCCTTTTGCTCTGTTCATGTTAGATTTGAGAACCCCTTTTGCTCTGTTCATGTTAGATTTGAGAACTCCTTTTGCTCTGTTCATGTTAGATTTGAGATCTCCTTTTGCTCTGTTCATGTTAGATTTGAGAACCCCTTTTGCTCTGTTCATGTTACTAGATTTGAGAACCCCTTTTGCTCTGTTCATGTTAGATTTGAGAACCCCTTTTGCTCTGTTCATGTTAGATTTGAGAACCCCTTTTGCTCTGTTCATGTTAGATTTGAGAACCCCTTTTGCTCTGTTCATGTTAGATTTGAGAACCCCTTTTGCTCTGTTCATGTTAGATTTGAGAACCCCTTTTGCTCTGTTCATGTTAGATTTGAGAACCCCTTTTGCTCTGTTCATGTTAGATTTGAGAACCCCTTTTGCTCTGTTCATGTTAGATTTGAGAACCCCTTTTGCTCTGTTCATGTTAGATTTGAGAACCCCTTTTGCTCTGTTCATGTTAGATTTGAGATCTCCTTTTGCTCTGTTCATGTTAGATTTGAGAACCCCTTTTGCTCTGTTCATGTTAGATTTGAGAACTCCTTTTGCTCTGTTCATGTTAGATTTGAGATCTCCTTTTGCTCTGTTCATGTTGGATTTGAGATCTCCTTTTGCTCTGTTCATGTTGGATTTGACTTTTGAGAACTCCTTTTGCTCTGTTCATGTTGGATTTGACTTTTGAGAACTCCTTTTGCTCTGTTCATGTTAGATTTGAGAACTCCTTTTGCTCTGTTCATGTTAGATTTGAGATCTCCTTTTGCTCTGTTCATGTTAGATTTGAGATCTCCTTTTGCTCTGTTCATGTTGGATTTGAGAACCCCTTTTGCTCTGTTCATGTTACTAGATTTGAGAACCCCTTTTGCTCTGTTCATGTTACTAGATTTGAGAACCCCTTTTGCTCTGTTCATGTTACTAGATTTGAGAACCCCTTTTGCTCTGTTCATGTTAGATTTGAGAACCCCTTTTGCTCTGTTCATGTTACTAGATTTGAGAACCCCTTTTG
>CM065691.1:37266052-37316052 GCA_017654935.2 Phymorhynchus buccinoides
ATCCATGAGTACAAATAAAAGAGAAGGAATTAGATTATAATAATCAAACAAAACATAAAATGACATAAAAGGAATTAATTCGCGACTAACCACACGAGGCAAATAATATACATGAGCATTCCATCACACGACAGACATGGAATAACAAAACATGGATTTAAACAACCGACTGTTGACGTGTTATGTTATGTCTTATTCTTAGGGCTTCCGAAATAAATTTAGCCAAAGATTTAACCGTGTTTTCATCGTCAGGCGATAGAGTAGCAGAAACATCGTTTCTCTTTGCCATTTCCGACTTAAAAACATGGGGGGGTTTCTGATGTCACTGAAAGCTTGACATTGAAAGAAAAAATGTTTTTCGTCCTCTATGTTTGCTCCACACAAAAAACACGGGTTTTCAGTAGATGCCTCAAACTGAAACCATCGTTTGTTAGCATTAAAACCGAGAGCACGTAGCCTAAATCTGGCATAGTTAGCTCGTTGCCATTTATCAGTTAAAACCGTTAAGTAAATTTCGCATTGAAAAACACTTTTAAATGAATAGAACCATCGATATTTATCACCCGCGGAGTTTACGGAGTGAAGGTGACATTGTTTTTGTTTTGTAGGCCCCTAAGTGGCTGTGTGTGTGTGTGTGTGTGTGTGTGTGTGTGTGTGTGTGTGTGTGTGTGTGTGCGTGCGCGTGCGTGTGCGTGCGTGCGTGCGTGCGTGTGTGTGTGTGTGTGTGTATGGGAGTTTGTTAACATCATATCACCATGAAGGAATAAAGATAGGAAAATGAAACTTGATGTGCATGTAGGCTAGGTACTGTGGATGTGCCTTTTGGTGTCAAGGTCAAGGTCATGACCTTGACGTATGACCTTGGAAACTGAAAATCTATTTTTAGCCATATCTCGGGTACCAGTCGACATATGATGTTGAAACTTGGCATGAAGATGGTTTGGCTTATGCTCCTTCCGAATATTGTTGACCAATCAAGGTCAAGGTCAAGGTCAATGAGATCGCTGGACCCTGAAAATCGGGGGTAGGAAAAATGGAGTTCCCAAGATAACAGCATATCACCATGAAGGAATAAGGATAGGAAGATGAAACGTGATGTGCATGTAGGCTATGCACTGTAGATGTGCATTTTGGTGTCAAAGTCAAGGTCAAGGTCATGACCTTGACGTATGACCTTGAAAACTGAATTTGTTTTTAGCCATATCTCAGGTACCAGTCGACATAGGATGTTGAAACTTGGTATGAAGGTGGTGTGGCTTATGCACCTTCCGAATATTGTTAACCAATCAAGGTCAAGGTCAAGGAGATTGCTGGACCCTGAATATCGGGGGGTCAAAAAAATGGAGTTCCCAAAATGAAATCAGGTGGGAATGTTGGCTGGGTATTGTAAATGTGCCTTTTGGGGTCAAAGCCAAGGTCAAGGTCATGACCTTGACGTGTGACCTTGAAAATTAGCAACGCGGGTGATTCTCGGATGCCTTTATGAGAAATCTACTCAGCAAGATAGGGACAGTCAGCAGCAGAAACAGTAAGTAAGTAAGTAAGTCGGGGTGTGGCTGCATGTGACACCCGCGGGTGATTCTCGAATGCTACATTCGATAACTTATCAATCTAGTTATCATTATTTTCCATGTCTGCGTGCCAATTATGTTTAAAAGAGCAAATCAGTCTATCCTTACATTCCGATATAAATTGACGTTCGTTTCCAACCCCCTGAGAAACCCAAGCAATGCCAAAACCATGTACAAAAAGAACTTTTTTAATCATGAATGCCCAATTTTCCCTGTTTACGTTATCTAACTGAAGAAGCATCATATCATAAGTCTGTCTACATAAACGTGTTTGAGGACGTATTAGTAAGTGTAGCCAATATTCGAATGTGCCAATGTAGGCTACATAGGGTTATCTACCCGTTTCTCCATAATTATAAAAATGTGTTGGACTAGTGTGTCAGAACTTGTATGAAACATTTGATGGCATATGTATGAACTGTTTCAACAGGTGAATGAGTGAGTAATCCCCATATTTCAGCTCCATATGTCAAAATGGGTTCTATCTGTGAATCGAACAATTTCCAGAAAATAGACCAATCATTGCAATTAAGTCTTTTCAGTGATTTTAATATTGAAATTACACCTCTTTTACCTTTTCTGCAAGATTCTTCCCATGCGTAATTTAAGCTTAGTTTAGTAGAGAATATAATTCCTAGGTATTTATATGTATTAACTATTGCAACTTCCTCATTTCCATGAAACCATTTTTTGTGTCTAGATAAATGCCCACCTTTCCTAAATAGTATTGTACTAGTCTTTAGTAAATTAACTCTGAAACCCCAAAACGACCAGCTTCTTCTTTTAAGACATTACCTTGGTTTTGCGGACCTAAAACAGTATCAGATGGAAACACAATGTCGGCTGCAAAAAGCATGAGGAATAAAATGGGTATACTACGTACGAATGGACTTTTTTTTCCGTTCTCTTTGTTGTAAGGACAACTTGGTTACATTTCAATGCAATTGTGTGTGTGTGTGTGTGTGTGTGTGTGTGTGTGTGTGTGTGTGTGTGTGTGTGTGTGTGTGTGTGTGTGTGTGTGGTGTGTGTGCATGCGATGCGTATTCATGAGTATCAATGTGTGCATGAATGACCACGTGTCACTCTGTGTGTTGTTGTTGTTGTGTGTGTGTGTGTGTGTGTGTGTGTGTGTGTGTGTGTGTGTGTGTGTGTGTGTGTGTGTTGCATGCATGGGTGCGTGTGTATGTCAATGAATGTGCGCGCGCTCGTGTGTGTGAATCATTCTGTCTGTTTCAGGGCGGAGAAAACCCCAGTGGTCATGGGTTTCTATACACGTATAGAAGTCCGTGGTTCTACTAATGGCGTCTCCCTTCAATGTCTGTGGACTGGTGGACAATTAAAGGATGGGTACCCGTGCTGTCAACATCAACATCGTAATCACCCTCGCTCCATAATCACCGACAAAACGATGTTAATCATTCAACTGCCACAGCCACACAAAGCCATTGTGATCACGCTAATCTTCAACTTCTGCTCCCACCACTACCCCCCTCCCTCCCACCTTATTTCACCTCTATATCCTCACACAATCACCCGTGTGACCAAGCTTGGGGGGGGGGCAGTGAAGGGAGTTAACAAAGTCACTTTTCTGTTCCGAGGCAGCTGGCTTGTTATGTTGGGGGAGAAACAACAAGAATTTGAGGGCTACTGCGATCCGCGCTGGGCGCTGTGGTTTTGTAAGATGGTCATTGGAGGGAAGTTTGGAAGCGACAATGACTATCTCACAATACTCAGCGACTCGTGTGATGAACAACAATGTGTTGCTTGCTTGGCTGGTTTACCGGTACTCATGATTTCAAATTTGATATGCTTGTTTTTTTCTTTTCGCCACCAGTATCCACGTCTGGATACATCATCATGGTCTCTGCATGTTGGTAGCCTGTAAATTGGTAGCAACCAATTTTAACATAATAAGCCATTTGAAATCTTTGGGATGAGCGTTAAAAAAAAGAAGAAGAAAAGACAGAAAGAATATATGGTTTTGAGACGAGAAACTCTGAAGGCCTGATTTGTGCAGTTTCTTTATTAAGGCTGTTTCTTTCCTTCAAATTCTTTGGCCGGGGTAGTAGGGTACTTCTCATGCTTCACTGTTGCTGAATAATGTGATGGTGTAGGCTATACTTAACAGCGAGTACAACTGTTTGTCTTCCTTTGCGAACTGCCGGGTGAAGTCATGGCATTACTTTCTTCTGCTTTTGATGGTGAAATGTCCTTTACAAACTACGAGATGCTCTCCTGGCAACGTTCCAGTCACATCTTGGTCTGATGACCTTTTTATATTGTTTTACTAGTTGGTGTCAGCAAATGGCCAGAGTAGGTTGTGAATAAAAAACCCACAATATGGTAATGTTTTTGTCTTCCTTCTTGGAAAAGTGGCAGTTGCAGGTTTTTGAGCATTGACTAATCTCTGTCAGAAAGTTAGGATGAATCAATAACACTCTTCAATTAAGTAGGTTGAGTGTCGCTGGATTCCTTCCAGCTTGCTAATAGGTCTATCTTTCGGAGAAAATCTAGGTTCCACGGGTAAGGTGGTTAAGACCTAGTGGGCTTGATAGTTGGGGACTTCGGATACCTATCTTCTAGATTAAACGTTGATGATGCTATGGCATGAATAGATATTTAAAACGCGCGTGGATTCTGGTCCCTTTTTGTCTTGCTTAGTTTGCTTGCATTTGGTTGGTTTGTTTTGCCATTTCCATCCATAAAAGATAGCGTCTGCTCTTTGCCTCCTACGAGGCAAATCGATTAAAATCCACATTGAAAGCCAGCTTAATACAGACAACAGGACAGCCAAACAGACAGCTAAGAGTCGGCAGAGACCGGCAACGATGGAAGTTGGTGTACGGCTGATGTCTCAGTTGTTATTTGACCTAAACTGAGCTTCGGCCACACCAACTCGTGTCATTGCCACATCGACTTGTGCCGTTGTCACATCAATTCGTGCAAGTGCCACATCAACTTTGAGCGGTGGCACACCAACTTCAACTCCTTGTGCAGATGCCTCATCATTATCTGTGGTTGCCAAGGTTCCATGGTTGTCACATCAGTTTATGCAGCTGTAATGCTCACAGACATCGTCACAATTGTATCTATTTGCGTCAAATTTGAAATCGTATACAGTGTGGCTAGGCCTTAAGTGTGCATGTATGTACTAGGTATCTGCATGTCTGTGAAGTTGACCAAAAAAACCACAGGAGACCTTCAACGACGGCACTATGAAGATTATTCCAACAAGATTTACTCAGATTTAATACAGACAGTGAAACCGGACAGCGAAGATTAATTGCTCGTTCATTATGGGTGAGTGTAGGAATAAAACAGCAGCAACAAAAATTGGGGGGAGGGGGGAGGGGCATGCAGGGTGGAAGAGAGGGAGAAGGAAAGGATGGGCAGGTGACTTTGTCAATACTGGGTGTGGTGTCACACAGACAGCTAACACAGACAGACAGTTTTCTCTATTGCTTGGTCTAGACCCCTGAAACGTGTTTAATACAGGCGAAGATTGGACAAATATCATTTGTGCTACCGAAAAATTCAAGATTTAGGCCAAAGAAATAAAAACAAATTGGGTGGCGCGCCTCTGGCTGCGACGCTCTCTCCAGGTGGGAGCAACCCGAATTTCACAGAGACGCATCTGTGACTATAAAATACCTAATGCCGAAGTCGTAAACATATATTGTTCGGTAATTGAGTGATTAGAAATCTGTTTTATGGGAATATTCACATAAAGTGAGATATTTCGGGGAGAGAGAAAAAGAAAACATTTCAAACAGCAGTGGGGGGTGGGGGTGGGGGAAAGGAAGGTAGAAGTCAGATTTGGTATCAATCATTTCAATTAGCTTATTAAAAAAAAAGAAATCAACTGGAAAGAGAACTCTCCCCATTGCTACTAGTACATGGCTGACACAAAGAAGTCGATTTAGGGCCTACTATTGGTGTGATGATAATGTGGATAGCAGCAGATGTGTTGGCTTCTTTCCTTTGTGTCAACTACAGTCAGTGATATTTTGTTGTTTGTTTTGTGCAAATAAAACTGCTAAAGGATTAAAAAATGGATTATCTCTATTTGTTGGACACTTGCGTTTGTGTGTGCACGCTTGTGTATTTGTGTGTGAGTGTGTTTGTATGTGTATGTGTGTGTGTGAGAGAGAGAGAGAGAGAGAGAGAGAGAGAGAGAGAGAGAGAGAGAGAGAGAGAGAGAGAGAGAGAGAGAGAGAGAGAGAGAGAGAGAGAGAGAGAGAGAGGGTGAGAGAGAACGAACGAACAAATTATTTTTATTGTTGGAAAAGAATAAGCATATTATACATGCAATATGCAAAAAATGCATATGATTATGATGACAGTTGTCAACACACACACACACACACACACACATATGACACACACGCACGCCCATCACACACACGTAAACTCACCTACACAGACAACACACACACACACACACACACACACACACACACTCATACATACACACACACACATACAAGCGCGCACAGGCACTTGCCCATACATGCACAGCACATGATATGAAACGAATGAAAGCACAAAACATAGTAATGAGAGAGAGAGAGAGAGAGAGAGAGAGAGAGAGAGAGAGAGAGAGAGAGAGAGAGAGAGAGAGAGAGAGAGAGAGATGTAAAATATTTTGTATATATATTTACGACAGAATTAAAAATGTAATGCATTGCTTAACGCTCCATCTTTTCTGCTAGTGCCTTTTGATCACCCATACCACATGCCTTGAGTGTGGGCAAATAGTACAAGTGTACTAGGGGAAGACGGGGTAAAAAGCGCATGGGCGGGTAAGAAGCCCACCCCAATTATCTCATGAAATGAAGCAAATTTCAGTCTCATTTTGCCCATGAGACGAGCGTTAATGTCTAGCATTCGTCTCATGGGCAAATTTGACTGAAATTTTCTTTATTTCATGAGATAATTGGGGTGGGCTTCTTACCCGCCCATGCGCTTTTTACCCCGTCTTCCCCTACAGGTGAGAACTGTAAGTTCAGTTTGATTTTCCTGTCGAACTAGAAAGAAAGGGCGAGGCTGTGCTTCGAACCCGGGTCACTCACGCTGCAGTCACACATTGAATTGGGCAGGCGAAAGTCTTAACCACTCTGCCACCTTCCTTCCTTTTTCTTTTCTGCACAATGGTATTGGCATTGTGGTATTACTTTCAAAGTCACAGACGTGGCTCTGTGAAATTCAGGTTGCTCCCACCTGAAGAGGGCATTGCAGCTAGTGCTGCGCCACCCATTTTTGTTGTTGCTGTTTTTGTGTGACTGATTGGCATTGGAAGGGGTCGACTTGTTCGTTGCCAGTATGGCAAGAGCTAGGGGAGGGGTCGATTTTGACCAAATGTCAACTTGTTCGTTGCCAGTATGGCAAGGGGGGAGGGGTCGATTTTGACCAAATGTCAACTTGTTCGTTGCAGTATGGCAAGGGTGGAGGGGTCGATTTTGACCAAATGTCAACTTGTTCGTTGCCAGTATGGCAAGGGGGGACGGGTCGATTTTGACCAAATGTCAACTTGTTCGTTGCAGTATGGCAAGGGTGGAGGGGTCGATTTTGACCAAATGTCAACTTGTTCGTTGCAGGTATGGCAAGGGGGGACGGGTCGATTTTGACCAAATGTCAACTTGTTCGTTGCATGTATGGCAAGGGGGGACGGGTCGATTTTGACCAAATGTCAACTTGTTCGTTGCAGTATGGCAAGGGGGGAGGGGTCGATTTTGACCAAATGTCAACTTGTTCGTTGCAGTATGGCAAGGGGGGAGGGGTCGATTTTGACCAAATGTCAACTTGTTCGTTGCCAGTATGGCAAGGGGGGACGGGTCGATTTTGACCAAATGTCAACTTGTTCGTTGCCAGTATGGCAAGGGTGGAGGGGTCGATTTTGACCAAATGTCAACTTGTTCGTTGCCAGTATGGCAAGGGAGGAGGGGTCGATTTTGACCAAATGTCAACTTGTTCGTTGCCAGTATGGCAAGGGTGGAGGGGTCGATTTTGACCAAATGTCAACTTGTTCGTTGCAGGTATGGCAAGGGGGGACGGGTCGATTTTGACCAAATGTCAACTTGTTCGTTGCCAGTATGGCAAGGGGGGACGGGTCGATTTTGACCAAATGTCAACTTGTTCGTTGCCAGTATGGCAAGGGGGGAGGGGTCGATTTTGACCAAATGTCAACTTGTTCGTTGCAGGTATGGCAAGGGTGGAGGGGTCGATTTTGACCAAATGTCAACTTGTTCGTTGCCAGTATGGCAAGGGGGGACGGGTCGATTTTGACCAAATGTCAACTTGTTCGTTGCCAGTATGGCAAGGGGGGACGGGTCGATTTTGACCAAATGTCAACTTGTTCGTTGCCACTGATTTTATTAATGTGATCAAAATGCATTGGCACACTGACACAGGACCTAAGTTTTTGTTATCTCATCCAAAAGACTAATACTGTATAAGGCCGGGTTCACATTAGACGCGTACGTTCCGTATGGAACCCCCTAAATAAGTGGAAGGATAAAAGTTTACGCATATAGGGGAAATTCGGACACGTGCGCAAATCTTTTCCCTTTTTTTATATTTCACTTAGTTATTTATGGATTGCGCACGGGTTTCCGCATGGAATATCCGCTTATGTGTGTACACAGCCTTAGCGTTCAGACCATAATGTGGAAAGTGAGTGGAAAAACTGCTGTGGCCAGGAACGATCCCAGGTTTGTTGCTTGCGAGGCGAATAATATGTTAGCTCTGAGCCACTGTACCACTCTCAAGCTAGAATACATTGAACTGGTTCCCAGCGCTGTAGTTTAAGGGATAGGGGAAGACGGGGTAAAAAGCGCATGGGCGGGTAAGAAGCCCACCCCAATTATCTCATGAAATAAAGAAAATTTCAGTCAAATTTGCCCATGAGACGAATGCTAGACATTAACGCTCGTCTCATGGGCAAAATGAGACTGAAATTTGCTTCATTTCATGAGATAATTGGGGTGGGCTTCTTACCCGCCCATGCGCTTTTTACCCCGTCTTCCCCTAAGTCCGCTTTGGGGGGGTCAACCCCAATGCCAGTTTTCCTCAAGACCTTATGACATACAGAGGGGATGGATATCCATTCTGAAGGCAAACTTCAGCCCAGTTTTTGAGAAATTAATAACAGTTGCTTTCTTTGCTATATCGATATCAATGGCGTAGGAAGATGTTGAAAACAGGGAGGGGGAGGGGGGTGGGGGCAGGACTGCCAGCAAACCGGGGTGGGGGTGGGGGTTAGAGGGCATGTATGAATGGATAGGTTAAATTACGCGTCTTAGTAAATGCTGCAGAAACACATTTTGTAATTGGTATTTTTAATCATAATCACCAATAAAAATGTATGAATGAAAGAAAACATGTAAATAGACATACAAGACAACCATGTACAGGGTCGGATTAGTCAGTCATAAAAGGGGGGTTCCAAATGCTTGGTTGGGGGGTGGTATGGGGGGGGGGGGGGGGGGGGGGAGGCTGGCCCTCCAGAAGCTGTAATGGGCTCACGGCTGTTCAGGTGGATTTACCGTCCTTAGTCCTTGACACCAGGTGACGTTCCATCCAGTGGCAGTTTCCTCTCACCCACCCTTTGTCTCTGTCTCGCATGCAGCAAGAACTAGATTTAACCCAGCTATAATCGATCAGCTGAAGTGGCCATCCCTTCAACATCGCCGAGAAACAGCCAGACTAGCAATGCTGTTCAAATTGCAGACAGATCTGGTGTCAATGAAGAGGCTTGAAGAGAAACTCACTCCGGCACCAGAATGCCTACGTCGTGCACACACCAAGCAGCTGGCCCTCATCTTCTGCACGACATAAGTACCAGTAGGCCAGCTTCCTTCCCCGAACCATCAAAGCATGGAATGATCTCTCCCAACAGGCTGTTGAGGCGGAGACTCTGGACACCTTTGTGTCTAGGGCAACTGCCTCTCAATAAACATACACTTCTCTCCCCCTGAATTTACAGTGACAGAATAATCGGCTAATGATTGTGGTCGCTTGGTGGAAGGAAGGAACCCATCATGACTCTTACTTGACAAAGGGAATACAAGATGGGAGAGTAATCAGACAGATGAACAGAAGCGCTCATCAAAAACAGTGTAGACATGTAAACCAAATCACATGCAAGCAATAGTTGATCTCACAAAAACTTAACGGGAAATCTTTTTAAAGTATTGATAAACGAGTGTTCCAACTGTATTTTTAACTGTCGTCATCCAGGTCTCCCCTCCCTCTCTCTCTCACACTTGACATTGCGTCAATCATCATTTCTCATTTCCACGATGTATGTCTTAATTAAACAGTAGTGTGTGTGTGTGTGTGCGTGTGCGTGTGCATGAGTTTATATGCATGTGTGTGTTCTTTCGTGCGTGTATGCGTGTACATGTTTGTGCCTGCATGCGCGCTTGCATGCATGTGTGTGTGTGTTTGTGTGGAGGGGGGCATGCGTGCAGATTAGTCCGCAAATAATTTTACTATTTCTATGAATAATTGAATGATTACATTTCTGTGCAATTTGTCTTTTATTCTTTTTTATTACCCTATTGTCTCCTGTTTATTTATTTATTGATGCCTTCCCCTTGATTATTTATTGATTGATTGATCTATGCCTTGTGTTGATGACGTGGATACATTTGTGGTGATGGGTGGAAATGGATGGAATTGGGTGAGTATGTGTGTGTGTTGGGGAGGGGTGTGTGTGTAACAATTGCGGTATTTATATACTGTCCAAAAAAAGATACGCATAACTTGTAGACCTAGTCAAAGTTTCATCTTAATTTCCAAACTTAACAGAAAATCACACAATGCGAATTTCGTTTTGAAATTTGACATGGTGATAGCTGAATGCATGGAGAGTTCATATGTATCCTCAAATCATTCAGTCAGTTGACATCCATGGGTGTGAGGGCTGTCAAAACAGTAGGGTGTGACCGCCTTGAACAGCAACAAGTGCCTGGGACACCATCGGCATGGGACTCGATCAGACGGCGAATGTCTTGCTGTGGGATGATGTCCCACTCCTCCTGCTGCGCATTCAACAACTCGCGTTGATTCACTGGCACATCTTCTCGGCCATGAACGCGTCTATCCAGTTCATCCCAAATGTGTTCTTTTAGATTCATGTCTGATGATATGGTTGGCCAGAGAATTTCGTGGAGGTGATTGTCGGTGAGCAACTGGGTGCCGAGTCGCACAGTATGAGGGCGAGCCTTGTCCTGCAGGAACACAGCGTTAAGGTCGTGCAGAAGGGGCAGGAAGTGTGGACACAGAATGTCCTTAGGTATTGCTCTGCAGTTAGGCGCCATTGCACCAACACTAAGGGATTCCCTTTCGTAGACGTTTGAGAACAAGGTGTTAACTCTGTGTTCACGAAATTCTATCCATGCATGGCACGTGTGCATCAAAAAATCGCTTTTTTGACATTTTAGGCACTGTGTGCGCATGCGCAGAGCAGAGAAACATTGACAGCGATCATGACAAGGACCACTGGGTGAACACTTCTAGTAGTTTGGTGGATATGCGTGCAGCAATACAATGACGGAAACGACATTTGAAAAAGTATGCGTTTCTTTTTTTGGACAGTATATGTACAGTTCATAAGTATGCAAGTGGTGCTCACAAACGATGCGGAAGCATGGGTGTGCATATGGGTGCAGTTGTATACATACGCACATGTGCGTGTTAGAGGGTGTGTGTATGAGAGAGAGAGAGAGAGAGAGAGAGAGAGAGAGAGAGAGAGAGAGAGAGAGAGAGAGAGTGAGAGAGAGAGAGAGAGAGAGAGAGAGAGGGGGGGGGGGGAGAGAGAGAGAGTCGTGCATGTATAAGCTTTACTCATAATCTTATATCTGTGATATGTTACTTCTCGTGTGCATTGTTTTATTGTATGTTTTAATGTGACAGCAAACAAAATGTCCTTGTTCATTTTAATAGGGATAATAAAGATTGATTGATTGATTATTCATTTCAACCCCACACCAGTCCATATTTTGCTTTCATACATTATTGGTGGGTAAGTGTGCGCACATGCGAAAGCAGGTGTGAGCACTCACTTATGCTTGATTGAATGTTTGTGTGTGTGTCTGAAGCTGATAAAAAAACATTACCAAAATGATTGAAACAGTGTTGATTTTAGAGTTTAATTCCTATTCTGCATGTTCTCTAAAAGATCAAGGAATTGAAATTTCTAAACTGATATGTGTGGGTGCATGCACACTGAAGTGTGTGTGCATGGCTGCACATATGTTTACTGCTTACATGACAAGTGGCTGATTTTTTTCATGGGATTGAAATGTCTGATGGGCTGAAAGGCTTTTCAACAATGTTAGTATTATTATGCACCATAGTCATCATCATCACAAATAGTCATTTTAACATATACAGGCATGGGAATTGGAAAAGTAAAAAAACCTCACTGAAAAGCGGGGGTCTGGGGGCTGCTGAAGGCCCCTAGTAGGGGTCCAGGGGGTAATGCTGAAGCTTTTTGGGTAATGGAAGCCCCAAAACAGCAGTAGAATGGCAAAAGATAGTTAAAAATACTAAAATTTTATCAGACTTTTTTTTCCGGAAAAGCAATGTTATTTCAGCATAAATTTACTATTTGACAGACAATTCCAAACCCTGATAGAAGCCGCCCACAAAAAGTTAGGGAACACTTTCAAAATACACATGTTTTGGTTATTTGCTCTTAGATTCAAAATTAGTTGTATCGAGAACTTAATACTTGGCACATACACAAGAGACATGCCCTTACAATGAAAGCAAAAATGGTTCGCGATCGGTTGCTATGGTAACGTGTTTTAAAAGGAACCAAAATTTTCAAAAGCGTAACATTCTCAGCGCCTCAGCATTTACTCCACAACGTGAATTCGAGTAAAATGGTACTCAGCACATGTTAGCAGGAAGCTTAATGAATAAGTATAGCTCAAAAAGATCCTTTTTAAACAAATTCATTGCCGAGTCATGAGCCTTTTGGATCTAGGGAGAGCCCTGGAATGGCTGCAGGAAGGTGTGGCTATGCAGGAACCACTGGTACAGCTTAA
Organism: Phymorhynchus buccinoides; assembly: GCA_017654935.2. NCBI lineage: Eukaryota > Metazoa > Mollusca > Gastropoda > Neogastropoda > Raphitomidae > Phymorhynchus > Phymorhynchus buccinoides. Next base: position 37,278,681 of record CM065691.1, read on the forward strand.
TAATGACAGACACTTGATATTTGAAGTTGGTGACCACCTTCCTGCACAGCCATCCCCTCTTGCAGCTATGCCAAGGGTCTCCCAAGTTACAAAACACTCAACTTTCGCTGCACAAGTCTCGTAACAGTGAATAATTTTACTATCTCTTCTGTTGAAAAAGGACCTTGTAGTTGTATGCATTCTTGAAGCTTCCTGCTAACATGTGATGAGTACCATGTTGCACAAATCACTGTATGGACAAAATACTGAAGCACTAATTTTGTTGCAGTTTTATTTATTTTGAGGCGTTTTTAGATTCACATTACCATAGAAACCAACGGTGATCACGAGACAATTTTGCTGTCACTGTAAGGCGATATCTCTTGTGTATGTCATTGCCAAGTTTTAAGTTCCAGACGCGAAGTGTTTTGAAGCTACAAGCAAATTACCAAAACATGTGTACTTTGAAAATGTTCCCAAACTTTTTGTGGGCAGCTTACTACAGTGGTCATAATGGTTGGATTTTACATTTATTTTACTTCTTTAACATATAACAGGACTAAAAAGACATTAAATCTAAGACCAGTGATTAATCATAAAAAGTAGCAAGGCATCCAAACCAACAATAAATTTTGAAAAAAAAAGAATCAAATATATCGTGTTGCTCTTTAAACATTTTTATCCTTAAAACAAAAACACCAAAAAAACAAAAACAACCTTGTCATGTGATCACAATCATACCATCTCTTTGTCAAACCACACAGACCCCTCACATTTTCACTTTTTATTAAGAATTCATCATCAGAAACACAATTAGCTGGTACATATATAAAAACAAGCACACCGAACCATTCACACCTTATTACAAGATACTTAAAATGAACAGCTTTAACTACATTTTGCAGCTTCCATGTACTACCCTAGTGTTACAAGTTAAGGCATAAAGAAAAACTGGAAAAGACAGAGCTGTTATTCTCTATTCCTATTCTTACATTGTAGAGCCCAGTTTTTATATATGATTGAAAAGATGTAGTTAGTAGAATATGACACTGGCTTAGCGCTTCTTTCTGGACAAAAAAACAAAACAAAAACAAAAAAAGCTCAAACAGCACCTCTCCATGCAGAATGTTCACAGGCAAGAAAACCATTTGGATGTAACATTACTTAAAATGATTCATTCTCACCATTTCTGACTGTATCAATACATTCTCACTGCTACCTGTCATATTCAACTTCAACAAGCCAGGGCTCCCAGGGACCCTCATTTGGGGGTCTATGAAGTACTAAAATTCTAAAGGACCCTCTAAAAGAATGTGCAGGGATGCACTAGAAAACATAGTTTTAGCATTCACAATGCCACTAGGACCCTCTATCCCGCCTCTAGGACCCTCTATGCTGTAAGTGAAAGAATCCCTGGGACCCCTTGTTTTGCTTGGGAGCCCTGGAAGTGCACAAAATCCATGGACCATTTTAATTTTAAGCTGAGAGTGACATTTCAAGTTTGATAGCTTGTCACCAGCAGGCAACAGAATGCTGAATACAAGAATCTGCGTGGCAAGGTTTTAAATCTGCCACCACTTTATCATGAACATTAATCCTGGTCAATGCTCATGTTCAATGAACAACACCGGCACATTCAGTTTCCCCCACACTTCTCATATCCATTTGTTCCCCTTTAAGTTCTAACAAAATGAACTCCAATTTCACATGTCCCTGGCCATGGGAAATGTCTTTTTGGCCAGTTACGCCCTGAACTATTGACACATATTTACAAACATGGAAATAGCAGCCCTGATAACAACAGCACCCTCACAAGCCGAACCTTCCCAATGCTGATGCGAGTTGACTGTAAACTTGATCAGTTCTGATACAAATCTTCAGTTTCAGCTCAGGAAAAGAGTCACACCCAACAGAGAGTTTCCTTTGTGAAATCAAGCTCAAAGATGTCTGTGATTCTTTTTACAAACGGTGATCAATTGCTTTGTCTCGAATGGTCGAATGGTTGATCAGCTGATGACTTCCATCATGTGGGTGTTGGTCAGCTCGCGTAGCTCCTGCAAAGCGTAGTCCTCGGGCATCGGCAGGCCCTGCAACGTCTGAGCCAGCAAGCTGCAACAAGAACCAAAAAAATCCTTTCCTTTCTCATTACATTATTTTTTTTATATGAAGTCATTATAACAGCTGGGCCTGCAAACTGTCACAAAAGATTAAAAAAGATTTATTTTTATTTTTTATCTTTGGCATCAAGTTACATAAACAGTACTTGTAACATTGGGCCTCCCGAACAAGTGTAACAACTTATCAGTTAGGAGTCTGAGGACACTCTCTGAGGACAAGTTTGGAGCTATTATCAGGCATGGGAATAGGAAAAGTAATAAAAAGCTGAAAAGCGGGGGTCTGGGGGCTGCAGAAGGCCCCGTGTAGGGGTCCAGGGGGTAATGCTGAAGCTTTTTTTGGTAATTGAAGCCCTAAAACAGCAAGAGAATGGCAAAAGATAGTTAATTTTTAGTTTTGGCGGAAATTTGCTGTTTGGCGGACAATCCCCATCCCTGTATTATTCCATGTTTACAAATATATTAAAAATCAGCTGATCTCATCATCTCAAGTGATTTATAACGATTCAAAACTGGACTACAGCTGATTGATAATGGACATTGCTGGTAAAATCAACTCATTTCCTCCTAAGCTATAAGTGACCAACTTCACTGAATTTTGAAGAGTAGCAGAGGTACGGAATGGCACAGAATGCTAAGTTGTATAGAAAGCAGGTGATAGACTCACTCTGTTGCGGCATGAGGGGAATGTCCGGCGCCGGGCGCTGAGGCCAGGAGGAGCAGGCAGCGCAGCATGGCCATGGTGTGCTGGGCCATCAGCGACTGGCAGTGCCGGTCCAGGGCACTCTGGCACGGCACGTGACGCACACGCTCGCACAGGCTGCGCACTTCCGATAAAAGCTGCTCCAGGTCGTAAGGGCTGGCTTGTTCCTGAAAACATGGATGTTATGTGCGTTGCAGTGAAAAGTTACCTGTACTGTTACTACAGGTAGACTTCTACATAGTCCTAATAATACAATCAAATCCAAAAGTTGGTCGTTTTCATATTTTTTATTTTTTCATGTTTCCATCACATTTAACACACTCAGGATGAATGAGCCGCATCCGGCTCATACAACCGTTTAGGACGGATGGCCCGGCTCCGGCTCATAAGTTTTCAAGGTTTTGATTTCTGGCGTGTAACCAGCTTACCGGTGCGACGTCATAACCTATTTTCAGTTTGCTTTGACCTTGCCTCTCTTGAAATCAACCAATCATTGCAGACTTTACATTCAGGTTTGGTTGTAGAGGGGGGTCAAAGATCGGAATGCATGGGTGCATGTGGAACCTCAAACCTCTGCCTGAAGATTTTTCCACCTTATGGGACTGAACCGAAAACATAGATGTTTCTTTGACGGGTCAACGTGTGTACGCACACGCATGTGTGTGTGTGTATTCTATGTGTGTTTGTGTTTGTGCTGAAGCTGAAGAAAAAAGATTAAAATTTTAAGCAATTTGAAGTATTGTAAGCATGATCTCAAGTAAGAATTCAATACTGTGTGTGTGTGTGTGAGAGAGAGAGAGAGAGAGAGAGAGAGAGAGAGAGAGAGAGAGAGAGAGAGAGAGAGAGAGAGAGAGAGAGAGAGAGAGAGAGAGAGAGAGAAGAGAGAGAGAGAGAGAGAGACTTCAGCAAGCAGAGAGGGAAGGGAAACAGTAAATGAGTAATAGACTTATAGAGATAGAGATATTGTGAACACATTCTTTACATCTACAGGGAAACCCATTTAGTACGAGTACAGTTTAAACGACAGCCCCGTGTGTAACGAGTGGTTTCAAAATTCCCAACCACAAGCCTTCTTTTTCCTTGTTAAATAATTCTACATACAACGAGCTCGCTACAACGAGCAACTTGCATATAACGTACAATTTATTGATTCCCAAAGTCAAGCTTTTATGCAAAAACTACACGGTTAGAACGAGAACGCACTTACAACCACACCGCCATCCCAAAGTCAAGCTTTCTTGCACAAAACGACAAGGTTTTAATAAAATTATATTGACGTAAGAAGTAGCAAGGCCAGTAAGCTTCTACCAAAAAAAACAAGAGCAAAAATGTTCGTAACAAACAACGGGTCAGAATGCATGACGCCCCAACACTCACGGGTGCCTTCTGCAGCTGGTCCATGTGCCTGGACACAGTGACAAAGTCGTGGTAGACCTTGCCGCAGGTGTTCCAGTTCAGGACAGTCAGGCACCGCTCTGGCACCGCAAGCACTTCCAGGAATCCCATCAGATCGGCGTGCTCCTCTGAACGCACAACAATCACACATAACCAGGTGTCAGAATTGTCTCTATCTAGTCCAATCCTTTGAAAATTACTGTACATGGTTCATCAAGGCCTCAGAGAGTACAAGGGGCAAAACCGAAACCAGTTTCCAACATGATCAATATTACATAATTCAGAAGGAAATAACTTTAAAATGTCGCTTAGTTTTACAGTAATGATCACTATCAACAACACAAAGGAAAAGCATCTGCCACCACAAACTAATCCTCTGCCAGAAAGATTAAATCCTCCGAAATGTGCAAATCCTGACAATTCTGATACCAAATGGAATCATAAGGCTATTACATCCCTCTGTGTCTCCCTAATAACATAAAACTCGAGGGAAACATAAAGAACAATAACTCTGGAGAAACTCTAAGAATGTGCAAAGAATAACTGAAGATCACGTCCCATCCCGTGAGTGAAAGTGAAAAAATGTCATAATTACTGGAATGACGCATTTCAATGTCCTATGATTCATGAGTATGAATGTTCCTATTCCTGAGCACAAAATCACATTCCTAAAGTGTGTGTGTGTTTGTGATCATGCCAGCATGTGTTCTATGCTAGCAGACAACAGTTTTGAGTTGTTCACTGATGTAGTAGTAATATCTTATTAGATTGTTTTATTCACGATTGCTAGAGCACTCCTAAATTACTTCCAACCATGCACAAGCAAAATATCACAGAAACAAAAATAAATCTCTCACTAAATTTTTTGTCAAATGATGGATTGATTGAACAGAGAAAAAAGGCAGTACTGTTATAAATGATGAATCTGGATTTTCAACAATATTCAGATTCATACAAATTTTAAGTGAATTGATTTTATTGCACAGTGACAGACAGACACTGAGAGAGTGTCACAATGACAGAGAAAGAAACAGAGCGACAGACAAAGCAATGCCATCTGGACTGTCAAATATATACATGTACGTGTTAATTTTCTGTGTACAGTACTTCACTACTTGGTTCTGACCGGAGATAAACAGAAAAATAAAGAAAGGTAATTTGCATGAATGGAACAAAGCCTGCCCATGTGTGTTCGTCCCTAGTTTCATGCTGACTGCATTGTAGAGAGGTAACGCGTTCGCCTTGTGTCAAGTAAACCCGAGTTCGAACCTGGGTACAGGGGATTTTTCCTCTCACTTTGCACTAGGCCTTACGGTCTGAACGTGGAGTCTTTCGGATGAGACGATAAACCGAGGTCCCGTGTGCCCATGCACTTAGCACACGTTAATCCCAATGGCAACGAAAAAGTTGTCATTTGGTCAAAATTTACCCACCCCCCTTTCCTTCCTTATCAGTCACACAAAAATTGCATGCAAAAAAATAAATAAAAATTGGGTGGCGCACCTCTGGTTGCGATGCGCTCTCCAGGTGGGAGCAACCCGAATTTCACTGAGACGCCTCTGTGACTATAGTACCTAATACCTAATTTATTCGTTTCTCACCACTGACGATGGCATCGGCGGCCAGGTGTGTGACGATCACCTGGTGAGCCTCGTTCCATCGGCCTGCCTTCAGCAGGTGAGTGGCCTGCTTTCTGTGTTGGCCCAGGTAGCCTGCCTTGGTGGCCTGCACAATATACATACACATGGGTGCAAATGGGAGGTCCCAAACACTGAAACGACCATTTCCAGAGCTTCAGACTTCATGGGTCATATGACCCCTGACAACAGAAAATGAGGGGTCATTTTTTAAAATGATGGGCCAATAATGTGTTACTAAAACTTCAACCTAAATTTCAGTACAATGCCGCAATACAATAAGCTTACACGCATGCGCACGTCCACACACACACACACATATTATGTGTATTATTATACACAGTAAGTGTACGAACATAACAGAACTTGAATTCATTGCTTTAAAAAGTCAAGGTAGTATTTGGCATACATATTAATAAGAGACAGACACAGAAAGAAATTTAGATGTTTAAACGTAGCCGACAAGTTTAGTCATGTGGTCTAGTTGTAGATCTAGAAAAAGAAATAGACCAGGCGAGTCTTTGTGGTTACAAAACAAACTTAGACTGAATGACGTGACGCATTTGTGACCTGATGGAAAAAGAAAACAAAATCAGAATGAAATGACGATATATCTCTCCACTCATGCTTAATAATTAGCATGCGCCAGATGGGAGCATTACAAGATGCTAACACGCATCATTCTGAACAATTACCTGTGAATGGCGCGGGCGCGCCAACCATCTGAAGCTCTGAATTTCTGAAACCCCCCAAACTCCAAATGAAAAGTTGTGTGTACGTAATTGATTTCCAAGCTCTGCAATAAAGACGTTTTGCTCACGTCTCTGATTCCGCAATTTTTATCCACCCCAAAAAACAGAAACCATATTTTTGGGCACTCTGAAAACCAGGAGCCATATTTTGGGTCATTAAAAAACTGGAAATCCAGTTAAAAAACACCCCTACATACATGGCCTGCAAGTGACCAAAAAGTTTGCCTGAACTTTCCATCTTAACCTTTGATATACTGGTCACCTCAAGAGCACAAGTCCATATGGTTTATTTATCTTCACCACCGCCTGAACCCAGGCTTCAGACACACCCACATGCACCCCTGATACAATCACCAATCATAGCCATGGACACAGTCAATCACCAATCATAGCCATGGACACAGTCAATCACCAATCATAGCCATGGACACAGTCAATGGTGGGGCAACATGTTTCCTTGGACTTGAGAGAACAACAAAAACCCTGTCAACTGAGCACTTCGTTTGTCACTAACCTTGGCAGAGTGGATCCACTGTGGGGGCAGGTTAAGACGCTGGATCACAAACTCCTCCTGCTCTTTGTACTCCGCTTCCTCTGACAGTTGGATGTGACGGCCCAGTAATGCCTTGATTGCTGCCTCTCTCCTGTCAACACAAAACAGTAGTATTCTGTGGTTTACTGATCGTTTGCTATATGTTACCCGATTTCACGTACCGGGTCTTAACTCGCAAGCAGCAATTGTGGTAGAAGCCCGAAAAAGGTTCAGTGAATCAAAAGTATGGATTTTGAGTTTTCACTTAAAATGGATTCTGCCACCATTAAACTTCAACTTCATGCATTGGACTAATTGAAATTCAAATTGTAAATGCATTAAAACACATTTTAAATGACATACCCCATGGCAATTATCCTATTTAATCGCCCGTAAACACTCAATTTTTGATTGAAAACTGTAAACTGAAACCCTGATCGGGCCCCATCATGTTATATGTCTCTGGAAAGCTCGTGACTTTAACCTGCTTCTGCTCGAGTGCTTGTTTTGAAATCTAACCAATCAGAAGCATGGTATTGGAAAAGTTAGGCGTAGTTGGTGTGCAGGGACACAGTGGTAGAGGCACACACACATACACACACTAAGGGGCACTGACTGTTTTGGGAGGTGGATGTGCAGCAGGGGGAAGATGGCCCAGTGCCAGAGGCCCAGGGACTCCAGCTGAGCGGCGTAGTTGGCGTGCAGGGAGGCACAGCGGTACAGGGACAGGTGGTGGAAGTCCAGCGCTTGCAGCACGCAGTGCAGGTGCCAGCTGAAAGTAGATTTCATGATCTTCAGTCTAGGTCAGTGTTAATTTGGACACATATGATGTGCCTCTGACAGTCACACTCAAAACTGACATCTGAAGCACTGACTGTCAGACCAGTGCATCACTAAACATATCCATGGATGCAACTACACAAAAAGAAAAAACCTGAAAGGGGTAATGTCCCCCTGAAGCTGAAGCAAAAATTGATTTATGAAGGTATTTTAGTTTGCTTTTTCCACAATTTATGCAAATGTATATTGTAAGGTGTTTTCAAAAACACAGTAGACACACAAAAATCTTGTTTGACATAAAAAAAAAAAAAGGAACTTCCTGTTCTGATAAAAGTCAAAAACAGGAAATCCTTGTATACCAGGAAAAGTTACACCCATGCATATCAAATGTTCACCTGACACACAGTTTTAAAAAAAATGTTAAAGACTTGAAAAGAGAGACCCCTGAAAATATCCAGGTGATCCAAAAATCTAGATTTATCTTCCGATTTCAAAAATAAAATTAACACTGCCAGCTGATGTTGCAATAAAGTCCATTTCTTAGCTCAGAATCAACTGCTTCTTTTCTCTCTCTAACGTTCTAATAATAATAATAATAATAATGACAAGTTATTATTATAAATAATACGGGGCTCTAAGCGCTTCACAAAGAAGCTAAAAATCTGAGCAAAAACAACAAAACAATGCACTTATCATAAGGAACAACCCGAAACGAAATCACGATAACTACATTTACGTCACACCCCCCCCCCCCCTTCACACTCCCCTAGAATCCAAACCATTACAAATAGCGTTTTCCACGCAAAAGGCATTTTCTCACACTACCCCCCCCCCCCCCCCCTCCTCTGCCCCCCCGTCCCATTCACCATCCCCCTTCATAGACCTCAAGTTGACCTACTTTTCATAGATCTCCCAGCACGCATGCATGTATGCAAACCAGACCTGCCTACCCCCAATTTCTTTTTTAGGTACTCCATGAAATAAAATTCCGTACATTTTCAAAAAATTCCGTCATGCAAAATGACGAAAAACACTCGATTTTGACCGATCTTAGAAAAATTTTGCTGTATTAATTTTCCATTTACCGTACTGCAGTACTGGGGCTCAAAATCGTGTACAAAATACGGAAAAATCGTATGGGTAGGCAGGTCTGGCACACATGCAACATTCTTTTTTGCAAAAAGTATATTACCACACACACCACCAAATGTAAAAGCTCTAGCCTAGTCTAGCACAGCACATACACAAGACCATAATTTTTTTTATTACAAACATATTTTCAGCTGAATTATTTTTGACAAACAACGCAATCTGAACTGATTAAAAGCACAAACACGACCTTTGTATAAAGAACTCTACTAACTGCACAAACAACCCAATCTGAAATGATTATAAGCACAAATACGACCTTTGTATGGAGAACTCTACTAACTGCACAAACAACGCAATCTGAACTGATTAAAACGGCACAAACAACGCAATCTGAAATGATTATAAACACAAACACGATCTTTGTATGGAGAACTCTATTAACTGCACAAACAACGCAATCTGAACTGATTAAAACTGCACAAACAACGCAATCTGAAATGATTATAAGCACAAACACGACCTTTGTATGGAGAACTCTACTAACTGCACAAACAACGCAATCTGAACTGATTAAAACTGCACAAACAACCCAATCTGAAATGATTATAAGCACAAACACGACCTTTGTATGGAGAACTCTACTAACTGCACAAACAACGCATTCTGAACTATTAAAACTGCACAAACAACGCAATCTGAAATGATTATAAGCACAAACACGACCTTTGTATGGAGAACTCTACTAACTGCACAAACAACGCAATCTGAACTGATTAAAACGGCACAAACAACGCAATCTGAAATGATTATAAACACAAACACGATCTTTGTATGGAGAACTCTATTAACTGCACAAACAACGCAATCTGAACTGATTAAAACTGCACAAACAACGCAATCTGAAATGATTATAAGCACAAACACGACCTTTGTATGGAGAACTCTACTAACTGCACAAACAACGCAATCTGAACTGATTAAAACTGCACAAACAACCCAATCTGAAATGATTATAAGCACAAACACGACCTTTGTATGGAGAACTCTACTAACTGCACAAACAACGCATTCTGAACTATTAAAACTGCACAAACAACGCAATCTGAAATGATTATAAGCACAAACACGACCTTTGTATGGAGAACTCTACTAACTGCACAAACAACGCATTCTGAACTATTAAAACTGCACAAACAACGCAATCTGAAATGATTATAAGCACAAACACGACCTTTGTATGGAGAACTCTACTAACTGCACACCTGGGAGTAAAATAAAGTGGACAAAGAGGAAACCACTTCTAAATTATGAAGATGAGGTAGCTGAGGGAGAATTGATTGATCAGCAAAGAAATCAAATGTCCAGAACATTTTGCTGCAAAGGCGAACAATTGTTCATGCTTGATGAACATTGTGCAGCGCTAGACAGATGCGGCTTAGTTATTTCTTTACCTGAGGCGATGATCGAGACTGTTGGGCGTGGCGCATGTAGGGTTGAGGATGGGCTCCAAGGGGTAACCCTTCTCGCTGTACAGCTTCAGCAGGTGGTAGCACACGTCCCACACCGGGCCCTCCTTCTCCTCACTCATGTCCAAACCCAAGCTGTCTTCCAGATAGGGGGGCAAGGGCGGAGCCACGTAAGACTTTGAATCGTCCACGCCCTGGAAAGCACTGTCGTAGCGCCGCAGGGCTTCCGCTATGGGGGCGTTGGGTTGACACTGGTACCTGGTGGGATAGACACATATCAGTGTCAGACATTTCATATTTGCACTAAACTTAACCATCTGAGAGCTAAAACGTATTGTCACAAAAAGGAAAAAAGAAGGCTCCATGAGCCTATTCCCTTTGTGATGGTACTCTGGCTTTCACCCGACAATTATATCTACCTTTAGTTTTTGTGAGATTTTTTTTTTTTTCTTAAAAAAAGGAGAATCTTGGCTTAGACCATCATTAACTCTGCACTGAAAGTAACAACTAGAGCATCAAGAAGCTAAATCGCCAGCCGCATGCCAGCATTTTCGGCTGCAGTAATAACAAACTTATTTCACAAGGGTAAAATTGAGAGAGAGAGAGAAGTCGGATTGGTTTAATGAGTAGGCCATTCGCCCCAAAACCAGGTGCTCAGCAGCATTGACCTTTGATCAATGACCTTCATTTTTTTAACAGGGCCTTGGAATGCTAAGTACCTATCCGCATGCAAAATGTGATCGTCCTAGGCCCCCCCTGTTCAAACGTTATCGTGCAAGGTGCTCAGCAGCATTTTCAGCTCCAGTGATCTTGAACTTCATTTTCGACCTTCACTTAGATATCCTTAGTACATGTACCTATTCGCATGCAAAATTTGAGGGTTCAAACGTTATCATGGTAACATAGATACATCATCAGTCAGGAACAAACATAATTCTCTGAAAACATTACCAGCTTCGCTCGCTTTTTCGCTCGCGGCTGGTAACTATACAATGTTCAACCTATGCAGGAATCACTGACCATAGGTGGACAGCCAGGGCTCGCTTCCAGTCCAGCCCGCAGCAAGAGTTGACGGTCAGTGGGCCGTCCCACAGCAACTGACCGGCTAGCAGACAGTACACCCGCTGCCTCTGCTCACTGATGAAGTCTGTCGCCTGGAACAGTCACAGTGCAATGCTGATGTTAAAGACTCTCAATTCAACAAACTGCTTTGGTCGTTATATTTTGTTTGTTTATTATGATGCATTTGATAAGTGAATGAACTACATTTAATGCAATGCAACAATAGTTACAGTGCAACCACCCAAGCATTCAATAATGTTCATAAGTAATTGTCCTACACCCACCCCTCCCTTGAAATTTGAATCAATCACACATTCTTAAGAAGCAATCTATAGACAGCAAACATTTTTCTCTGAAATATTTGGGCTGTGATAAATTTTCTCTCATTCCGGTACATGACCACACTTCTGTCATCTATAAAAACATGAGCATTTTGTAAATGGGACACATTGATGGGAAGACACAACATTACCAAACACAATCTAAAAACTAACTAAGCAACTATCAACAATTTACTTCTTTGGGAACACATTGATGTGAAGACACAACAATGCGCAAACCAAACAACTAGCAGCAATGTTCCCCCATCTCTGCCCACTTGGCCAGCTGTACGGCCACCATCTGTTGTGTGATGTTGATGTCTGTAGCCTGGGCTAACGGCAGGGCCAGTCAGCTCAATAATAATAATACTGTAAATTTAGGACGCACTTACCTCCTGACAAAGCCTGGAGCTCAAGGCGTTTACAATAACAAATAGTTAACAGTCAAAAGTAGTAATAAAAGGCTTCATTAAAGCGTCATAAAATATTTACATAGCACTCAATTCATAAATCGACACATGAACACGCACGCACAGACATAACCAATTATCTACGCATCATCCACATGCACAGAGAAAACACACCTATAAACAATTATACAGGCGCACGCACATACACGCTGCATGCATCACACACACAAACGTAGTCTCTCACTGCCCTCACCCCTCGTCTCACACCCCCCCCCCACCCCCCCAACCTCCCTCCCTCCCCACACATACAACAACACACTCACACACGACAACACACACACCTTCACACACACGACAACACACACACCTTCACACACACCTTCACACACACACACACGCACGCACACACACACGTCATGCAAGGTGCCCAGTCATACACAAGCACGCCCGACACATACAAAAACAAGAAGGGGCCATCGATGAGAAGACACAACATTACCAAAACACAACAACATACCCCCATCTCTGCCCACTTGGCCAGCTGTACGGCCACCATCTGTCGCGTGATATCACTGCCCGCGGCCTGGGCTAACAGCAGGGCCAGTCGGTCATCACCCGCGTCCTGAGCCAGGCTGCACGCTTCCTTGATCTGTCGCCCACTCAGGTGGGACAGAATGCCCTGCAGGTGACCCTCCGGCTGCAAAACACAATCAGACATACAAGTGAAAATAATACAAGACAATGAAGGGTTAAAAAAGAGGTACCTGGGGGCTTGGAAACTTGTTTGGAGTCATTTACTTTTAGGTCTGATGTGGCTGAAGAAATTGTGATGGCAGATTTTGCTGTTCTGAAAGGCACGTCAATCACTATTTAAGAAAACTGAAGGTAACAATCTTGCACCAGGCTGCATGCCTTGCTGATGTGTTCCCCACTTAGGTAAGACAGATTGTCCTGCAGGTGGCCTTCAGGCAGCAAAACACAACACAAACATCAAGTCTTCAGACATAATAATGATGGATTATCCTTGCCTGCTGGTATTAATTTATAAGAAGATCTGGACAGTTTCAATTTTTAGATTAAAGACAAACATGCCAAGAGCACATTCCATTACAGCCTCAACAGGTGCACGCTGGAGCTGTGTCAGCCAGGCCTCTTGATCGTTTGTTCCCTTTTTTCTTTCAACGTCAGTGTCATTTTTTTCTTGTGATAACATTCCACTCAATGTTCTGATGGTGTAAAGCCATTTGTCCCCTATCTCAGGCTTTTTACTGCCATGTCTGAAACGAACCCCAAACAATGAAAGCCACTTTTTTTAAAATTTTTAGTTGATCTTTCAAACTGAATGTTGTGCTGTAGTGTACAAGAATCTGCTGAAACAATATGTTTCAAAGGGTGTGTGCAAGAACTGCCTTCATAACTTCTGAAATTATTTTTGTGATAGCACTTCTGGCAGGCACTTCTCAATTTCTTTTTAATAATACATGCCTTTGGAGAAAGTTGTGTGTTTGCTTACCTTCAGTGTGGAGGCGGCCACTTCTTCCTGGACCTTGGATGAGGAGGCTGCTGACAGCCACCTGGAGAAGGCCTCTCGTCTGGCCTGGCACTCCGCGTAGCCTCCACGTTCTGCAACATTGTGGGAAACACACAAAATACTGGATTATTCATCATTTGCTTTTAAAAAATGACCTAGTTCTTGCTACTCCTTTTCTTCACTCTACCCACTGAGTAATGTGGCAGGAAAACTAAACTTCTAGGCATATCTATCTGCATGTTTACCTTATGCTCATTTTTAGACTCAAGTCCAGTCCTCTAAAACCATCGAAAAGATCTGCCCAACCCCCAAATGGTGTGAGCAGTAAAAGCTATATCAGTTTTAAATCGAAGTGAATTCATTAGAAATTGCATACAAATGCCATCAAAGAATAAGATTCAGCAACAGTAAAAGAAGTTCTAACTTACTCCACCAGACACCAATCTCATTGTAACGTAAGAAACAACAAATCCAGTGAAAATGCTGATGCTTGCACTTCACACAAACCTCTCGTTCATTCTCTTCAATCACACAACAGCCCTCACCTGTGTCTTCACACAAACCTCTCGTTCATGTTCTCTTCAATCACACAACAGCCCTCACCTGTGTCTTCACACAAACCTCTCGTTCAGTGTTCTCTTCAATCACACAACAGCCCTCACCTGTGTCTTCACACAAACCTCTTGTTCAGTGTTCTCTTCAATCACACAACAGCCCTCACCTGTGTCTTCACACAAACCTCTCGTTCAAATCACACAACAGCCCTCACCTGTGTCTTCACACAAACCTCTCGTTCAGTGTTCTCTTCAATCACACAACAGCCCTCACCTGTGTCTTCACACAGAACCCTCGTTTAGTGTTCTCTTCAATCACACAACAGCCCTCACCTGTGTCTTCACACAGAACCCTCGTTCAGTGTTCTCTTCAATCACACAACAGCCCTCACCTGTGTCTTCACACAAACCTCTCGTTCATTGTGCTCTTCAATCACACAACAGCCCTCACCTGTGTCTTCACACAAACCTCTTGTTCAGTGTTCTCTTCAATCACACAACAGCCCTCACCTGTGTCTTCACACAGAACCCTCGTTTAGTGTTCTCTTCAATCACACAACAGCCCTCACCTGTGTCTTCACACAAACCTCTCGTTCAGTGTTCTCTTCAATCACACAACAGCCCTCACCTGTGTCTTCACACAGAACCCTCGTTCATTGTTCTCTTCAATCACACAACAGCCCTCACCCGTGTCTTCACACAAACCTCTCGTTCAGTGTTCTCTTCAATCACACAACAGCCCTCACCTGTGTCTTCACACAGAACCCTCGTTCATTGTTCTCTTCAATCACACAACAGCCCTCACCCGTGTCTTCACACAAACCTCTCGTTCAGTGTTCTCTTCAATCACACAACAGCCCTCACCTGTGTCTTCACACAAACCTCTCGTTCAGTGTTCTCTTCAATCACACAACAGCCCTCACCTGTGTCTTCACACAGAACCCTCGTTCATTGTTCTCTTCAATCACACAACAGCCCTCACCCGTGTCTTCACACAGAACCCTCGTTTAGTGTTCTCTTCAATCACACAACAGCCCTCACCTGTGTCTTCACACAGAACCCTCGTTTAGTGTTCTCTTCAATCACACAACAGCCCTCACCTGTGTCTTCACACAGAACCCTCGTTTATTGTTCTCTTCAATCACACAACAGCCCTCACCTGTGTCTTCACACAAACCCTCGTTTATTGTTCTCTTCAATCACACAACAGCCCTCACCTGTGTCTTCACACAAACCTCTCGTTCATTGTGCTCTTCAATCACACAACAGCCCTCACCTGTGTCTTCACACAGAACCCTCGTTCATTGTGCTCTTCAATCACACAACAGCCCTCACCTGTGTCTTCACACAGAACCCTCGTTCATTGTTCTCTTCAATCACACAACAGCCCTCACCTGTGTCTTCACACAGAACCCTCGTTCAGTGTTCTCTTCAATCACACAACAGCCCTCACCTGTGTCTTCACACAGAACCCTCGTTTATTGTTCTCTTCAATCACACAACAGCCCTCACCTGTGTCTTCACACAGAACCCTCGTTTAGTGTTCTCTTCAATCACACAACAGCCCTCACCTGTGTCTTCACACAGAACCCTCGTTTAGTGTTCTCTTCAATCACACAACAGCCCTCACCTGTGTCTTCACACATAACCCTCGTTTAGTGTTCTCTTCAATCGCACAACAGCCCTCAAATGTGTCTTCACAGAAACACACAGAACCCTCGTTCACAACTTTATTGTTCTCTTCAATCACAGCTCTCACCCGTGTCTTCATTCAGCTCTTCAGGGTCGCCCCACAGGGCTTCACACACAGCTCCCACACACAACAGCCCTCACCTGTGTCTTCACACATAACCCTCGTTTCTGTGCTTCTCTTCAATCACACAACAGCCCTCACCTAATGTCGCATAACAAAAAAACAAATAACACGATTTTTCTCATAACCCTCGTTTAGTGTTCTCTTCAATCACACAACAGCCCTCACCTGGATTCCTAATCGTTTAGGCATGAAAACTACTGTGTCTTCACACAAAACCCTCGTTTAGTGTTCTCTTCAATCGCAGAACATCCTTCCAATGTGTTTTCACAGAAACGTTCACAACTTTATTGTTCTCTTCAATCACAGCTCTCACCCGTGTCTTCATTCAGCTCTTCAGGGTCGCCCCACAGGGCCACACACAGCTCCCACACCAGTTTCATCTGCAGCTGCATGGCCCCGTCTCTGTGCTTCTCTGCATCAAGAAAAACACAAAGGTAATGGCGCATAACAAAAAAACAAATATACGATTTTTCTCATAAATTGAGATTTTGTTTTCAAAAGATTTCACAGTATTTTGTATCCTACTCATTTCACAGTTTTTGTATCCTACTCATTTCACAGTATTTTGTATCCTACTCATTTCACAGCATTTTGCATTCTACTCATTTCACAGTATTTTGTATCCTACTCATTTCACAGTATTTTGTATCCTACTCATTTCACAGTATTTTGTATCCTACTCATTTCACAGTATTTTGTATCCTACTCATTTCACAGTATTTTGTATCCTACTCATTTCACAGTATTTTGTATCCTACTCATTTCACAGTATTTTGTATCCTACTCATTTCACAGTATTTTGTATCCTACTCATTTCACAGTATTTTGTATCCTACTCATTTCACAGTATTTTGTATCCTACTCATTTCACAGTATTTTGTATCCTACTCATTTCACAGTATTTTGTATCCCACTCATTTCACAGTATTTTGTATCCTACTCATTTCACAGTATTTTGTATCCCACTCATTTCACAGTATTTTGTATCCTACTCATTTCACAGTATTTTGTATCCTACTCATTTCACAGTATTTTGCATCCTACTCATTTCACAGTATTTTGTATCCTACTCATTTCACAGCATTTTGTATCCTACTCATTTCACAGTATTTTGTATCCTACTCATTTCACAGTATTTTGTATCCTACTTCGCATTCCAACTCTCAAACACACCATTTGCAGGTCATTTCGGCGGCCATTTTTTGCATGCAAGCATCACTCGTCCAAATATGGAATGCAGCGTTTGAGAATAACATTGCGCTCGTGAAAACGGCAGAGAAATACGGTGGGGAAAAAAGTATCACCTTATAGTCCAAGAAATACGGTAAACACATTCTCTCTCCCTGCAGGGCTTTTTTATATATCAGAAACAGACTGAATAAGATGGAAATCTTACGAGACCTGCCAACCCTCTAACAGATCAAAGAGGAATATTTGTAGCAGCAAAGAGGAATTTGGGGGAGCTGAGAGGAAGTTTGACGCAGCACCATAAATTTCATGCATAAACATAATTTGAAGCAAGCAATTTTTAATCCCCGTTTAAAACAAGTCTTGTCTGGAAGTATCACAACTACTCCTAGCACAATAGGAAGCTCTTGGTTTGTTCCTCTGCCCTTTTTATTTATAAGGTAATGAAAGAATTCAAGTTCATCTTTGTTGAACTCCTTTCCTTCCATTGGCTTGAAAAAGTCTGTGACAGTGGAAGACGAAGCCTGGGAGTTTGCAGTTTCGATATGCTAATGTGACGTTCAATGTCTTGACACCCTCCATAGGAGACTTTCAGTGTAGTGAGCACATCATACATCCAGAATGGT
This sequence comes from Phymorhynchus buccinoides, assembly GCA_017654935.2. Lineage (NCBI taxonomy): Eukaryota > Metazoa > Mollusca > Gastropoda > Neogastropoda > Raphitomidae > Phymorhynchus > Phymorhynchus buccinoides. The sequence continues at coordinate 37,296,638 of CM065691.1, forward strand.
GCACTTTCTTGATCTCTGAATGCACAGATACTTTTCCTTGTGATCTTGGCAGAAATGTTGGTCTATTCCCTTTTTTCCTCCCCAGGTAAGTAGCCAGTCTCATGTAAATCGATATCTTAACCAGGCACGAAAACTACTGTTCGAAAAAAAAGAGATTTTTTTCAGCCAAGAAATCCTTCACTCGGGTTTTCAGCTAACGTCAGATGTTAACGGAAGTACGCGACCGGAAAACGCTTCTATAAAATGGAAAGTCATTAATACGCACAGCAGCTGTGCGGCTCCATATAAGATGATGGATTTGCATGTTCAATTTTTTAAGTTTTGAAAGCGGAATTTTATGGACTCAAGCAGAAGAAATGTCTGAGTGGAAGAAATTCCGCTCAAAACGGAAAAGTTGGCAGGTCCGGCTACACCATAACTGATCCACAACTCTAAGCAACCCACCTGGCCACTTGTTCGTGGTGCTGTCTTGTGCGTAACGATGCAGAGCGGCTGTGGTGGGGGTGGGGGTGGCCACAGGACATCCCTCCTCCTCCCCCATCCGACTGTTGGCCAGGGCAATCTCCAGCAGATCCTCGTGGCTCTTCTGGAAAGGGAAATCCATCATCGTAACACAGACCTGTTTACCCCAAATTGGTGGATTTTGATTAATCCTACTATCTATTTAATTTAATACTTACCAACACTCAAAACAACTGCATTAGCCTAAAACAACCTGGAACCTTACCCTAGCACATAGCTAAAACGAAAGTGGCCCCAAGGGACTGCACCCATACCGCAGGGAGTAGCGGGAGTGACTCCCCTTACTTCCGGGTATGACGCGCACCCTTGGGACACCGGATATGTCATTCGTGTAATTTTACAGCCCCGCATCAGGAGGGAGGCTGGGAGGGAACATTTTTTGTTTTGAGTGTTGGTAAGTATTAAATTAAATAGATAGTAGGATTAATCAAAATCCACCAATCTAATTTAATCATACTATACCAACACTCAAAACAACTGCAGATTACCACCGTGGTGGAGGGTGATGCGTGCCAACTGACACACCAACAACCCTAAAAGCATATCAGTAAAAGAGGGAAACACTCCTAAGAGAATCCCCCGAAAGATGAACAACATCCCTGAAAATATGCAAATAAATACCCCCAAACAGTCATGTCAATGATATACCAAAGAACACAGAGAAAAAACAGAGGCACAAAAAACACCGGAACTCACACTACAAGGAGACCGGGACCTGCGAAACGACCACCTTCTAGATGGAAAAGGAGTCGTCTTCGCCCTGAGCGGAGATATCCCTCAGGTAAAACTGAAGAAAGGTGTTCTGCGACTACCAGAACGCTGAGGCCATAACCTTCACAAGAGGGACACCCTTGACTACCGCCAGGGAAGAGCTGATGGCCCGCAACTCGTGGGCGCGAATGGGGTTATCAGGTAACCTAACCAGCGAGCGGGCATAGGCCAACTTAATGAGGTCGAGGAACCAACGGGACACAGTACCCTTAGCCACATCGCTGCAGTACTTGGGATTAAAGGAGACGAACAGGCGACGTTTAGCCCTTCTGAAGGACTTGGTACGAGCCAGATAAGAACGAAGAGCCCTAACGGGGCAGAGGAAGATATCACGATCATCAGGACCCAGAACGGAGCGAAGACTCGAAAAAGAGACTAAGGGAGAGGAAACATAACCAGACTGGTTCTTTGCACGGAACTCCGGGAGAAAAGAAAGGGAGACAGACGAGAAGTCCTCCTCGAACTGGACGTCCTTGGTGAGACCACTGAGAGCATGCAAACCACTGATGCGACGGGCAGTGGCGAAAGAAATGAGAAAAAACTGTCTTGAGAGTCAGAAGCTTAAGAGACAACGACTCCAGGGGTTCAAATTTGACCCAGAGAAAAGCCAGAACCAAAAAGATGTCCCACTGAGGACACTGGACCGTTCTGGACGGGGCTTGGAGGCGCACAGCGTCCAGGAAGTGAGAAACTGGCAAAGCCGAGAGATTCCCCGTAAACTAGATCGTGCTAATCAAGACCGCCCTATAACCTGACAAGGTTTGAGAGGAAGAGTTCCTAGTTCTAAGCAAGTGAGAGAGGAACTCCACGAACTGAACCGTTGAGGGACGAAGCGGGTCAAACTTTCTCTCCTGACAAAACGCAAACCAGGTGGCCCAGCGAAGATCATACAGATCGTTTGTAGACTTACGCCGAGAGGCGACCAACAGATCCACGGTGCGCGTGGAAAACCCCTGAGAGCGAAGGCCTAGTCGGACAGCCGCCATGCGACCAGGTTTAGCCTTGAAGGGCAAGGGTGTCCGACCCCGCTTCTTGACTGAAGAAGAGTGGCGGGAGTGAGATTGAGCGGAAGAGGACCGTCTTGCGCCATGTCGAGGAGCTCTGGGAACCAATGGCTCGTGGGCCACATTGGTGTGACGAGAATCAAGTCCGGGTGCTCCCGGAGGACTTCTTCAACACCCGGGGGATTAGTGCCATCAGAGGGGAGGAATACAACGGCATGCACTTCAGAGAGAAGTGCGAGACAGTGGTGGCGTACAGCTTAGCGGTACGGTAGCACCTAAGGCCATGGAACTCATACTGAAGAAGACAAACTCCGATCGAGTCACCTAGAGCAGCCAAGGCCTGATACATTACGGACTATGAGTGGCCGGACCGGGCCACTACACACTGCTACGCCCTTTCGAACTGGAAAATATCGATCGAAGGGGCGAGTCTGGGTCAGAAAACAAACTGGACAAGACTAGTTCAGAATGTCGGGCAAGCAAAGGACCGATGGCGGGATAGAGACAGCTAGTACTAGGATGAGAATCCGCAAGAGCAGCAGATTCAGCCTCTGACCTAGCAAACTGAGAAACCACGGTACGAATGTGCGACTGCACTTCGTAACCAACTCTACATGCTAAGACCGACGAAAGGGACCCCCGTTGACTGGGTGAAAAACCAGCGGAGACAATTCGATCGGTAGGGAGGTAAAATAAAAATAAAAAACTGCCTATGAAGAAGGAACAGACAGCAACAGCAACATAGTTGCTATCGCATGACGTCAAATCGAACCAGATGACGCGGAAAAGTCCCCACCGAAAAGGAAAACATGTAGACAAAAAGCGAAACAGTGTGCAAACGTGACGATGACACACCTCGACCTAAACCATAAAAAACGGTCGGAACGAGACGCCGAAGACCAAAAAAAAAGGGGGGGGGGGCCTGAAGGAAGGCAAAAATCACCCCGTCGAACAACTTTAGGTTGAAAGCTGTGCCGTTCGGTGATCTGACGGCTGAGAAGGGAAGATCATGCTAGCCGGACAGTTAAAGCCAGATCGGGACGGAACCAGTCCGAAACAGGATGACTGGAACGGCCGAACGAGTCAACAGGTTGAACAACTCATGGTTGAAACCGTGAAAGAAGGAGTGCGCACTCTGACTTCTCTCTGCAAGGGCCTATGTATACCCAGGCCAGAGGAAGGAGCTCCGAAATCGACCCCATCAGACTAAGAAAACCGAGGGGACAGCGAAGTGTGACCGCCTTCGTTACTGAGAGGTCGGACACCACCTGTGTCCTCCGAGGCTGAGACTGTGAACAGAGTATCCAAGTGACGTCAGGATAACCGTGGAAAAAACCCATTTCAACGGTACTGACTTGGAAACGGTAGAGAACAGAAGAACAAAAAACCCTTTAAACGGCCTAAGAGATCGCCGGCCAATTAGAGTCAGAATGGGCCGAAAACGGTCGGGAATTTTTGATAAAACCGGTTGACAGGACCGGTTGAAAAAGTCGGGAATAGAAACCCGGACTGGGATCGTTCACTCGCGCCCGCGCCCTTCAAGAGAAGGTCCTCCACTTCCTCTGGAGGATCTCCAACGGACAGGATCGCCGTTTCTTGGAAGGCTCGGCCTCCTGTTGCCACGAGAAGACTGGGAAGGGGGGCCTCAAGGCCTTGAACTGGGGAGGAGGCCTAGAGGAGTATCCCACACTCTTAGAGCGGGACGGGAAGTACCCCGGACGAAATGGTTGGGACGGGGCTGGTTCAACAGGGCCCGATAGATAGCCTTCTGGCTATCAGCTGACTTCCTCTTTGAAGAGGACTCGAGAACTGGGGGAACCGATTCTTCCCCGAACAAGCCCGACTCCGGAAGGGGAAGAGAGCGCAAAACGCTCCTTTTCCCTGGACGAAAGAGACCTGTTCTGCGCCAGAAAGAATCCCGGGCCAAGGCACAGGTTTGAACCTTCAAACCAGCCGTGACATCAGAGAGGCTCTGTAGCACATTGCCCAAAAGGGCTAGAGAGACTCCAACGGAAGCTTCATCCACCTGATCAAAGAACTGAAAAACCGCCGGTGAATCAGAGGCTGATTTGCCTAGAGACTCCGCCAAGGTTTGCACGAGAGAGGTGGCCATGCCACAAGCCCTGAGAGAACCAGACAGAGATTCCTCGAGAGACTTGAAGGCCGAAGGCTTGAACGTGACGGGAGGAACAGCAGCAGGACCCCAAGGACTCCACCTCCTCAGAAGAAGGTTTGGAGACGGAGGGGAAGGGCAGGTATTCCGTCGGTAGGGGGACGAAAGGTCTGAATCCAGGTACCAAAAAGGAACCGAACTGAGACGAGGCCGGCTGAGAACGCCCCAGATTAGCCTCAGCAATCTGTTTCAACGAAAGGACCTTGCCGGTCCTCAACGTGAACTCCGCTTTAACCACCAAATCCTCCGGGAAGGAGGGGGCTTGGAGAGTCAAGGAGCTCTTGGCCTGCAGAAGAGAGCCAACCGCGTGATCAGTGGCGGACTCCTGATGGGAGGAACGCACAGGTACCACGTAAGGGCACGATCGAGACAAAATCTTGAGAAGATTCTGAACCGAGGACTCAGTGAGAGAGTGAGGGACCTCCGACTGAGGGTCCAGTTCCATGTCTGACTCAAAGTCGGACTGAAACTCAGAGAATTCCCTGGAGGGGTCTGGCCGTTGAAGCTTCTGATAAGGGCGGCCCAAGAGTCAAACACCACCGGAGGCCATGCCTGGCAGAGGGCTCTGCCGGTAGGGAGTGAGAGGATCACTGAACACCGGCCGGAACCGGGAGAACGTGGCGTCCTCCGTGCGAGCGGGACATTCCCGGTTGACCCAAACCGGAGGAACGAACCGGAAATTCATCATCGGAATTTTCCGGTTCTAGGCGAACCCTTTCCCGGTATGTCCGCGTTGGCCAAGCAACCGGGAGACAACCGGATGATTACCGGGTAAACACCGGGAGAACCGGAGGAAACGGTCTCGCAACCGGGAAAGGCAAATAACCGGTTGCGGTGGGAAAGCCAAGAGGCTCCAACCGTGCCATCCCCCGGTATGTCCGCGTTGGCCAAGCAACCGGGAGACAACCGGGAGAAACCGGATGAATACCGGGTGAAACCGGGTAAGCACCGGGAGAACCGGAGGAAACCGTCTCACAACCGTGAGAAGCGAATTTCCGGTTGCGGTGGGACTGCCAAGAGGCCCCAACCGCGCCAGTGCCAGGATCACTGGAGAGCCATCCCCCGGGAGGGGGGTATGGACTCTTATCGGTATTGAAGGTGCCCCGCACCGACCGATTTGACTGTCCTGGTAACCTCTCCCTCGAACTGAGTGGAGGATTTGAGCCCGGACTCAGGAAAGGGAACAGGCCGTTCCCGATCCTGGAGGTACCTCCCAGGTACCACCGGATGATTGCCTGACAGACTGGCCAGTCTGGTGACAGAGGAGTCACCTCTGTCACTAGGCAAGCTCCCCGGAGGGGAGCCTCTCTGTTCCGTAAACATCAAGCCCACAGGACGGAAACCAGAGGTGGAAAGGGATTGCCTATCCCTGTTGAGGTCGACGCTGGCCTTAGCGGACAAGGGCCTCCTGGAGGCAAGCCTGTGAACAGAAGAAGGAGAGAGGGCTGCGCCAGTGACAGTCTCACGTTAGAAGAGACAACTGGCGGAACCCTCTCTGGCCTAAACATAGAACCGAAATAGGAGGAAGATTCTGTCGATGCGAAAGGGAGAACCCTGAAACCCGAAGAGTCCAAGTGACGTAGTACAAAGCCTGCGAGTCCAACGGAAAAGGAGAAGGAGCAGAAACCTCCGAAGGGAGAGAAACTGGAATGGGCTCCGAAACCGGTTAGGCCGGTGTAACCGAAACGGACTGTGACTGGACGTTAGACGTAGGATTTGTGAGGGGATTAGACGAAAACTTCTTGAGAAGATTAAGAGAACCTGCCCAAAGGGTCCCTAGTGAGAGAAGAAGAGTCAACTGACTTGGAAAACAGAAAAACAACCGAAGAGAAACTGCTTTCCCCGAAGTGGAAACCGAGGGGTGCAAGAAGCCATAATGGCTGACGCCACCCCGAAAACGAACAACAGAGTGAACGAAATAATTTTTCAACTAAAACGAACACCAAGAAATGACAATGAAATAATATCGATAGGATGACTAACAGCCTTCCCAAGAAACTGAATAGAACAAAGCTAAACACGGAACGAACCCACCAGATAGACAAGAGTCAGAAAAGGCGGAGTAGGGTAGGCCCAGGTGTGATTGAAAGGCTGGAAAATTTAAGAATGACATATCCGGTGCCCCAAGGGTGCGCGTCATACCCGGAAGTAAGGGGAGTCACTCCCGCTACTCCCTGCGGTATGGGTGCAGTCCCTTGGGGCCACTTTCGTTTTAGCTATGTGCTAGGGTAAGGTTCCAGGTTGTTTTAGGCTAATGCAGTTGTTTTGAGTGTTGGTATAGTATGATTAAATTAGATTGGTGGATTTTGATTAATCCTACTATCTATTTAATTTAATACTTACCAACACTCAAAACAACTGCATTAGCCTAAAACAACCTGGAACCTTACCCTAGCACATAGCTAAAACGAAAGTGGCCCCAAGGGACTGCACCCATACCGCAGGGAGTAGCGGGAGTGACTCCCCTTACTTCCGGGTATGACGCGCACCCTTGGGGCACCGGATATGTCATTCATGTAATTTTACAGCCCCGCATCAGGAGGGAGGCTGGGAGGGAACATTTTTTGTTTTGAGTGTTGGTAAGTATTAAATTAAATAGATAGTAGGATTAATCAAAATCCACCAATCTAATTTAATCATACTATACCAACACTCAAAACAACTGCAGATTACCACCGTGGTGGAGGGTGATGCGTGCCAACTGACACACCAACAACCCCAAAAGCATATCAGTAAAAGAGGGAAACACTCCTAAGAGAATCCCCCGAAAGATGTACAACATCCCTGAAAATATGCAAATAAATACCCCCAAACAGTCATGTCAATGATATACCAAAGAACACAGAGAAAAAACAGAGGCACAAAAAACACCGGAACTCACACTACAAGGAGACCGGGACCTGCGAAACGACCACCTTCTAGATGGAAAAGGAGTCGTCTTCGCCCTGAGCAGAGATATCCCTCAGGTAAAAACTGAAGAAAGGTGTTCTGCGACTTCCAGAACGCTGAGGCCATAACCTTCACAAGAGGGACACCCTTGACTACCGCCAGGGAAGAGCTGATGGCCCGCAACTCGTGGGCGCGAATGGGGTTATCAGGTAACCTAACCAGCGAGCGGGCATAGGCCAACTTAATGAGGTCGAGGAACCAACGGGACACAGTACCCTTAGCCACATCGCTGCAGTACTAGGGATTAAAGGAGACGAACAGGCGACGTTTAGCCCTTCTGAAGGACTTGGTACGAGCCAGAAGAACGAAGAGCCCTAACGGGGCAGAGGAAGATATCACGATCATCAGGACCCAGAACGGAGCGAAGACTCGAAAAAGAGGCCAAGGGAGAGGAAACATCACCAGACTGGTTCTTGCACGGAACTCCGGGAGAAAAGAAAGGGAGACAGACGAGAAGTCCTCCTCGAACTGACATCCTTGGTGAGACCTCTCAGAGCATGCAAACCACTGAGGCGACGGGAGTGGCGAAAGAAATGAGAAAAAACTGTCTTGAGAGTCAGAAGCTTAAGAGACAACGACTCCAGGGGTTCAAATTTGTCCCAGAGAAAAGCCAGAACCAAAAAGATGTCCCACTGAGGACACTGGACCGTTCTGGACGGGGCTTGGAGGCGCACAGCGTCCAGGAAGTGAGAAACTGGCAAAGCCGAGAGATTCCCCGTAAACTTGGAACCTAAAGACAACGAGATCGTGCTAATCAAGACCGCCCTATAACCTGACAAGGTTTGAGAGGAAGAGTTCCTAGTTCTAAGCAAGTGAGAGAGGAACTCCACGAACTGAACCGTTGAGGGACGAAGCGGGTCAAACTTTCTCTCCTGACAAAACGCAAACCAGGTGGCCCAGCGAAGATCATACAGATCGTTTGTAGACTTACGCCGAGAGGCGACCAACAGATCCACGGTGCGCGTGGAAAACCCCTGAGAGCGAAGGCCTAGACGGACAGCCGCCATGCGACCAGGTTTAGCCTTGAAGGGCAAGGGTGTCCGACCCCGCTTCTTGACTGAAGAAGAGTGGCGGGAGTGAGATTGAGCGGAAGAGGACCGTCTTGCGCCATGTCGAGGAGCTCTGGGAACCAATGGCTCGTGGGCCACATTGGTGTGACGAGAATCAAGTCCGGGTGCTCCCGGAGGACTTCTTCAACACCCGGGGGATTAGTGCCATCAGAGGGGAGGAATACAACGGCATGCACTTCAGCAAGAAGTGCGAGACAGTGGTGGCGTACAGCTTAGCGGTACGGTAGCACCTAAGGCCATGGAACTCATACTGAAGATGGCTGCTCTGTACCCAGAAAGGGTATGGGCAGAGATTTCTAGACCTGAGAAGAAAAGCTAAGAATTCGACGAATGAACCGAAGAAGGCTTAACGGATAGAACTTCCTGTCACCACAGAAGGCGAACCAAGAGAAAGAGTCCTGAAAAAGTCCGGGAAGGCATCTCTGGAAAGCACATGGCTGACTATCAAAGCAGTCAGGAGAAGACAAACTCCGCATCGAGTCACCTAGAGCAGCCAAGGCCTGATACATTACGGACTATGAGTGGCCGGACCGGGCCACTACACACTGCTACGCCCTTTCGAACTGGAAAATATCGATCGAAGGGGCGAGTCTGGGTCAGAAAACAAACTGGACAAGACTAGTTCAGAATGTCGGGCAAGCAAAGGACCGATGGCGGGATAGAGACAGCTAGTACTAGGATGAGAATCCGCAAGAGCAGCAGATTCAGCCTCTGACCTAGCAAACTGAGAAACCACGGTACGAATGTGCGACTGCACTTCGTAACCAACTCTACATGCTAAGACCGACGAAAGGGACCCCCGTTGACTGGGTGAAAAACCAGCGGAGACAATTCGATCGGTTAGGAGGTAAAATAAAAATAAAAAACTGCCTATGAAGTAGGAACAGACAGCAACAGCAACATAGTTGCTATCGCATGACGTCAAATCGAACCAGATGACGCGGAAAAGTCCCCACCGAAAAGGAAAACATGTAGACAAAAAGCGAAACAGTGTGCAAACGTGACGATGACACACCTCGACCTAAACCATAAAAAACGGTCGGAACGAGACGCCGAAGACCAAAAAGGGGGGGGCCTGAAGGAAGGCAAAAATCACCCCGTCGAACAACTTTAGGTTGAAAGCTGTGCCGTTCGGTGATCTGACGGCTGAGAAGGGAAGATCATGCTAGCCGGACAGTTAAAGCCAGATCGGGACGGAACCAGTCCGAAACAGGATGACTGGAACGGCCGAACGAGTCAACAGGTTGAACAACTCATGGTTGAAACCGTGAAAGAAGGAGTGCGCACTCTGACTTCTCTCTGCAAGGGCCTTTGTATACCCAGGCCAGAGGAAGGAGCTCCGAAATCGACCCCATCAGACTAAGAAAACCGAGGGGACAGAAACGGTAGAGAACAGAAGAACAAAAAACCCTTTAAACGGCCTAAGAGATCGCCGGCCAATTAGAGTCAGAATGGGCCGAAAACGGTCGGAAATTTTTGATAAAACCGGTTGACAGGACCGGTTGAAAAAGTCGGGAATAGAAACCCGGACTGGGATCGTTCACTCGCGCCCGCGCCCTTCAAGAGAAGGTCCTCCACTTCCTCTGGAGGATCTCCAACGGACAGGATCGCCGTTTCCTGGAAGGCTCGGCCTCCTGTTGCCACGAGAAGACTGGGAAGGGGGGCCTCAAGGCCTTGAACTGGGGAGGAGGCCTAGAGGAGTATCTCACACTCTTAGAGCGGGACGCGAAGTACCCAGCTCTAAAGGACTTCCTGAAGCCAAAACGAGGGCGAGAGGCCTGTTGCGGACGAAATGGTTGGGACGGGGCTGGTTCAACAGGGCCCGATAGATAGCCTTCTGGCTATCAGCTGACTTCCTCTTTGAAGAGGACTCGAGAACTGGGGGAACCGATTCTTCCCCGAACAAGCCCGACTCCGGAAGGGGAAGAGAGCGCAAAACGCTCCTTTTCCCTGGACGAAAGAGACCTGTTCTGCGCCAGAAAAGAATCCCGGGCCAAGGCACAGGTTTGAACCTTCAAACCAGCCGTGACATCAGAAAGAACTGAAAAACCGCCGGTGAATCAGAGGCTGATTTGCCTAGAGACTCCGCCAAGGTTTGCACGAGAGAGGTGGCCATGCCACAAGCCCTGAGAGAACCAGACAGAGATTCCTCGAGAGACTTGAAGGCCGAAGGCTTGAACGTGACGGGAGGAACAGCAGCAGGACCCCAAGGACTCCACCTCCTCAGAAGAAGGTTTGGAGACGGAGGGGAAGGGCAGGTATTCCGTCGGTAGGGGGACGAAAGGTCTGAATCCAGGTACCAAAAAGGAACCGAACTGAGACGAGGCCGGCTGAGAACGCCCCAGATTAGCCTCAGCAATCTGTTTCAACGAAAGGACCTTGCCGGTCCTCAACGTGAACTCCGCTTTAACCACCAAATCCTCCGGGAAGGAGGGGGCTTGGAGAGTCAAGGAGCTCTTGGCCTGCAGAAGAGAGCCAACCGCGTGATCAGTGGCGGACTCCTGATGGGAGGAACGCACAGGTACCACGTAAGGGCACGATCGAGACAAAATCTTGAGAAGATTCTGAACCGAGGACTCAGTGAGAGAGTGAGGGACCTCCGACTGAGGGTCCAGTTCCATGTCTGACTCAAAGTCGGACTGAAACTCAGAGAATTCCCTGGAGGGGTCTGGCCGTTGAAGCTTCTGATAAGGGCGGCCCAAGAGTCAAACACCACCGGAGGCCATGCCTGGCAGAGGGCTCTGCCGGTAGGGAGTGAGAGGATCACTGAACACCGGCCGGAACCGGGAGAACGTGGCGTCCTCCGTGCGAGCGGGACATTCCCGGTTGACCCAAACCGGAGGAACGAACCGGAAATTCATCATCGGAATTTTCCGGTTCTAGGCGAACCCTTTCCCGGTATGTCCGCGTTGGCCAAGCAACCGGGAGACAACCGGATGATTACCGGGTAAACACCGGGAGAACCGGAGGAAACGGTCTCGCAACCGGGAAAGGCAAATAACCGGTTGCGGTGGGAAAGCCAAGAGGCTCCAACCGTGCCATCCCCCGGTATGTCCGCGTTGGCCAAGCAACCGGGAGACAACCGGGAGAAACCGGATGAATACCGGGTGAAACCGGGTAAGCACCGGGAGAACCGGAGGAAACCGTCTCACAACCGTGAGAAGCGAATTTCCGGTTGCGGTGGGACTGCCAAGAGGCCCCAACCGCGCCAGTGCCAGGATCACTGGAGAGCCATCCCCCGGGAGGGGGGTATGGACTCTTATCGGTATTGAAGGTGCCCCGCACCGACCGATTTGACTGTCCTGGTAACCTCTCCCTCGAACTGAGTGGAGGATTTGAGCCCGGACTCAGGAAAGGGAACAGGCCGTTCCCGATCCTGGAGGTACCTCCCAGGTACCACCGGATGATTGCCTGACAGACTGGCCAGTCTGGTGACAGAGGAGTCACCTCTGTCACTAGGCAAGCTCCCCGGAGGGGAGCCTCTCTGTTCCGTAAACATCAAGCCCACAGGACGGAAACCAGAGGTGGAAAGGGATTGCCTATCCCTGTTGAGGTCGACGCTGGCCTTAGCGGACAAGGGCCTCCTGGAGGCAAGCCTGTGAACAGAAGAAGGAGAGAGGGCTGCGCCAGTGACAGTCTCACGTTAGAAGAGACAACTGGCGGCACCCTCTCTGGCCTAAACATAGAACCGAAAAGGAGGAAGATTCTGTCGATGCGAAAGGGAGAACCCTGAAACCCGAAGAGTCCAAGTGACGTAGTACAAAGCCTGCGAGTCCAACGGAAAAGGAGAAGGAGCAGAAACCTCCGAAGGGAGAGAAACTGGAATGGGCTCCGAAACCGGTTAGGCCGGTGTAACCGAAACGGACTGTGACTGGACGTTAGACGTAGGATTTGTGAGAGGATTAGACGAAAACTTCTTGAGAAGATTAAGAGAACCTGCCCAAAGGGTCCCTAGTGAGAGAAGAAGAGTCAACTGACTTGGAAAACAGAAAAACAACCGAAGAGAAACTGCTTTCCCCGAAGTGGAAACCGAGGGGTGCAAGAAGCCATAATGGCTGACGCCACCCCGAAAACGAACAACAGAGTGAACGAAATAATTTTTCAACTAAAACGAACACCAAGAAATGACAATGAAATAATATCGATAGGATGACTAACAGCCTTCCCAAGAAACTGAATAGAACAAAGCTAAACACGGAACGAACCCACCAGATAGACAAGAGTCAGAAAAGGCGGAGCAGGGTAGGCCCAGGTGTGGTTGAAAGGCTGGAAAATTTAAGAATGACATATCCGGTGCCCCAAGGGTGCGCGTCATACCCGGAAGTAAGGGGAGTCACTCCCGCTACTCCCTGCGGTATGGGTGCAGTCCCTTGGGGCCACTTTCGTTTTAGCTATGTGCTAGGGTAAGGTTCCAGGTTGTTTTAGGCTAATGCAGTTGTTTTGAGTGTTGGTATAGTATGATTAAATTAGATTGGTGGATTTTTATTAATCCCTACTATCTATTTAACTTAATACTTACCAACACCTGAAACAACTGCATTAGCGTTAAGCGACCTGGAGCTATACCATAGCATATAGAAAAACGAAAGTAGGCATCTGGCCTTGACCCCTAGCCGGATGTGGGGCGGGAGTGATCCCCCCTTACCGGTCTAGCAGTGGCTAGGCCAATGAGCGCCTACTTCCGCCATTACAAAATTTTACAGGAAGCATCTTTATTAGTGAGGGAGGATACAAGGGAGGGTACCTCGTTTGTTTCAGGTGTTGGTAAGTATTAAGTTAAATAGATAGTAGGGATTAATAAAAATCCACCAATCTACTTTAACCATACTGTACCAACACCTGAAACAACTGCAGATTACCAAAGCGGAGGAGGGTAGATGCTTCAATACCCCCAAACCACAGAGTGAGAGCAAGAACCTGGGAGCTTTTTTCCCACGAACACTCTTCTGAAAAACAGAACCCCTGTACTCCCTTTTTTCCCCCTTAGACAACTAGGTAATCCTAGGCAAAAGGGTTGGGGAAAAAGGGGGGGTGGGGTGTGTGTGCCCCAATATTGCCCCAAAACATCATTGCAATGATATACCCACTAAAAAACAATATAGGGGGTGGCTGATGGGAGCTTGTCCCCGTACTCACTGGCTTTAGAGGGAGACGGCGGTCTGGGCGACAACTACCTTCCTGATCGTGAAGGAGTCGTCGTCGTGCTGCGTGGAGATGTCCCGCAGGTAGAAGCTGAGGAAGGTGTTGAGCGACCTCCAGTAAGCGGATGACATTATTTTAACCATGGGCACCCCCTTAACCAGAGCGAGCGAGGCGCTGATTGCGCGGAGCTCGTGGACCCTGACAGAGCCAGATGGCAGGCTAACTAGAGACTGAGAATAGGAAAGCTTGATACAGTCTAGCAACCATCTAGCAACCGTGTTCTTCGAAACGTCCTTAGTGTACTTAGGGTTGATGGAGAGAAACAGTCTCCTCCTAGAACCCCTAAAACCCTTGGTTCTGGAGAGATAGGACCTGAGGGAGCGGACCGGACAAAGGAAGCGGTCGGAGTCATCCGGACAGAGGATAGTCCTAAGACTGGAGATGGAGAGGAGAGGTGACTCGACATCGCCGGGTTGATTTTTGGCCCTGAACTCGGGCAGAAAGCAAAGAGAAACCGATGAAAAATCCCCGGCGAACTCCACGTCCCTGGGGAGTCCGCTAAGGGCGTGGAGGCCACTGACCCGTCTGGTCGATGCCAAAGCAATCAAGAAAACCGTCTTGAGAGTGAGGACTTTGAGGGAAAGGGAAGAGAGAGGTTCACAACGATCCCTTAAATAATTCAACACAAGAAACACGTCCCACTGAGGGACCCGGACAGTCCTCGCCGGGGCCCGTAAACGCACCGCGTCCAGGAAGTGGGAAACCTGCGGAGCGGAAAGCTTAGAGGTTCGGTCAAAACCCAAAGCTAACGAAATGGTGTTGATGAGAGAGGCCCTGTAGCCAGAAAGGGTCTGAGGAGAGAGGCCCTTAGTTCTGTGCAGATGTGACAAGAACTCCACAAACTGGACTGTGGAAGGGCGCAGAGCGTCAAATTTCTTGCGCGCGCAGAAAGAGAACCATGCCTTCCAGCGCAAATCGTACAAGGCATTGGTGGATTGGCGCCGAGAGGTCAGCAGAAGCTCCACGGTTCTCGAAGAGAAGCCCTGTCGCCGGAAACCGAGTTTTATAGTTTCCATGCGGCCAGGTTTAGCCTGAAAGGGTTTGGATGGCCTAGACCGCTCCTTGGCTGGAGGAGGGTCTTGGGTGTGAGCCCCAGCATGAGGGGGCCGTCCCTGGCCAGAGCCAGAAGTTCTGGAAACCAGTGTTGAGTCGGCCAATGGGGCGCGACGAGGATCATGTCTGGTCTTTCCAGGAGGCACTTGGCCAAGACTTTCGTGAGCAACGCAGTCGGGGGGTAGGCGTAAACCGACATCCCCGACCAAGACATCGCAAAGGCGTTGCGGGCCAAGGCCTGAGGGTCCCTGACTGGGGACACGTACAGAGGTAGACGATTGCTGTACCTCGTGGCAAAGAGATCCACCATGGGCTTGCCCCAGCGTCTCCAGACTGGGGTCAAGGCCCGATGCGCAATCGTCCACTCCGTTTGAAGCACCTGATGAGAGCGGCTGAGTTGGTCCGCCAGAACATTGAGTTTTCCCGGGACAAACTCCACTGACAGGGAGATCCCGTGGCTGTCGGCCCAAACCAGAGTGTCCTCCGCCGTCAGAGACAGGGAGGCTGAGCGGGTGCCCCCCTGACGACGGAGGTACGCCAAGCTGGTCGAGTTGTCTCCGCAGACCGTGACCCCCTTTCCCCGAATCGCGGGGAGAAAGTGGATCAGGGCCAGCCGGATGGCTTCCAACTCGAGCCAGTTGATATGGAGACGTGTTTGTGGCTCTGTCCACAAGCCCGAGATTTCTTCCGTCTCCATATGGGCTCCCCACCCGCTTAGGGAGGCATCCGTGTGGATGAACAGCTGGGAACCCAAACGACTGATTGGGACCATGCTGTTCATCCAACACGGGTCGGTCCAAGCCATGACCGCCGTCCGGAACCAATCCCCCAGAAGGACCTGCTGGTCGAAGAGGGATGGGTCCAGGATGCGTGCTTTCAACTCCCGTTGCAGTGGCCTTTTGCGCACTCTGCCCAACGGGAGGAGCTCCGCTACCGACTCCATGAGGCCCAAGAGGCTGAGGAGTCGGCGAAACGTGGTCGACTTCGCTTCTGAGAGGTCGACCACGAGTCTGTTGATGGCCGCGAGCCTGTCCTCGGACGCCGTGACCGTATAGAGCACGGTGTCGAAGCACATGCCCATATAGGTGAAGGTCTGAGAGGGGGTCAAATCTGACTTTTTGGAGTTGATGCGGAACCCCAGCCGAAGCGAGAGGTCCACAAGAACCTGAGTGTGGTCGAGAGAGAGAGCGCGAGAGGCGGCGAGTAAAAGCCAGTCGTCCAGAAAGACTTTCAGCCGCAACCCCTGTGCTCGAGCCAGGGCGGCCAGCTCTCTGGTCACCTTGGTGAAGATCCAGGGGGCCAGAGAGAGGCCGAATGGAAGAGCGTTGAACTGGAAAGTTTCTCCCTTCCAGACGAAGCGGAGGAACTTTCTGCGGCAAGGGTGGATAGAGAGATGGAAGTAGGCATCTGTTAAGTCCACCGAGGTTGCCCAGTCGCCTGGGCGGACGAACGAACGGACCGTAGACGGAGTTTCCATCTTGAATCTGGTTTTGTGAAGAAACTTGTTCAGCGGAGACAGATCCAGAACGGGGCGGAAACCGCCCGACTTCTTCGTGACCGTGAAGAGACGCGAGTAGAAACCGGGGCCCGGAAGGGGGACCCGAGAGACTGCGCCCTTGGCGATCAGAGAGTCGACTTCTTGTTGCAGAATCGCAAGCCGTTCTGGGTCTGCCGGAGGCGAGAAGGCGATCGGATTTGCCGAGAGGGGAGGTTCTAGATCGAAGGGGAACCGATACCCTTCCCGCACGACGCCGAGAATCCAGGCGTTGTCGACAAGAGCGTGCCAAGCGGGATACGCCTGAAACAGGGCATCCACGCTGGACGCAACGACGCCTGCCGGTTCCCGGCAGCGCGCGGGCCCTACCGAAAAGACTGCTGCTGCTTCCCACCGGCCGGTCGGGAAGAGCCCCTCCGAGGGAGGTTGCGCGAGCGGAAAGGGCGGTGGCCCGACGTGTGCTTAGCCACGTACTGTGAGGACTTGGAGTCCTGAGTCCTAGGAAGGTAAGAGCGCCGTCTGCGCTCCTGGGACCGACCCCCAGGTTTGAACCGAGCGAAGCGCGAGTCCGAAGTCTGCTTGGCTTGTTTGATGAGCAGAGCCATCATTGCTTCGTGGCCGTCCTGAGCCTTGCGCTCCGAAGACAGTCTGAGCACCGAGCCGAGCGCTTCCTCACCGAAGAGGCCCGAGAAGGGGAGAGGGAGGGAACGGAGTTGTTCCCTCTCCCGTACCGAGAGAGCCGTGGCCTTCGCGAGAAAGTTGTCCCTTGCGAGCGCGGAAGTTTGGACCTTGAGGGAGGCCAACACGTCCGTGAGGCTCTGGAGAGCTTCCCCCAGCGCGGCGAGGGAGACCCCTACCGCCGGTTTGTCGACCTGCTCGAACAGGCGGAAGTCCAACGGGGACCGAGAGGGAGCAGAGCTCCCGAGGGAGTCCGAAGCAGTTTGGGCGAGAGAACTCGCGACCCCGCAGCCCTTAAGCGCGTCCGAGAGGGCGACTTCGAGGGTCTTAAAGGCGGGGCCCTTGATGGTGAGAGAGGGACAATGTTCCTCACATCTGAGTTTGTCGCTCTCCGCCCTCGAAGGCCTGGAGAAACGGGCGAAGGGGAGGTAGTCCTCATGGAGCCCCAGAACCGTGCGGAACTGGGGCACCAAGAAAGAGCCGATGGACGAAGAGTCTTCGCGACTGCGCACAGCGTGGCCTTGAGCGAAACGTCTGTCGTCCACCAGCCTTCCCGTACGTAAAGCCTCCTCCGCTCGGAGAATGGACTCCTGGAGGCAGGAGGGAGGCTGAAGGAACATGTGGTCCTTTCCCCTACGGAAAGAACCGGCCGAGTGGCCTGTGGCCGAGGCCGAGATGGGAGCGGCGAGGCGGACCACATCAGGGCACGCATCGCCGATCACATCCAGGAGGGCCTGGTTGGAGGAGTCCCGAACAGAAGGAGGGTCTCCTGGAGAAGTTGGTGGAGGAAGATTTCGGAAAGACTCCATGATTGCTTTCAGCAGACGTTGGTCAAAGGCCGGAGGGGAACGGGCCGGAGACAAAGAGGCCTCCGGAGATCCATGGTCCATGGGCGAACCTGGCCGAGAGGGGCCTAGATCGTGTTCCCCGGCCGAAGACCGAGGGGAGAAGTCTCCATCCTGCCCGCGGCCCGGGGAGCCAGGGAGGCCGTGGCCACCCTGGTCCCCTGCCGGGGGAGGCCCATCCTGTCCACGGTCTGGAGTGCCGGGGAGGCAGCGGCCTAACTGGCCACGGCCCCCGAGGCCTCCTACCGAGGGAGGCCCGGGCCTAAAGGAGGCCCGGTGGGGGAGGCCAGAGGTAGAGGGAGAGGCCGAACGGGGCCGCTTGCCACCACGGTCGGCCGACCGGGGGCTACGGTGGCCCGAACGGCGGTAGGCCGCACTGGCGGGGAGTCCTTCATCCACCGGCTCGGGGACCATCCTGAGCCGTGGTGCCGGGCCTCCCGGCCGGAAATCCACTCGACCGGAGTCCCCACCGCTGGGGGGAGCACCGGGAGATCCTCTCGGACCGAGGCCCGCGGCCAGGGCAAAGCGGCCGAGAGGAGCACCAACCCCGCCTTCGGAGACTTTCCGACTGCGGGGCGGCGATAGCCGGTAGGCCTCGGGCTCCCCGGCCGGGGAGGTGTCGAGAGGCCTACGGCCTTCCGGGCTCGAGTTTCCTTCGAGGTACCGGGATGTCTGATTGAGGCCCCAGTCGTGAGACCTCGACACATGGTCGGAAGGGGGCCTCCGTCGCCCTCTCTCCAACAGAGGGTCGGAGAGGTGGAAACTAGGCGAGTCCCCGAGTGCAAACGTGCCACTCGGGGCTACAGACATGCGCAGCTGCGACTTATCCAACGAAGTTGAAGCTGAAGGTGTGGAAGACCGGGTCGAAGTGGTGGCCTTGGTTGAAAGAGGCCTCCTGTTTAAACACAAAGGCACGGAAGAACCAACGGACGAAATTGGCCGAGAGGCCTTATGTTGAGGAGAGGAGAAGGGGAAGCCCGACGAGTCAAAACGATGAACGAAAGAGTCGAAGACAGAAGTCGAGTGAGAGCGCTTAGCGCGCTGAGATTTTGACTTGTGTGACGAAACTGAACGGTTAGATTTGTCCGAAGAACCTTTAGAACAGAAACGACCTGCCTCATCACGAGGAAGAGGAGAAGGAAGAGGCAGGTCAGGTTGAACTTTATCCGAAACAACCAAAGTGAAGCCAGAAGTGGCCATAACACGTGCGTGTGCGCGTGCACTGAAGCACGAGTGAGCGTCACGAGAAAAAATTAACTACTGAAAGTTCTAGCGAAATAGAACTAAGCTAGCTGAGTTAATCGAAACTCAGAGAACCCCTAAGTTCGAAGAAAGCAGGAAAAGGAACGAACCCACCTAGTTAAGAGTGTGAAAGAATAAAAAAGTCAAGAGTGCTGGTAGCCCAGGTCTGCCATGAACGCTGGAAAATTGTAATGGCGGAAGTAGGCGCTCATTGGCCTAGCCACCGCTAGACCGGTAAGGGGGGATCACTCCCGCCCCACATCCGGCTAGGGGTCAAGGCCAGATGCCTACTTTCGTTTTTCTATATGCTATGGTATAGCTCCAGGTCGCTTAACGCTAATGCAGTTGTTTCAGGTGTTGGTACAGTATGGTTAAAGTAGATTGTCACTGTTAGTAATCCCAAGCTCTCAA
>CM065691.1:37316552-37339052 GCA_017654935.2 Phymorhynchus buccinoides
AAGATAACGAATAAAAAGAAGCAAAGTGTGCCACCTTAAGATAACGAATAAAAAGAAGCAAAGTGTGCCACCTTAAGATAACGAATAAAAAGAAGCAAAGTGTGCCACCTTAAGATAACGAATAAAAAGAAGCAAAGTGTGCCACCTTAAGATAACGAATAAAAAGAAGCACAGTGTGCCACCTTAAGATAACGAATAAAAAGAAGCAAAGTGTGCCACCTTAAGATAACGAATAAAAAGAAGCGCAGTGTGCCACCTTAAGATAACGAATAAAAAGAAGCAAAGTGTGCCACCTTAAGATAACGAATAAAAAGAAGCGCAGTGTGCCACCTTAAGATAACGAATAAAAAGAAGCAAAGTGTGCCACCTTAAGATAACGAATAAAAAGAAGCAAAGTGTGCCACCTTAAGATAACGAATAAAAAGAAGCGCAGTGTGCCACCTTAAGATAACGAATAAAAAGAAGCAAAGTGTGCCACCTTAAGATAACGAATAAAAAGAAGCACAGTGTGCCACCTTAAGATAACGAATAAAAAGAAGCGCAGTGTGCCACCTTAAGATAACGAATAAAAAGAAGCGCAGTGTGCCACCTTAAGATAACGAATAAAAAGAAGCAAAGTGTGCCACCTTAAGATAACGAATAAAAAGAAGCAAAGTGTGCCACCTTAAGATAACGAATAAAAAGTAGCAAAGTATGCCACCTTAAGATAACGAATAAAAAGAAGCAAAGTGTGCCACCTTAAGATAACGAATAAAAAGAAGCAAAGTGTGCCACCTTAAGATAACGAATAAAAAGAAGCGCAGTGTGCCACCTTAAGATAACGAATAAAAAGAAGCGCAGTGTGCCACCTTAAGATAACGAATAAAAAGAAGCGCAGTGTGCCACCTTAAGATAACGAATAAAAAGAAGCAAAGTGTGCCACCTTAAGATAACGAATAAAAAGAAGCAAAGTGTGCCACCTTAAGATAACGAATAAAAAGAAGCAAAGTGTGCCACCTTAAGATAACGAATAAAAAGTAGCAAAGTGTGCCACCTTAAGATAACGAATAAAAAGAAGCAAAGTGTGCCACCTTAAGATAACGAATAAAAAGAAGCAAAGTGTGCCACCTTAAGATAACGAATAAAAAGAAGCGCAGTGTGCCACCTTAAGATAACGAATAAAAAGAAGCACAGTGTGCCACCTTAAGATAACGAATAAAAAGAAGCGCAGTGTGCCACCTTAAGATAACGAATAAAAAGAAGCACAGTGTGCCACCTTAAGATAACGAATAAAAAGAAGCAAAGTGTGCCACCTTAAGATAACGAATAAAAAGAAGCACAGTGTGCCACCTTAAGATAACGAATAAAAAGAAGCAAAGTGTGCCACCTTAAGATAACGAATAAAAAGAAGCAAAGTGTGCCACCTTAAGATAACGAATAAAAAGAAGCAAAGTGTGCCACCTTAAGATAACGAATAAAAAGAAGCAAAGTGTGCCACCTTAAGAATAAAAACAAGCAAAGTATATATGTAAAATATGATACAATAAATATTCATTGGGTTTTTCCCCCTCTAATCCGAGTTGATTTGTTTCTCTAAGCTGAGTTGAAAACTCTTTTAAAGAATCTTTGCTATAAATATAGGTAATCATTTTATATGCCTTGGCTTTGTTAAAAGCTGTTTGCTTTTCAGGTTGAGAAAAGCATTTTTTCTGATTTCTTAGTGTTTTACACACACATATTTTGATATTGTTTTGAGAGAAAAAAAGTCATAGTATGTGTACCATAACTTATTTTTCTTCTTGGTATTGTTCTTACACTTACAGGCAGTGAAAGTGTTGAAAGTGAACACCACAATAGAGATGCTGGTTCGCTACTTTCCATATGGTAAGTTGGTCTTTAACTCTTCTTAGCTCCATGAGCGAATACATTCGCCCAGCACATCTCTACACTCCTACCAAATGCAAAGACATTCACTGCCAAGTAACCAGCCATGTGTTTGTCTATTTTTAGAGCATATATAAATGATTTTTTCCGTTAAAGCTACGCATGCACACTGAAAAAAATAGTTGCTCCCCTCTTGCCGGTTGAGGTGCAAGGGACAACCAAGATTGTCAAAACATATGTGGCATTAGAAGAGTTAAAAAGATGACATTGGTGAGTCATCTCTTTCTTTTAGTTTTAATCATTCTCTCTGTGTTTGTCTGTTTGTTTTTCTCACTGTATATTTTCAATTTAAAAATTGACTTGCCAGGTAAGGAAGCTTAGAATGTTTCACAACATTTTTTTAATGGTTAAAATATATTTTCTGATTGATGTTTTGAAAAGTATATTTTCTTTGAAAGGAAAAAACACAACATACTTTAATGTTTAAAAGGTTGGGAAAGCTATATTATTTTGCAGTCGCAGGAAAGTGTTTGAAATAAATGTGGCTTGTGAAAGTTAGTATATTTTGATAAACTGTCTACACACCTGCTCGCTCCCTACGTTCTTCCTCTGACAGCTGCACACTCAAGGTTCCTCGGGTCCACACGAAATCTTTTGGTGAAGGATCCTTCTACTATTTAGCACCTCACTTATGGAATTCCCTCCCACAACATGTCCGCTCATCTGACTCTATCTCCGCCTTTTGCTCTGCCCTTAAAACTAACTTGTTTCGGACATATTATGATTGATTAGTGTTTGTGTGTGAGGTGGGTGTTCTTGCAAAATTTGTCTATTATAATTAGTCACGTAACTGGCAGTATGATTTTATTTCAGCTTGCAGTATTGTATCTAAACTTGATTGAGAAGGTGAATGTGGTCTATGTTTCTTCTTAGAATTTTCATATTGTAACTATTTTACTCTTGTATAATTAATTGTGTGTGAGTGTGTGCATGCGTGTATGTGTGCGTGCGTGCGTTCATGTGTGTGTGTGTGTGTTTGTGTATGTATATGTGTGTGTGCAGGCGTGCGTACGTGCGTGCGTGCGTGCGTGCGTGCGTGCGTGCGTGTGTGTGTGTGTGTGTGTGTGTGTGTGTGTGTGTGTGTGTGTGTGAGGAAGTAAGAGAACGTTGCGTGCAATCATCGTGTTTATCTTACTTTCTAATGATTCATTATTTGTTTGCCTTTAATGTTCTTGTTATCAATGTAAAGCGCACTGAGCTCATGTGAGAAAGAGCGCTATATTTATTATTATTATTAAATGAGTGGACAGGTGGTACAGTGGTGCTAAAAATAAACGCAAAACAGTTGTGCAAACACTTAAGGCATTCTGAATGAGAGAATGCACCTGAATTGGCTTCTTCTCAAGTTACGCCAATACTAAGTTTTATTATGCAAGCTTTGTTTTTACTTATTATTCCAAGTGAGTTCTTTCCCTTACATGGCAGACTGTAGTTTTTGTACTGTAGTTTTTGTCAATGAAAAACGTTTTTTTTTTCCGCTGTCCATCTTCTTGGTTGTACAGTGGTGTTGCTCCCACGCCACTCATTCTGAGACCCAACTTGCAGCCACACCCTGATTTGTCAAGTCGCAGAGTCTGAATGTTTTAAAGAAAAAGATGTTTGCAAAGTTTGGAATGATTTAAGGAAGGAACCCTTGGTGTGCAGCCATTTTCATTGCGATTTGATCCCACTCTTTTATTTTGCTTGCAATGTATCATTTGTGTGTTGCACAGGCTATAACCGAACCTACGACAAAAACCGTTACCAGTCACTGGCGTCCAATCCTTCCCCAGGCTACAGCCGTTGAAGAGGTCAAGGATTCATCTTCTTCTTCTTCTTCTTCTTCTTCTTCCAGTAATGTCCACCTGCTGTTTATCGGCAATTATTGACATATACAGGGGTTCAAAGACGAAGATGCGCAGCACGGGATGAGATAGGATTTGAGAAATATATTAGATAATAGAAAAGCGTTTGTTGTTTACAATGATATTGAAAGGATATGAAGAGAGTAATTTGGTTGGGTATTTTATAAGTTCAGATAGGTATTAAATATTAGATAATCATTTGTTGTTTTAAGATGATATAAAACATGAAAAGATGAACTTGGCTGAGTATTTTGTAGGCTTGAAATGGGTGGGGGAGGGGTTGAGTAAAATTTGAGTGAGATGCTAGATGGAAGAAGGAAAAAGTCATGCACGACGTTCGGGCCTCACATGATGCATGCAGAAAAAGATATGTTTGAGTCATGCACGACCGTTATGCATACCCGGTTCAGCCAGGAACACCCGGGCCCCACACGATGCATGTAGAGGGGACTATGTATATGAATCATGCGTGACCGTGAAGCAGGCCCCACATGGTGCATGCGCGAAAGTGAGATGTTTTTATGTGCAGTGCTTCAGCACCCTTGAGGTGAAGGTGCTGAGCGTGGGTGACTGGACTATTTCAGGGGACAGATTATTCCAGTCACAGACAGTGCGGGGGAAGAAGATGTTAGTGGTTTGGAATCCCTTGAATCTGGTCGGCTTGATCCTGCAACGATTAGTGGAGACCGGGGTAAGGAACTTTTCTGCTGGGAGAGCTGGAACGAGGCCCTCGGCAATCTTATAGAAAAGGCTGAGGCATTGGCGCCTGCGTCTTTCCTCCAGGGGAAGCAGGCCTAGTGTCCTGAGCATGCCACTCACGCAGCCTGGTTTTATGGACTTGTAGTCCCTGGCTACAAAGCGTGCTGCTTGGCGCTGAACTCTCTCCAACCTTTCAATGTCCTGTTTCTGGTACGGATCCCACACCGTCGCACTGTACTCCAGTCTGGATCGGACCAATGCCATGTATGCCAGGCGTCTGCATTCTCTAGGACAATTCAGGAGATTCTGGCGGAGGAATCCTAGTGTCGATCCAGCTTTACGGCATATGTTCGAGATGTGGGAAGACCACTTCAGGTCACTTGAAATCTGGACTCCAACTGAACTTTTATACCACCGTGCAAATGTTAAAGCAATTCTGCGCAGCAGTTCATGTGATATTGCGACAGACAAAAATCCAAGGTCAAAGGTCTATGTCAACGAGGTTGCTGAGGTCAACAATACTTAGCATTATGCAGTTCATATGATCTTAGCTTAGTCTACCTACTTGCCAAATTTGGAAACTGTATCTGCCACAATATAGAAGATATGACCCAAACAAATGATTGACGATATTCAAGGTCAAGGGTCAAGGTTAATTGGGTAAAAGTGACCCTGTATACCTAATCACCTTAATACACCAACATACCAAATTTGGGGACCATAACTGTAAAAGAAATGGCCAAGACAAAAATTGCATGTTGAAGGTCAAGGTCATTGGTTCATTTTGTTATGCAAATCATCTTTCTTGAAAGCTTGTATAAACATCCATATGTATGCACAGTTTGAGCAACGAGCGACTCATAGATACCGAGAAAAAGCCAACATTAAGGTTACCACAGACGGACAGACACGCACACACACACGCGCACACGCACACGGACACCCGAAAAACCGAAGAAGCATGAGAAAGACTCACTTCGTGACCAAAATGATTCAGGCTATATTTTTAAAGCAAAAATCACAGGAAAGGAAATTGAAAAATCAAGTTCAAGGAAAGATCACGGAAAAGTTGAGTGAAAAGCTTTCCTTTCCTTCGTTAGTCAATGTTTGTCAATAAAATAAAGTAATTCTTTTCATTATACACGTAATTATGTGTTGCCTTTGCATGGAGTGATTCAGTATTACGGGCACCTCACTATTACGGACAGTTTTGACCAATCTGTTGGGTGTCCGGTTTACTGAGGTTCGACTGTATAAGATTGTGGCACATTTTTGATATTCATGAACAAGACAGTAGTAAAATAAAACAAACACCGATAACTTTTCTGGCGAATTTTCAACTTTGAAATACAGTTTTCATCAGGCCATTGTGAGTGACACAAAGCTCATATTTTCATGATATTTGATATGATGGATAGTGGTTGATATGGCAGGGTATATACCCTGAGATGGCTTACCATGGTCCACAGGGTTATTATAACAGCTCTGGTTACTCCGCACATTTTGAGTAATAGCTTTCTACACAATCATTCAGGCCTCTGCTGCACTTCAAAATAGATTATTATGCTCTTTAATTTTTTGACTGCTACACATTTTTAGTGAGTTATGCCTGGCGGTTTTAATGATAATAATAATAATAATAATAATAATAATTTCATTTATATAGCACGATACATATCATGCTAAAAGCAAGCTCAGCGCTTTACAAACATTGATGAAGCCATGTAAAAAATAAAAAAAAATTAACAAATTGACACACCATGTTTCATAACAATCATATAGAATAAAAGTAATATTATTTAATGACACATGAGAGAGAGAGAGAGAGAGAGAGAGGAGGTGTGTGTGTGTGTGTTAGGACTACAAATTTCACACCAAGACTGTTGTAGTAAACACGATTCACTTGGACACAGCAATGTAGAAGTTTGATTGGATGAAGGTGTGAATAGACACCGGCTAATGCTGAAGACTACTACATTTTTACATTTTTTATTTTTTATTTATTTTGTGTGTTTGTGTGTGTAAAATGGAAAAAAGTGGCAGTTTGCTTGCAAGTACAGTTATTTTCTTCAAATTTTTCATTTCCATTTTGTTAAGGAAATCCCCCAAAATACAGGATTGATATTTTTCTATCTCTCTTTCTCTTTTTCGTTAGTTCTCATTACTAACCAAATGTGATGTAAGTAAGATATGTTAACAGTCTGAGACGATTATAAATTCTTTTTATCTTTTGTCGGTGAAAGTGTATCTTGTACATATGAAATGTGTGTCAGCATGTAATATAGGAATACATGTATTTTATGCATTGTGTTGGATGAGTCATTCAGATGTAAAAAAAAATCTTATATCTATGAAACTTATTCCTAAAGAAGAAACATTGTGACTTTATTAATGGAATTTACAATTGGTCACATACATGTTTACCAATGATGGAGTTATGGAGCTCTGTACAACAGAGAGAGAGAGAGCGGTCAATAAAATGTGTTGATAATTATGTTGGCTGTGTTCCTCTGTGCATTTCTTTTCATGTTGCATGTTGTGTTAAGAATCATGTAAGGAATTATTATTTTGATTACGTTTTACCATTTACAAAAATTATATTAACCTTTAGTTATATTTTGGTGCATTGTAATTTGCAACAACACATATTACAGATGCGTTCAGACATGTGACATGTACAAACCTTTGCTCCATTATGCACACACACACACACACACACACACGCACCACAAGTAATCTTGTCATGTAAATTGGAGGAATGAAAAAGAGAACGTAAATAATGAGATTGACAGAAGACACAGTAGTGAGGTTAACAGGCATACACTAAAGGAGAGTTGTTCTGAAGTAGAGACAAAGAAAGAGGGGATGAGAAAAGGGAGGAAGAAAAGGTGGAAAGGAGAGAGAATGAAGGATCTATTATAATGTCACAGTCTAAGGGAGAGAATTGTAGACGTGGAACAGTTTTTGTTTCCTTCTTCATGCACGGTTACTTCCCTTGAACAAACGCAGCAACCATCGGAGTGCATTCATAAAAGTTGCACACGGCCTTTACTTCAAGTAAGGGAAGACTACATTTTAGCACACCCCAAGGCACAAAAACAGACATACAACATTAAATTTGTTAAGTACAGTTTACTTGGCAAATATTTGTCTCTAAAAGCTTGAAAAGAGGGCATTGTAAATGCTTGTTAAAAAAATAATATCGGCAGACACAAAGCATATATAGCAGGTAATCGCCTATTTAAAAATAAAAGACAATGAATGCGACCAGTGAATGAGAATAAGAGAAATCATTACTTATTACTTCAACAGGTACACTGGATAAGAAAAAAATGCCTTCAATGGTCAACCTATGGCGATATTTTTCACGCTAGAGGGCAGTCAATGCACTAGGGGCTTATCACGCGATTTTCTTACTTGGGCGTAGTGAGAGAGAGAGTGATGGTAGGACCACTCACTGTCTCTCTCTCTTTCTTTATCCCCAACTAATAATATAGAGAGGATTAGCCCCACACGAGCGTCATGCCCTCTGGCGTGAGAAAAATCGCACTAAGTCTCTGATTGGTGACAAAAAGGGCTCTTAATTCCTATTGTTTGGGATGGAAATCAAGTCATTGTTGTGTGGAACATAGTTATATTTTCTGTTTCGTTATTTATAGTGCTGATCTGATAAAATAATATACACTGGTTCTTGGAAAAAACAAAACTGAAAACTGAAGTTGCTGTTGATGCAAGGACAAAGTCTTCACAGGGATATAAGATGGTCATGAAAACTTTGCAGCAGATCGAAAATCCCGATCTTGTTTGCAATCTTGTTTGATATTATATTGTAAATGCTAAAGCACCGGGTTTTGGAGAGAAAAGAGAAGGCAGAGGCGGGCACTGAAGCTAAGTTGGAAGGAGGTAGGCTTAGTTAAAGACTTTTGAGGTGGAATGAGAATCAAGAGTGGATTTATTCTTTAAGATCTTTCCATGCTGGCTGTTATCCCCCCCCCCCCCCCCCCACCCCCTCCACTTGTTTTTGCTTATTGTTTAGCTTTTCTTTGTCTCTGTCTGTTTCTGTCTTCTTCTTTGTAACACACACTCTCTCTCTCTCTCTCTCTCTCTCTCTCTCTCTCTCTCTCTCTCTCTCTCTCTCTCTCTCTCTCCCCCCCCCCCCCCTCCTTCACTGTTTTTTCTCCTCTGTGACATTGTCTCTCTCAGCTACTTTCATGTCATATAGTTACTATTGCGTATAAACACACACGCGCACGCATGCACACAAACACAGATGCACATACACTCGCACACACACGGACGCACACATAAAAACGGACTTGTGCACACGCACACATGTCCACACATGCATACACACGCACGCGTGGGTGCAACATTTTCCTTTTTACAGGTATTTCCTTTTATTTAATTTTACCTAACATTGAGCTTCATTTTTCTTAATCATAAAAAATAAAATGGACAACGGCACATCGACTAAAAACGATTCGTTTTACTTGGGGTATTTTATTTTGAACGTAGTCGCTCTAGCCCTGCTCTCTCCTAGAGTACCTTAGGTGACTCCATATTGTTTTCAAATGCAACTATTATTAGACTCAAACGGGTATAAAAAAGAAGAAGTGTGTCCTGAACAGGCCAACTATATTCTGATCGCTTCTCGGCCTTTTGGCTAAGACAGTGATTCAGGAATATAATTTTTTGTTTATACCCTGGTTGGTTTGTTCAGCCCGTCGTACATGGCGAAAGCCGATACGCGACGTTAAACTGAACTTCCATCCCTGAACAGGCTCCACTGAACTCCGCCGAAGTGACTCAGCAGCAGTGCAGTGTCTCCTCGGTTGTTTGCGTCCTGACGGCCTAACATAGATTCACTCCCCTTGGGACTGCTGGTCTCGGATTCTGCAACCTGAACAAGCCGGGGTCAGTGTGGCTGCGAATTGGGATTCGGAATGAGCGGCGTGGGAGCAACGCCACTGTACGCCCAGAAGATGGGACAGCAACAAAACAAAAAAGAAGAGAAGTGAGGGCAACAGTCTTTTTTGATGGACGTTGCCCCTTTGAACCCCCCTCCCCCACCCAACGGGGCTCTGCCCCTGTGCCCTACCGGAACCTGGGCGGCCACTGGACCATGGTAGTCTTTTAGTTTTGTTGTTGTTTTTTCATTTGGGGTAATTGCACATGGCACACACGTATAATAAAGTATGTACACACACACATATACGTGCGCTTGTGCGTGAGCATGATCCACGTTTAAGTAATCAAAACCTCTTTTTTTTAACATACAGACTTTGAAACTCGGCCGTCCAGAATTACGATTATCTGATCCAAAATGTCTCAAAAGAATGCTATTCATTTAATGTGTAGATCTAGACTTTATTTTATCGGAATCTCAGACACACATAATCTTCCGTGGAAGGATCCTAAACATCTGTTAATTCTGACCGAATTGCTATCTGCAAAGCCAGGGGCAGAGATCTTAAAACAACAATAAAACCGACTACTACCACCAACATCAAAACAACAACCAGAAAACACAGTCTATGCGGTTTGGTTTGTTTGAAATTACAACCAAAAATAGGAAGAAAAAAGGGCAAAACATAGATGCTCGCGCGCGCACACACACACACACACGCACATGTGCGCGCGCATGCACGCACACATGCAATTATGTATGTTTCTCACACAGACACAGACACACTCGCACACACACGCACACACACACACACACACACGGCATGAACCCAAATACATAGGCCTACATGCCTAAGCGCATGTGGATACATGTGTGGGGGCGCACGTGCACATACCACACACAAACAAACGCACACATATGCACACACTCGCACGCACGTACGCACATAGTCTACACACATATATATATATGAGAGAGAGAGAGAGCATGCATTACAAAAAACACCAGATTCACAAAAAGGCATTTGTCTTCCGTAACGATAGTGAAGGAAAGAGCAAACAACTGGTGAAAAATAGAAGCAGGGGGCACAATTCAGCCAGACACAACACAGATAAAAAATTTTTTTAAAGATACCACTGCACTGATAATTAAAACGGGTATCACACAGCTCTTAGACATATGCCCTGTCTACCTTTGCCACACATGCATCTATGTAAAGTCATGGGATATACCAGTCACAGAAAGTTAAGGGTCACTTCAGTACTAGTTTCCTATTCCCAACCATGCTTCCTGAAGACAGCTTTTGCTGCAACGTTTCTACACACGTCTTTTCAATGAAGGAAGGAAGGAATGATTTATTGTGTGAAGCTTTTTACAGCGCATTTACAAAAAGAATACGAAACACACAAAATCCAAATCAACAATAAACATTTTGTTGTTGTTTTTAAAATAACCAGCGATAACTGTTGTATTGTTCATCCTCCCCGTGGGGATACCGGGGGGTCTTTCGTAAAAATAGTTCCCCCACCTTCTGGAATTAAGTTCTGTGCTTGTAACTTCCTCATCTAAGGCGGGTAGTAGTAGTAGTAGTAGTAGTTATAGCACAAGTAGACAATTTTGTATTTTCTTCAGCAAAGTTGTTTTTTTTCTTCTCAAAAGGGAAAATGGCATGTTTTGGTACCAAATAAACACAATGAGGACTTTCCTAGTATTGCAGTTCCTCCAGGATCGATCCACGACCTATGCATTACTGTTAGCAGGATTGGTCCGATACCTGGAATTTATATTTTAATGTATCAAAATGTGGTGTGTTACATATTGGTACAAAACCCAATCAGAATGTTGAATATGAAATGAGACTCAATGATGGAATTCAGCAGATAAATACTGTCACAGAAGAGAAAGATTCAGGTGTTACTTTTGATAACAAATGATCCTTTGATCCTCATTTTCAGAGAGTGCTGGGCAAGGCAAATCAGATGTTAGGAATTATTAAAAGAAGTTTCACTTATCTTGATAAAGACACTTTTCTAGATTTATATAATTTTTTTTGTAAGGCCACATCCGGAATATGCTAATGTTATATGGTGTTCTTTTTTGAAAAAGGCAGTCTAATCGGATAGAAAGAGTTCAAAGACGGTCCACGAAGCTGCTAAAAGAATGTAAAAACATGTCATAAGACACCTAAAACTTACAGGTTGAGAGGCAGCCTTATACAAACTTATAAGATCTTCCATGGTATTGATGACGTCAAATTTGAAACATTAAAAGTCAGAAGGCAAAATCTTTTTCCTATAAGACATTGTCAAAGTAACAGAAGGAAATTTTTAATTTTCTTCTGGAATGAACTAAGTTAGTAAGTACTAACATCAGGTTTGCAACTAATATTAACACCTTTAAAAATCTTCTGGATTCCTGTCAGAATTTTCAGTCTTCTTTTATGATTTTGACTGATTGTCCTTCAAAAACTTGCTCAGACCCAAAATAATTATACAATGTCATTGCCAAAGACAATAGTTAATAGGCCGCGAGGCCTAGGCTTAAGAAGCCTGTCCCAACTACTACTACTACTACTACTACTACTACAACTACTACTACTACTACTACTACTACTACAGTACACCCCGCTTATAGTAAAGTCCAGGGGAGCAAGGATTTTCCTTTACTATAACAGGTTTTTCTTATAAACGATGTTCGGATATAGTAAAGTTTTGATGATATTTTTTTTATCTTATCCGACGACGTTTTTCAAAGTAAAAGCTAATGTAAAATACTGAATATCAACCCATCCCACCCCTTCCTCGTATGGTTTGAGGTCCAAAAAGGTGATTGGGTTTATACATGGTATACAGTACACCCCGCTTATAGTAAAGTGCAGGGGAGCAAGGCTTTTCCTATACTATAACAGGTTTTTCTTATAAACGATGTTCGGATATAGTAAAGTTTTGATGGTATTTTTTATCTTATCCGATGACGTTTTTCAAAGTCAAAGCTAACGTAAAATACTAAATATAAACCCATCATCAAATCAAAATACAGCAAAACTCGGTTATAAGAAAATCGAAGGGAGATGATGTTTTGTTTATCCAAGTTTTCTTATATGTGACCCATCACCACAAAGTGGGTCTTAAGGTGAAAATGGCAGATTTTAATATATTAGCATTTACATAATCTGCAAACATTTACCTTTCTTTTGATATATGATTTATTGCTCTACTACAAAAAATTAGGAAGTTATAGGGTGTTAAAGAGGGTAACCCAGCAGATGGCCGTTTTGAGAAAACGGGGTGCCAAGATTTGTGACCCATCCTAGGCCTAGCACTAGTCACTGACTAGTGTAGCAGTCGCTGAGTCGGAGTCGAAGCAGGTTTTACAGTTTTGAGGCAGTCATCGTCACGGTCAGTTTCGTTTTCATCGTCGGAATCGGTTGAGTTGAAATATTTTATTAACAATGCTCCAAGTTCTCCTTGATCTGCGACTGGTAGGGTTGTAAATGACCGAGAATTGAGCAAAAAAGTCAATCTTTCGAAAGAGATCGTCTGCATCATATCCATGTTGCTTCGAAACTGCAAGCAGCAAGTTGTCTCCCTCTCGACCAATCCCGTTGCGCGTTGCCTTTCAGTAACTAGAGACAGAGTCTATCCTAACCTCTCATTGGTCGAAGTTTTCAACTCTCTCACTCTGTGTTTACGCCTAAGTTTTACAATACCATACCATACCATACTTCTGATTGGTTGGATTTCAAAACGAGCACGCGAGCAGAAGCAGGTTAAGGTCACAAGCTTTCCAGAGATATATAACATGATGGGGCCCGATCAGGGTTTCAGTTTACAGTTTTCAATCAAAAATTTAGTCTTTACAGGCGATTAAAATAGGATAATTGCCATGGGGTATATCATTTAAAATGTGTTTTAATGCATTTACAATTTGAATTTCACTTAGTCCAATGCATCAAGTTGAAGTTTAATGGTGGCAGAATCCATTTCAAGTGAAAACTCAAAATCCATACTTTTGACCCACTGAACCTTTTTTGGGCCTCTACCACAATCGCTGCTTAAGACCCGGTTCGTGAAATCGGGTCACATATTCCGAAACTCAGATATAAGAAAACATTTTGAAGTTTTTTTCCTACCACCAACACAAAAGTACTCATATTTTTTTCTTCTGTCAACATTTATTTTGCACAGAATACTGAAGGAAAGTATGGAATAAAGGAACAAAAACAACTCAATTAGTCTTGTAATCTAGTGCCTGTACTGTTTAGAATGTCTGTAACACAACTGGTTTGATGTAAACTTTCCCTTTTTGGAACGACTTCAATTTTCTGGGAACATCCTTTCAGTTCAGGTCCAACTCACTTTTAAAGACACACTGACCCAACACGATTAAATCCCTTGGTTTTTTCTGGGTAGCTGTGAACCACATACAAATTCCCCTAACTTCAAATTGAGGCTGCTCTTTAAAATGTTTCGTTTTCAATTTGGGGGCATTTGTATGGGAGTCAAACCTGGTCAAAACAAGATTTTGTACCAGCTATAAGAAGGAAAACAGGTGGAACCCGTGATTTTGACTCGTGATCTGGGGGGTCTTTAACAAAATGTGATGCAGCACAGGAAAACCAGGCTAATGTCGTAAATGATCACTTTTGACTTATTCATATTTTCAGAAGGCCAGAGACAACAGATTAACAGGCAAAAAACAGAATTCATCTATCTCTAATAGTTTGTTTTGAACAATTTTTCAATCAATCAAATATCTCTCTTTCTCTCTCTCTTTCTCTCTCTTGTGGCTGGCCAACTTTAGCTGGGTATTCGCGTACTGCATCACAAATGTTGTCAATGGTAATTCGCTTATAAGAAAATGAACTGCAAACCAACTCTCTTGTATGACATAATTTTCTTATATCCAAGTTTCCATTGCGGATGGGAGAAAAAAATTGCTTGCTTATAACAGAGTTTTCTTATAAGCGAGTTTCTTATATCCCAGTTTTGATCATAGATAAGAAAGAAGAAGTTCGGCAGGGAAATTGTTTTGGCTTCATTGTAAGCGAGTTTTCTTAAAACGCGAGTTTCTATAAGCGGATTCGGCTGTATATATTTTTTTTTTCGGATTCATTTTTTCCACTAAGTAATGAGGGGAAAGAAACATGTTTTTGAGTGCCTTTCAATTTCGTTGAAGGTGGGTAGAGGGAGTAGTGAGACTGTGACGTATACATTGATGACGTATTTACAAAGGTCAGGAAGAGGACAATTTTTTTTATTGTAATGAAGAGGAACCACAAATGACTTTACTATAGGAGTTTTTTTACATTTTAATTATAACCCAGTTGTTATTATGGGTGGGTGGGGGGAGTGGTGAGACTGTGACGCATACATTGGTGACGTATTTACAAAGGTCACGAAGAGGACTTTTTTTATATATTGTAACAGAGGAGCCAGTCCTGTGGGGAACCAAAAGTAACTTTACTATATAGCAGGTTTTTTTTATTATAACCGAGTTGCTACTATCCGAGGTCTATTTAGTAATAAAACAGTAGACCTTTGGCCGGGAACCAGTGCTTTCCTTTACTGTAACCGAAATTTCTTATAACCGAGTTTACTATAAACGGGGAGTACTGTATTTCCCTGTGTAAAAGCATATATTAACTTCCAGAATGGCCTTTGAATCTATTCATGCATGCACACGCACGTGCGTGCATGCACACACCCACACGCACACACTGTGACCGGACAGTTTGCCTGTGGACATTTCGCCTATGGACACTTCGCCTACAGACATTATGCCTATGGTCACCATGCTCACCGGACATTTTGCCTACTGGACATTATGCCCAGAGATATTATGCCTAATAATAGATTATCATGCCTGCAATAAATTATCACATTTTCATGATGCTATATATAGTTTTTTCCAAGTTTTTTCCAATTCATTTTTTTCCACTAAGTAATGAGAGTGTGGGCTCAATTGTCGACTTAGCTCACCTTTTCCTCTGTGTGAGGGCGCTGCAGTAAAACAGATACAAATTTAATTGCAGCCAATGACCGGACAGTTCTCAATTGTATGTAATGAATTGCAAATGAAGATTGTGGGCAGAAATGGTCGACTTAGTTTGCCGTTTCTGCCATGCGAGGGCGCTGCGGTAGAGCAGGTACAAACCTAGTAGCAGCCAATGTAATGTTAGTTTGTCATAATGAGTTTCATGAAAGAAATTCGTGGCGAATAGTCACGTGTTTCGTGCCCAAGCTATCAACTGTATCGCCCGTTCTACCGCATCGCCATCGCACAGTGTAATCAACAAAATTTGTTTAACAAAATGTATGCATGATCTCTCCTTTATCTACAGATTAAATAATAAAGTTCACTTTAAGCAAGAATTTGTAAAAACAGAAAGAGAGAGAGGGAGGGAGAGAGAGAGAGAGAGAGAGAGAGAGAGAGAGAGAGAGAGAGAGACAAAGACAGAGATAGAGAAAGAGGGAGGGTGAGAGAGAGAGGGAGAGAGATAGTAGAGGGAGTAGTGAGACTGACCTATACATTGATGACCTATTTACAAAGGTCACGAAGAGGACCATTTTTTTAATTGTAACCGAGGAGGAACCACAAATGACTTTACTATAGGAGTGGGTGGAGAGAGTGGTGAGACTGACCATAAATTGGTGACGTATTTACAAAGGTCACGAAGAGGACAAATGTTTTATTGTAACTGAGGAGCCAGTCCTGTGGGGAACCAAAGGTGACTTTACTATAGCAGTTTTTTAAAATTATAACCGAGTTGCTACTATCCAGGACTATTTAGTAATAAAACAGTAGACCTTTGGCCAGGAACCAGTGCTTTCCTTTACTGTAACCGAAATTGCTTATAACCGAGTTTACTATAAACGGGGAGTACTCTACTACTACTACTACTACTACTACTACTACTACTACTACTACTACTACTACTACTACTACTACTACTAAATGTCCCATGCATGCCTGTCTGAGGTCGGATGACGTTAAACTCACTTTCTTCTGGTACCACATTTGAGAACAAATCCTTTTTTTTTTCAGTATTCGCTTTTGTTTTTACACAAGTTGTGTCCGACTTGGGCCCACAAGAGAAGGCTGCTGCTATTCTGGGATCTGCTTTGAAGGGATTTGCATTGCCTAGTGTACACCCCCATAGTCTCCATCATAAGAACTTCATTAATCATTTTAACCCTTTAACCCTTTCGCCGCCAGCCATTTTTCCTTTACCTCCCAAAATTAAGAAAACAGGGTCTTCGAGTAACAGGCCCTGATTTGATGCTTTTTGGTGACATGGGTGTTAAACCTTTGTGGTGCATAAATGCGACATTGGCGGTGAAAGGGTTAAGGCCAGCACCTAGAAATACGTCACTGAAAATTACGCCACTAAAAAAAAAAAATCAACATTATTTTGAACAAACTAGAACAAAAATAACGAAAAATATTTGATCTTGCCATTATGTTTTAAACTTTGGGCATGTATCCTAATAATGACACGCCCTGCCTTACAGACCCAGTACGTCGCGTGTCAAAATCACGGCTTTCACGTGTTTTCCCTCTTATAGCTGGTCAGAAATCTTATTTTGACCAAGTGTTGCTGCCATGCAAATTGCCTCTTGCACGAAAACGAGACATCACTTTAAAGAGCAGCCTCGATCGCATACGAGAAAAGTCTGAAAACGAGACATCACTTTAAAGAGCAGCCTCAATCGCATACGAGGTATGTCTGAATGTGGGCCACACTGACCCATAAAAAACCAAGGGACTTAATCCAGCCGGCTCTGTGGGTCTTTAAGGGACATGATACAATGGGCATGGTTAGTGTTTTGCTTTATTTCTTTTGTGAAAATGAAAACATCAGTTTTAGGATTAATTAACACATAAAAACACAGTGTATTAAAATGGCATTTGACAAAAGTCAGGCCCTGGTAGTGTCCCTGCTGGCAGTGGTCAGTGGACCCCCCACAGAGGCAGCCTGGTGAGCAGTCCCGACGAGTCAAAATTCTGGTTTGGGTGCCTTTTTGGTGATTCTTTTGCTAGAATGTCAACAGTAATGAGGTTTTGGCATTATTGCTAAGGAGTTTTTCAGTGTCCATCTGCATTAAGTGTGCCAGGGTGCCGGCACTATCATAAAAACATAAAAATGCATTTTTTCCTTAAATACTTAGATTTTCTTCAAAAACATATTAAATAAATAAACCTCAATTCTAGTAACATGGCCACAATGCTACAAACATGCTCCAAAATGTGTTTATAATTCATGAAGAACTACAACAAACCTCGGTGATGTTATCACAAATGCCCACAATTACATATATGTCACATGGCAAATGTGTTAAGGTTTGCCCAATATGTCATGGTACACACAAAAAAGTCATGTTTTCTTTAAAATACTTTCCTTTTACCAAGTACAGTGGAATCCGTTTAATTGGCCAAAGCCGCTTAATCGGCCAAAGCCGCTTAATCGGCCAATTTCTCTGGAACAGAATTTTTTCTTCTTAAGCATGTGTTATTTTGTTCGTTTTTACGGCCAAAGCTGAAATCTTCAATTTCGCTTTATTGGCCACTTTTTCTCTCTAATGTTTCCTCTTTACTCCCCAACAACAGAGGCAGACAAACTGACAAAAAGGGAAAGAATTTGAATTTGAACTGCAACATTTAATTTTGACGTCATTGCTTTTGACT
Source organism: Phymorhynchus buccinoides (assembly GCA_017654935.2). Taxonomy (NCBI): domain Eukaryota; kingdom Metazoa; phylum Mollusca; class Gastropoda; order Neogastropoda; family Raphitomidae; genus Phymorhynchus; species Phymorhynchus buccinoides. Next base: position 37,334,613 of record CM065691.1, read on the forward strand.
TGCATAATTGCGTCATACAGTATCTCAATGTTCGTTTTATCGGCCGATTCGCTTTATCGGCCATATTTTTCCTGGTCCCAAAAGTGGCCGATTAAGCGGATTCCACTGTACAAAGATGTAAATGAGCTTATAGGCAACTAACATTGTCAAAATGTAATCAAATAAATGTGTACAGGTGAACAAAAACTGAAATATATCTATAATTTTTGATGTTACTAATATATAAAGACCCAAAATGGGTAACATATTACATGACAAAACTGCTGTGCCCAGTGTACCATATATGACACACGTTTTTCAAACATTATTTAGAACATAAATTTAGATACAATTTTGAATGTTATGATATCTTTGAGTCTTTTGATATCATCTGATCATGAAAACACATGATGCATCAAAAGATTGACTTTTCGTTTGTTAGATTAGGGTGGGTTTTGTTAGCAATGTTTTGGAACTGCTAGAATGCACGAGATCATCACACAGGAAGTGGCTGGTAAAAATCCATAAGCAGCATGTGAAGGCAGGGAAATCAACTAAGATCAAGTTTCTTGTTTTGGGAAAGGTACTTGATGGTTCCTATTGTAGCTGCAGCTTTCTTTTCGATTTGAGGGGAGAATCAATGCTATGTATCATATATGATACGTGTGGCACTAGAGGGCTAAAAATGAAGTGCAGTTAGACCAAATTTAAGGTTTAATGGTCTGTTTTACAGAAGTACAAGATCTAATTATTTTCACTTTTTGTGTGTTAAATGATATTATTTAAAAAATGCATAGAAAATTACAGGATGATTCTTAACTTGTCGCGTCTTGTATTAATATCAACATCAGAGAGCGTGGATAGAGGCAGTTGACAGACAACACACTGCACGCCTACTACTATCTAATTCGTTGGCACAGGCCCTAGAGCTAACCTTGGGGGGGAGGGGGGGGGGGGGGGAAATAACACACAAAAAATCCTGCATGCAAACATGCTAGACCTATGGAATTCGGGCGAAAAACTAGTTTATTTCAAGAGCTAAACTTCAAATAAATTAACGTGAAAATACTGATAAGACTCAACAAGATTTTCAAAGGGATTCATCTTGTCTTTCCATCTTTTTAAAAGCCCACCTTTTAAATGTCTGTGTTCAGTTCGTTTAAGGAGTCCATGTGGTAGAATATATGGTGTTTTTTTCAAAAGCAGACTAAACAAAAAACCAGAACCACGCCGAATAATCTAGAATTTGGATACAAGATGCAATGCCAAATGAACAAGCTCCAGTGAATTTGAAGTGAAGTTAATTCACATAATATTTTTAGAGAGAGAGGACACTCAGCTTGCGTTGGCTGGAGTCAACACTGCATGCTTTTTAAATGAGAAGCACATCATTTCAATGCTAAACAACCAAATCCAAACAACTGTATAAAGTGGGCCAGTATGTCAAATTTGCGTGATCATCACACACACAAACACACGCGTACGCACGCACGCACACAATCACGCACACAGGCATGCACACACACACGCACACACACACACACATTCACGCACACATACTCACACATCGGATGAGACGATAAACTGATGTCCCGTGTGCGCCCATGCACTTAGTACACGTTAATCCCAGTGGTAACGAAAAAGTTGTAATTTGGTCATCCTCATTAGTTACACCACATTTGGCATGCACATTAAAAAAAATATTGGATGGCGCGGCTCTGGCTGCGACGCGCTCTTCAGGTGGGAGCAACAACCCGAATTTCACAGAGACGCCTAGGTGACTATAAAGTACCAAATACCAAATACTAAATATACACACGTGCGCGCGCATGCACACACAGATGGTAAATCGTATCCCTTGTTCCGTTTGTGTGAACCGAGGACAAAAATATTAAATGCATTCACGCGCACGCGCGTACGCACGTACACACACACACACTCACACACACACACACACACACACACACACACACACACACACACACACACACACACACACACACACACACACACACACACTCACACACACATCATGCACGCAACCACTTTAACATGCATACACTTTTGTTTTCCCCCTGTCTAATATTACGAGAAGTGGATAGACGTTAAATGAAACACACACATACATATATACACACACACACACACACACACACACACACACGCGCGCGCGCGCGCGCGCGCGCGCGCGCGCGCGCACGCACACGCACACGCACACGCACACGCACACGCACACGCACACACACACATACACAGAGGGAGAGAGAGAGAGAGAGAGAGAGAGAGAGAGAGAGAGAGAGAGAGAGAGAGAGAGAACGAACGAACGAACGAACGAACCTTTTTTATTGAGGGAAAAGACTAAGCACTATACAGGCTTGTTTACATCCAGCCCTCATAAAAAATGAAAAAGGAGAAGAAAAAACAATAACCACCATTAACAATAAATGGAACATTTAAAAAAAGAATGAAAGTGAAAAAGCATGCACATACAAAATTCATACTTATCAAATAACCATGAAAAAACATCAAACACATTGAAATTAAAGCTACCCATTAGAAGCACGCACATACACACGCACGCACGTTACAAATGCACGCACGCACACGCACACACACACGCTCGCACACGCACACACACGCACACGCACACACACACACACACACACACACACACACACACACACACATTTTATCTCTCTCTCCCTCTCTCTCTCTCCCTCCCTCCCTCCCTCCCTCTCTGTCTCTCTCTTTTACACACACACACACACACACACACACACGCGCGCGCGCGCGCGCGCGCGCAAATTCCAGAGAGAGAGAGAGAGAGAGAGTTATGGATCGAGGATACTAAGCATGAAATACATTATTATGGTACAGTACATCAAGCTTTAGCTACAGCTGCTGCTTGTGTGGGCTTTCTCCTGGCTAGGGTCGATAGGTATATAACACGACCTGTAGGAGCCAATTAGTAGTCCTACTGTGGTTAATTCATAGTGTTAAAAAAAAATCGGGATTTTCCTGGTATTGCAGTACATCCAGGATCGTCCCCCTATCTTTATAATTACTAATGTCCCACATGAAATCCCACCCGGGGGGGGGGGGGGGGGGGGGGGGGGGGGGGGGCATAATAATGAAGGGGATGTGGAAATGTTATTGGAACAGTGTGTGTGTGTGTGCGTGTGCGTGCGTGCGTGCGTGCGCGCGCGCGCGCGCGCGCGTGTGTGTATATGTGTGTGTGTGTGTTAGAGGATCAGAAAAATAAATGTTATTCCCTTTTGGACGAAATGCTTGTCAGTAGTGAGTGCTCCCCGTGGGGATATCAGGGGGTCTTTTGCATAAATAGTTCCCCACCTTCTGGAAGTTCTGTGCGCGTAACTTCCTCTAATCTGTCACTCTCTTTGACTTTGCCTTTTCCCTTTGCTAACTGTCATCCACTTATCTTTCTGCCTTACCGATCCATTCTCCTGCCTTTTTTCACGAAACACTTTTTGTGTGCTTTCTATTTGTTATTTGTTATGACGTTGATATATTTTGCCCCCCCCCCCCTTGTCATCAGACAGTTGTTTTGGTAATGACACTACAAATGTGGAATTGTCGAATTGTCCAAAGCTCTCTCTCTGATTTATATAGCGCTGTATTCCCTTTGCAGGGAGCTCAAAGCGCTTTACATAGACAATAAAACACAAATAAGCTAACATTATACACATAAGACTCACTACAATCAAATCAAATATACATAAAATAATATTATTTAAACAAAGCCCTGTTCATAACCACAAAATTTGAAACAATATTACAATATTAAAAGAAAAGAAACAAAATTTCAAGGGAATTCAAAGTTCATGAGCTACGTTATTGCGCAAACACACACACACACATAACATTTATTGCTATGCCCCCTCCCTACCTTCCCTCTCTGTCTCTCTCTTTCTCTCTGATCTCCATGCCCCCCCCCCCACCCACCCACCCACACCTTCCGGTTTTTGTTATCTCTCCCACTCACACTACTTCTTCTTCTTCTTCTTCTTCGATCGCTCAGACAGTTTCCTGTCGATTATGAGCGCAGAGGCGTCATGCTGCCGCTATGCGCCTAACTAAGAAATAGTACTAAGATAGTTAGCCCAGCAAGTCCGACTTCGGCTGGAGGAAATGTTTTTGAAAGTGTTTTGTGAAAAAAGGCAGGAGAATGGACCGGTAAGGCAGAAAGATAAGTGGATGACAGTTAGCAAAGGGAAAAGGCAAAGTCAAAGAGAGTGACAGATTAGAGGAAGTTACACGCACAGAACTTCCAGAAGGTGGGGAACTATTTATGCAAAAGACCCCCTGATATCCCCACGGGGAGCACTCACTACTGACAAGCATTTCGTACTGGATTCCGATTTCTACTGGCTGTTAGTAGAAATCGGAATTCCGATTTGTACTAGTAGAAATCGGAATTCCGATTTGTACTAGAAAAAAGCC
>CM065691.1:37354052-37359052 GCA_017654935.2 Phymorhynchus buccinoides
TCTTTAATCACAGAAAGTGCAAGGACTGCTTTGTCTGCTGTAGCCGGTTATTACCTTGATGTGAAGAAAAGCTCTGTGTTCTTATTATTCAGATTCTTTTTCTCTTGTTGTTCATATGTTTTTGCTCATCTGAATCAAGTTCTTAGAATTTATTAAAAAAAATATTTTGTTCTTGCTTTTCCTTGATCTTGTCCTTGTTCACAACTTTTTTCTGTTTTTGTTTTTTTGCTTTTGTTTTTGTTTTGTATTTATGTCTGTGTGTCTTTCTATATAGCTGTCTGCATTGGATACACTTTATGTTTTTATTATTGTTAGTTATTGTTATTTTTTTAAAACTTTATATTCCAAGGTATACATACTAGAATAAACTGCTGAACCAACCACAAGGACAAAACTGTCCTTAAAATGAAGACGATGACCATCAGTGCTCATCATGCCACTTTAACCAACAATTCAACGATTCAATATAATCGAAAACATGAAAAGATGGTGTGTCTCTCTGTCTTTCTGTCCTTGTGCATCTGTCCTTGTGCCTGTCTTTGTGTCTACTTTCTTTTGCCCTTACACCACCCGCCCCGCCCACCCCCCCCCCCCCCCCTCTCCATCTCTGTGTTTTCTCACCCGCTCACTAGACAGATTCCCCCTAATAACCCTCTGTGTCCAATCACAGAAAAGTTCAGACACTGCTGTTCCTAAATAGGATGATTCACCTTGAACGTGGGGTGTTCTGGGCAATATCATAAGGGACCCTGATGCTAAATCTGCGTTTACTGCTAGATATGAAATAATTTCTGACAAACGACAGACACCTGCTTTGGTAAAGAAGGAAAAAATATCGCCTTAGAGGAAACAACATATGCAAATTAGATCTCCCCTTAACCCACTGGTTAAATTGATGAGGACATACTATTCAACATATACTAGACATCATTAATGATCCAAAATTAGTGGAAATCTAGTTAGTCGCAGTTTGTCGGAAACCAAGGACAATTTAGTTGTCTGAGCTTTCAGCCATTTGCATAAGATACCGGCATACATTGGAACCAAAGCATCACAGGCTGATCTGGATATATATTATATATAAAAAAAACTCGCAGATCTTAGACCTCATTAGCTCCAGGTATCCCAAAGCCTGAGTATGTTTCTCTTTATGGGTCCGTTACTGTAGAGTACCCTAATTAGAATGAAGCCATTTTAGACAGGGGAAGACTTGGACAGAGAAGTAAGAATGTGCATCAAAATGGCAAACGGAATCCATCCACATTAAAGACAGAGAAAGAAGAACGAACCCCCCAACAACAACCCAAAAAAAGAAGAAGAAAAGCTAAGACTGCAGCAAACCGCCCCCAAATTGTCATTTATAATATATCTTTATCTCTGTCTCAAATACATTGAACTGAAAGCCATCCAGCACAAATTACAGGCAATGTGGTAGCTGTATTGGATTTAGCATAATTCTGATCTTACAGGAACAAGGAATACAAGCATGAAAGGGTTTTTACAATACAATCATATTGTGGGAAACCAAAAAACCAAATCTGATAAATATTCAAATTGAAATATTAAGGCAATACAACGATTATAACAAAGCATTGAGAGATAGAGAGATAGAGAAAGAGAGAGAGAGAGAGAGAGAGAGAGAGAGAGAGAGAGAGAGAGAGAGAGAGAGAGAGAGAGAGAGAGAGAGAGAGAGAGAGGGAGTTAGAGAGATAGAGAGAGGGTTAGAGAGAGAGAGAGAGAGAGAGAGAGAGAGAGAGAGAGAGAGAGAGAGAGAGAGAGAGAGACAGACATAAACAGAGAAAGAAACATAGGCAGACATACAGACAGATAGATATACAAATGGATAGGCAGACAGGCAGAGAGAGAGAGAGAGAGAGAGAGAGAGAGAGAGAGAGAGAGAGAGAGAGAGAGAGAGAGAGAGAGAGAGAGAGAGAGACAACAATGAACAATGATCAAAATGTTTAATGATTAGGCCTTTGGCCCATATCACTAGAGGTGATAATTATACCAAAAAATGGCAGGAAAAATTGTAGTTGTCATAAATAAAAAATGACATAATACACAAAGACATGACTAACGAAAGAGAGAGAGAGAGAGAGAGAGAGAGAGAGAGGGGGGGGGGGGGGGGGGGGGCTGGCTAGCTGGGGATGTTTTCATATGACGCCCGTAAGCAAAGAAAGCCGCAGACAAACGAAAAGAAGAGAATAATAAAAGGGCACCGAATGTTCGTGACCACTCTAAACCTACTTTATTTTTCCTCTCTCTCCTAGGCCCATTGCTAAACAGGAAGCTGGGGGGTGCAAAGCGTGACTTGCGCTTGCGCGGTAATGGCCGACAGGATGTCGCTTACAAAGACCTTTTAATGACTGGAGGAAAGAGCATAAACCTCGGAGATAAACCCGAGGATCTAGGTTTCAAGGGGCTGTTAAATTATCGCTCTTTGAAAAAAAAGATCAATGTTTAAGATCATACTCTCTCTCTCTCTCTCTCTCTCTCTCTCTCTCTCTCTCTCTCTCTCTGGCTGTTAAATTTTCGCTCTTTGAAAAAAAATCAATGTTAAAGATCATACTCTCTCTCTCTCTCTCTCTCTCTCTCTCTCTCTCTCTCTCTCTCTCTCTCTCTCTCTCTCTCTCTCTCTCTCTCTCTCTCTCTCTCTCTCTCTCTCTCTCTCTCTCTCTCTCTCTCTCTCTCTCTCTCTCTCTCTCTCTTTCCGCCAAGCTTCCTTGATGCTTTCGCCATCTTTGGGATAAGTTCAGCTGAGTATGTTTGAAAACTGCTTTTAAAGACGTTGTGTTTTGTGAATTCCCCTAGACACCATATAAAGTATCACGTACAGTCTTTATGATGTCACTGGTGACGTCATCAGATGAAGGAGAATTACTCTGGATTATCATTGTTTGGCCAGATTGACTCACACAGTTTTCTTTTACATTTGAACATTTTAAATATATTTTTCTTTTAATTTTTCTCCCGGCAGTCAATGGGTTTTGAAGACATGGTGTGAGCATACTAATATTAGTAGCCATAGTAGTGTAGGGGTCTATTCAGACATGTCTAATATAAAGAGCATGCACTGAAGTAAATCTAACCAGTGAACAACCTTTAGGCTTATACTTCCACTCACGAAGTAACTTGTGTAGGGAAAAGTAGGAAATGACGGAACGAATGCATTTTCTTTCTCCAGTTAATGCCCCTTTCTCTTTTGGTCCCCAGCGTTTTGTGTACTGATGTAGCTCTATACTACATTTCTAGAGACCTACATTTTCTACAAAAGAGTAAGCAACCTTTTTTTGTTTGTGGCACAAGCCACAAACCTATAACTCACTTTGTCGGTCTGTCGGTCAGTTGGTCGGTCGGTCGGTCGGTCCAAAATTGTCGCACATATTGTAAAAGAGAAAGAAAAGCGTGCCACAAACGATTGCGAATCCGCGCTTGTTTTGGTAGTGCTTTTTTTATTTTTTATTAAACCCACCAAAACCCCCACGAAACCAGCAACAACAAATGTTATTATTCAGTGGGTTTTTTTCTGTGAAAATAGACGTAATTATTTATGTGGGCACTGAATGCAAAACTGTATGCACGTGCAAACACTGAAGGGTGAATGGGTTCAATGGAAGACAGGTATTCGGCACTAGCACAATCATTGTAGTCATGCAGAGACTCTGGGTTGAATGGGTACATTGGCGGTAAGGAAGGCAAGGTTATGACACGTGCTTGTAACGTTAGTTACATCCAGGTCAGCGGCCAAGGTTGCTGAACACGCTGCAAAGGGGGAAGGGCCTCTGAGTACATTGTCAGCTGTTAATGCTGTTCTTTAAATTATGTGCAAATGAGCGATGACTGAATCATGGCTTTTAAGATAACGTAGATGATAAGATGGAGGCTGCGGTTGAGAGAGAGAGAGAGAGAGAGAGAGAGAGAGAGAGAGAGAGAGAGAGAGAGAGAGAGAGAGAGAGAGAGAGAGAGAGAGAGAGAGAGAGAGAGAGAGAGAGAGAGAATACGAAATACGAAATACGAATGTTTTATTGAGGGTAAAAAGGATAAGCTACAATAGCTTCTTTACACCTTGCCCTCTCACTCACACATTCATACCATGCATCAAGCAAAGAAAATTTGACATAAAACAATGAAGTCAAGAAAATGGAACAAATATTGGCACATGAAATAATTGAAAAAGAAATCAAAAATGGGATTTAAAGCAAACATGGATAATACTTAACAATGGTGAACTTGAATTGGTAGTTTAAATTGAGTACGAAAAAAGGGAAGCCATTTTGAGACAATGACAATTTTTCAGAATAAACCCAATTTTAAGGAAGAAAAACAAAAAACCCAAAAACATTATAAGATAACATTGGAATATGAGAGAGGGACAGTGAGAGAGAGAGAAGAGAGAGAGAGAGAGAGAGAGAGAGAGAGAGAGAGAGAGAGAGAGAGAGAGAGAGAGAAGAGAGAGAGAGAGAGAGAGAGAGAGAGAGAGAGAGAGAGAGAGAGCGAGAGAGAGAGAGAGAGAGAGAGAGAGAAGGGGGGAGGGGAGGAGACGCAGGAGGGGTAGGAGGGGACAGTGGAAAGGAGATAGGAGGAAGAGGAAGAGTTTAAAAAAAGATGAATTAGAAGAAGTGAATTGAGAGAGAGAAAGGACGCGGGGGATAGGGGGTCGGGGAGTGGTGGGGGTGGGGGGTCAGAATGAATGAGTGAAAGTGAGAGAGAAAGATAACATGGGTGTTTCAATGTGTGATTGTATGCAACGTATATGAATGCGCCGTATGGAAATAATTAGGCCTATGTGCGCGCGCGTGTGTATATCTATATATGTTTGTGGTGTGTGTGTGTGTGTGTGTGTGTGTGTGTGTGTGTGTATGTGTATGTGTATGTGTGTTGTGTGTGTGTGTGTTATTGTGGGTATGTTGTGTGTGTGTGTGTGTGTGTGTGTGTGTGTGTAATATATATATATATATATATATTGTGTGTGTGTGTGGTGTGTGTGTGTGTGTGTGTGT
>CM065691.1:37364052-37381552 GCA_017654935.2 Phymorhynchus buccinoides
TTCTCCAGTTTAACTAATGGTTCCTGATAATTGATGTGATTTGATTACCCGAGTGCATTAACATTCCATTGATAGAAAGAAAGACCAGCGTGGAATTGTTTTTTTTGCTGGGAAGGAGGCATTAGAATGCATCGTTCACTCACTTATACAGACATACACAGACATACAGACACACACACACAGACACACACACACACACACACACACACACACACACACACACACACACACACACACACACACACATGATCCATACACACATGATCCATACACACATACTCATTACATGCATTCCACTACTCTCCGCAAACAAACCAAAAATGCCAGCTTATCTTTTCGACGTTTACTATCATACTTGCCCTGAAAATGTTCTCTTTGACAAAACGTCAAAATAGTAGAATATTCGTTGCTCCTTTTCTTGGCACTTTATGATGCTTTCTCTCCAATGAACTCCTCCCTCCAGCCCGGGTTACATCAGTCAACGGCTAAAGAAGTGCACTTCCTTTATTAATGAGGGTTCTCGCATCATCATTAACAAAGTAATGGACCGCTATCGAAGCAGGGTGTTGTTTGCTTTGGGAGGATTACAGATGTCTGCTGTGAATGACAAAAACGGAAGAAAGAAAATCTAACATATTGTTTGTGTCATAGTTTATCCTCTTTTTGTACGCGCGCGTGCTCGCGGGTGTGTGTGTGTTTGTGTGTGTGTATGTGTGTGTGTGTGTGTGTGTGTGTGTGTGTGTGTGTGTGTGTGTGTGTGTGTGTGTGTGTGTGTGTCTGTGTCTGTGTCTGTGTGTGTGTGCACTGCGTCAGACATTCCTATCGTTCTTCTTCACTCTCTTATATCTCGTGAACCGCTGCATGGAATCACTTCAAAACTTTTGTGGACGTGTATCACCTAACGGCCGCAAAGAGGGTGGGGGTTAAGATGCGGGGATGGGGAGGGGAGGATGGAGAGGGGAGGATGGGGGAGTGACAGGCAAAGGACATGTCTGCGAGGGAATTTTACGCTCGCTCGACAAAAAAAAATGTAAGTTGAAATTGAAGACCACGATTATAAATGTTGCAGTGCTTGCCAACCACCAAAGATGAGGCAGTGTCCCACATAATATGAACAATATCAGCAGAGTATTCCTCTCAACTCTAATAAACAGTAAAAGAAAAACACCCAACGTCTGTGTGTTAAAATATGCATACAGAACTCGTCGAAATTATTAGTAAACAACTGAAGTTAGTCATAGAAACGACAGTAGGTAAATAATCGAGGGTATGCAAGGTACTTAAGAAAGAACAGAAACAAAATGTCCCATTATATATTATATGCCTGTGTTGCAGGTCGGAGGACGTGAAGCAGATTTTCTTTCCACGATTCCGAGAGTGGGGTGAAACGCTCTTGAAGGCTCTTGAAGGCTGTTGTGTGGCAGACAACAACTGGGCAGCGCAGTCATCATCTCTCACTATTTGGTTGTTGGCTGACTTGACATGTAGACGGATTCGCGGTGGGAAGGGCGACACAGGAACTCCTCCCTCACCAGATGGGAGTTGAGGGACTTGCAAGCTGACACGACGACATGCAGCAACTTGGATCATCTCTGCTGATTTGACTTCGTCCATGATCCGCCAGCACCCAGCCTTGGGCTTTGGCTGTGCTGATTGCCCAGGGGATGGCTTCGCAGCTACATCTTCTGGGGGAAGGGCCTTCGGTGCAGCGCCACCCACTGTTGGGAAGGGGACCCCTCTTGAAAGACCAGGCCCGCCTGCAGAGACGACCAGACTTCGCCTGTATGTCTCCTGACAGTTTGCGACAACACCAGCTTCCAGTACGGAGTAGGTCACCCGGTGGCCCTGAAGACAGCCTGGGGGAGAAGACTGCTCAGACTACACCAACGAAACAAGATCAGCAGACTACAGGAGCAACTGGATAACCTCCGGCTTGTCTCACAATGCTCAAGTCTCTTACCGCCTAATAGATGCTAACATCTGCATCAAGACCAACAAGCTACATGGATGCTGACTTCAGCATCAGGAAAAGATACTTTTCGACTCGGATTCCGTCTGAAATGTTCCAGTAACTGGAGGTGCATCCTCGTCTGTAAGGGGTGTGCAACGTAGTGCCGGAATCATCTACGACGTCTGCCACGTCAAGAATTCCTGTTCCATCATCAACTCCATCATCATCATCACCACCTCACAGAGAAGATTTCGTCTTCAGAAATACTGTCCTTAAGAGGCTATGCCTAATAGGACGCTAATCTCATCATCATTACAAACCTCCGTCATTATATAGAATTTCGATTTGTTAAAAGCATTGACCTCGCAGGCTCTTAATAAACATGAATTTAAAAAAGATCCTTTGGATGAGGATCCAGATACTGATTTTAATAATTTGCTTAGAAACCTAGCAGTTTTGTTTAGCGGTTACGTAGCTAGCTAGCAGCTAGACCTTTATCAGGCAGCTAGTGTGCATAGTGTGCATGACAGGCAGTTGTGCGAGCCACACACTGCACAAACATAGGCAGACAGATAGGCGCGAGGTAGAAAAACAAAGAGATAACAAAAAGCAACATATTCGGCTGACTTGAAAGATCAAAAGATGTTTTCATTACTTTTATTTTTATTACCAAATTTGACAAATATTAATGGGAACAATGCCAACGAATAAGACACCATGAAATGTAGTGTGCCAGAAAGCAGCTATACGCTATAGGCAATGTTGCAAGGTTTGACAGAAAAACAAAATTACCGACTGGGGAATTAACTGCTGTCTGAGCGTCTGGCTTCCATAAGTCTTGTAGGTGACTGACCTACTACCAAGCCAACTGACACTTAGATTTCGCCCCCCCCCCCCCCCCCCCCTTCCCGTGGTCACAGAGCTGGTATGGGATGGAAAGAAGTGAGCGTACGCCTACTCATTAGCTTGTTGAGTATGAACATTGTGAGGACGCAAGTTTCCTTGCTGTCTCTTTGGTGACCACATATATTCGGTTGCTCGCTCTCTCTGTGCCTGTGTGTATATTATGTGCGTTAGTTTGTCTGCCTGTCTGTCTACCTTTCTGTCTATCTGTCTCATTCTGGCTGTATGCCTCTCTGTCAGTCTCTGTCTTCGTCTGTCTGTCTGTCTTTCTCCACAGCTTGTGTGTGTGTGTGTGTGTGTGTGTGTGTGTGTAGCCTAATCTTAACAACACCCTCGTTCGCTCTCCTTCCTCTTCCTCCCTCTCTCCTGCTTTCTGTCTCTCTGTCTATCTGTCTCTCTCTCTCTCTCTCTCTCTCTCTCTCTCTCTCTCTCTCTCTCTCTCTCTCTCTCTCTCTCTCTCTGTGTCTTTGTCAGTCTATCTCCTTTTTTCTGTCTGTCTGTCTGTCGCTGTCTCTCTGTCTGACTCTCTGGCTCTCTCTCTCTTTGTGTCTCTGTCTCTCTCTCGCTCTCTCTCTCTCTCTCTCTCTCTCTCTCTCTCTCTCTCTCTCTCTCTGTGTCACCCCACACACTCTCTCTCTCTCTCTCTCTCTCTCTCTCTCTCTCCACACACACTCTCTCTCTCTCTCTCTCTCTCTCTCTCTCCCTCCCTCCCTCTCTTACTTTCTTCAACTTTCCTCTTTTCGTTTATTTCTGTTTTATAGTCATTCATTATACACGAAGCAGGTGGGAAAGTTCATATCCAAAACTGCCATGGTATAAAAATTATATAGCATAGCGTTTAAAAAAAGTTATGACCAAAAAACACAAAAAACAGGCAAAACTCTTAAAGACCCACCACGTCACGTGTCAAAATCACAGTTTTCACGTGTTTTCCCTCTTATAGCTGGTAAGAAATCTTAAGAAATCTTCCTAACATAAGAGGGAATGTGACACGTGACATGGAGGGTCTATAAAGTTTAATTAGGAAGCTCATTCATTCCTACTTTTGACGATTTTTGTGAGACTCAGAAAGATCGCCGCTGTGCTAAAAATCCTCCTTCTTGATCGCCTTCAGCCTTTTCTCTCTTTATTTATTCGTCTTACTTTCTTACGCCACAGCAAGTGAGAAAGTAAGGCCTCGTTGACGCTTTATTTGATTAAAAGCTTTGCTACTCTAAAAGAACCGCAAGAAAGAAAGAAAGGGTAAAAAAAAAAGCAAAAAAAAGAAGCAAATGTCATATGTTGCTTCGAAGGTCATTCTTGCCATTGATTTTGCCCCCTGTTCAATATTAATGTTCTTGTGATACGCAAATGTGTGTGGGATTGAGGGAACCGAATGGTCAAAGCTTTAAGGACTGTCATGTTCTACAGAGATCCCTAGGATAACAAGCGGAGGAGGCAAAGGGCTATTTAAAAAACCTCACTGTGGATTTTTTAAAGGCGAATAGTGTGTAGCCCTAAGCGAATCTCCCACTCTTTTGGTTCAGAAGGACTGTATTATTATTATTATTATTATGGCGGACAAAAGTCCAGTTTATATTAGGTCATTTGTGCCTACACAAGCACAGGCGCAGACACAGCTAGACGGAGACAGACACAGACAGACAGACAGACAGACAGTCACACACACACACACACACACACACACACACACACACACACACACACACACACACACACACACACACACACACGCACACACGCACGCACGCACACGCGCACACACACACACACACACACACGCACACGCACACACACACACACACACACTGTTACCCAATTATTTTGCTAACTCTGTCACCATCTGTTTGAACCTATTCCCTTACTGTAAACATTAAGGAATAGATTTGTAACGATTTGTTATTAACAATTTGTCTTTCAGACAGTCAACGAAAAAGGCTAAGCACGTCTTTAATTTAATATATCGTGTTTGCCGATTTTGTTTGATCTTTTGGGGTTCAAACATTGATGAAGGGGGATTCCATGAACATTCAATTTAGTATGATATGTTATTTGGAGATATATTTATTTGCTTTATTATTATTATTAATGTTTTTATTGTTGTTGGGGGGAGGGATCATCCTTCGGTGTAAAACAGTGCATTAATTCCGTCAATGTGGTTGCAGTTTTGTTTTTGTCTGCCTGGTTTTTTTAAGAGCATAACTAAGAGAAAGTAATAAACGGGTTAAATTCAAATGTTGTAGAGTAGGTCGGGTAGCAGTTTAGGACACAAAATGTTGTCAGTGACAGGACACAGGACATTTTCATATTCAAGTGTAATGGACCTGTTACTGTGTGAACGAAGTGATGATGTTAATCTTCCAAACGTAAAAAAAGACAAACTTCTCTGATAACTTCAAACTAATGTCAAGGATAATAAAACCCACGCAGTGCATTACCCCTGTCCTTTAACCTTTTCACCGCCAGTCATATGTCAGCAAAAAATGTCCATTGAATTTACCTGGGTAGAGAACAAAAACCATCTGCAGTATTGGGGATTCTTCTGTGACATATATAAAATAAGGTCTACCCTTACTTCCCAAAACTAAGACCATAGGGTCTTTGGATAATACACTCCAATTTGATGCCTTTTAGCGACATAGGTGTGAAACCACTGTGGTGCTAAAATGCGACTTTGGCGGTGAAGGGGTTAATACTAACGGCAGGCCTATAAAGCACTAGGTGACCTGACACCATCATGTATCCATGTTTTCCGCTGTTTCCCAGGCAAAAAGATGACAATCACAAAACATTGTAAACACTTCCGGCCTCCCACCTGGCCTCGACAGAATCCACTTCCGGTGCTGCGCACGAAGCTGGCGACCACCATAAAGAAAATGATGTTTACTGTATTTTATTATTCTTAAGCATACTCCCACATCCACACTTACCTCTTGCAACCTTTCCTTAGTCTTCCATTCTTTAATCTTCTCTTCACTTACAGATTTCGTGCCCTGTAAATCCCCCATAGCAAAATCCGAAATGGAAACTGTCCTAATCGACACAAAATTAGGAGCACTGTGCTATTTGCAGCGAGTTCATCGTGATAACTTTGTAGTACGCCTCTTACTAGTAGTGAAAGAGATTGCTTTCGATCGCACATTATCACTGAGGGTATAAAAGGGGGTATTTTGGACCAGTCTGGATGGGCAACGCTAAATACACATCTGTATTGTTAAAAATTCGGGACTTTCCTGGTGTTGCATTGCCTCCGGGCATTGATCGTTCCCACCATCTTTGTCCCATATGTGTCTGTTCCAGACCAGAGGACGTTAAGCAGAATTTAATTTCACACAGTCTGAGTGGGTTACTAGGGGAAGACGGGGTAAAAAGCGCATGGGCGGGTGGGCTTCTCATTTTGCCCATGAGACGAGCGTTAATGTCTAGCATTCGTCTCATGGGCAAATTTGACTGAAATTTTCTTTATTTCATGAGATAATTGGGGTGGGCTTCTTACCCGCCCATGCGCGTTTTACCCCGTCTTCCCCTATATGAATACTCTAAAAGACAGAAGCACCGAAAAATAAACATATATCGATTAATGTGTGATGCAAGAACCTGTTTGCTATTTTTGTCAATTTCAGGACTCTCTTCACAATTATATGCTGCAGATGAAAGTACGAAAACGAACAGAGAGAGAGAGAGAGAGAGAGAGAGAGAGAGAGAGAGAGAGAGAGAGAGAGAGAGAGAGAGAGAGAGAGAGAGAGAGAGAGAGAGAGAGAGAGAGAGAGAGAGAGAGAGAGAGAGAGAGAGAGAGAGAGAGAGAGAGAGAGAGAGAGATTCATTCAAATTCAAAATTTCAAATTCAAATGGTTTAATGTACATAGGCCTTGGACCCTTATACAATCATATAGTAATAATAATAACAATAATAATAATACAAACAAAAAACAAAACAAAAAACAACAATGATAATAATAATAATAATAATAATAATAATAATAATAATAATACCACTACTATACCACTACCACCACCACTACTACTACCACCACTACTACTAATAATAATAGTAATAAATCCAACAAATGAACAAACCTACATGAAAAGTGTGCCTGATAACATAATACCTTATATACAGAAATATGCACAGAGTTGCACAGTAATTACATGCATACCAGTCGAGAAATACGTAGTATACTTTCGGGGTTGTTCAGAACAGAATAGTATGTACAGCATTACATGGGTTCAAAAAAAACAACAAAAAAAAAAAAAAACATACAACACAACAACAACAGCAGTAATCATCATAATAATTAATAAACGTAGCTATTAGCAATACCCATCGGAATTATTCAGTAGGTCAAATACAGTGAGTATAATAGAATTGATTCAAATGACATTGTTTATTAGACTCTTTCGTCTGTTGATACCATGAAAGACAAACCTGGACAGATTACCTTTATGATAATCATTTTTTACTTTAAGAAGAGTATTTAGAGGCACAACTACTGACTCTTTCAGAAATTTTGTTCGTAAATCTGAATACATTTCACATTCGAATAAAAAGTGGGTTTCGTTTTCCGTTATTCTAGTACAAAATGGACAACACTTTTTTGTATGTGACTCACTAAAGCGGTGTACATTATTATTTAAAGACAATACTCCTAATCGTAGCTGTGCAACAGCAACCCTAAGACAAAAAGAATCCATAGATGTCAAATATGTTTATTTTTCAAACATTATTTTGAAAGAACGATAGATAGAATATGTTTCTCTGTCTCTAATCGACCCAGACCATTCTTGCATAAACATATCCACTAACCGCTGTCTGAATAAATACAAAAATCATTTTATATTACCAGTACCTTGCTGAAGCCAGACGATTCCAAAACCTGTTATGCATAGAATTTCTCTTATATGAGTAACCCAACAAGTCTTTCCTTTTTCATCGAGATTCAAAAGCATTTCATAAGCTTTACGGGGCAGTCGTTGCTGGTCCATTGCTAACATTTTAAACCAATATCTAAGGCAGTTTACAAAAGAGTTCACAAACAGCGGATACCGTCCTAATTCACCATATATCATTCTGTTAATTGATCGAACAGGAACGCCTAAAAACCTCTTGCATGCCATGAGATGTACTTTCTCAATGTTCTCCAACTTTTTCATTCCCCAAATTTCTGACGAATACAATAATAGAGGTTTTATTTTAGTATCAAAGATTTTGAAAAATATACTTGCCGTCATATCTTTATAGTTACTAAAATCTCTAAACAAACTTATCAATGCCTTTTTACCCTTTGTTGCTAAATGATTGGTGCCACGTTTGAGGCTTACTTTGGATATAAAAACAAATCCAAGATAACAATACCCCCTTTGTAAAACCATTGTTCTCTTTGACCTAGAAAACCACCTTTGCGAAAAACCATTATCTTCGACTTATTCTTATTGACATCAAGCTTTAAATTATCACAACAGGTCTTTAAGTAATTTAATTGAGTTTGGAGACCAAAAGGAGTGGTGGACAATAACACCACATCATCTGCAAACAGTAGCAAAAACAGTTCCAACATGCCTGGAAGAAACTGAATGCCGTGTCTCCCGTTTGTTGAAATGTGATCAGCAAGCTGGTTAATGAAGAGAGAAAAAAGGTTTGGGCTTAAGACACATCCTTGTCGGACACCAACAGGGCAAGCAAAGAAATCAGAGAATTCGTTGCCTACCCTGACACAAGACATCAAGGAATTGTACTTAATGAGCATAAACATTTCCCATTAATTCCATTATTCTTCATACACTCTATTAGTTTGTCAGGGCGAACAGAATCGAAAGCCTTTTTAAAATCTATGAAAGCTGTGTATAACTTTTGGCCCCTTTTATTTAAACATTTTTGGACAGTTGCATAAAGGCTGAAAATCTGGTCAATAGTCGAATATTGCCTGCGAAAGCCAGCTTGACATTCAGATATTTTATTATCGTTTTCTAACCAACAATACACTCTTGTGTTGAGCACAGTTGTATAACATTTAGAAATACTACTAAGTAAGAATATGACTCTATAATTATCTACATTGTCTTTGTCACCCTTTTTAAAAATAGGTACAAGAATCGCCCTAGCCCAGAGAGAGAGAGAGAGAGAGACGAGAGAGAGGAGAGAGAGAGAGAGAGAGAGAGAGAGAGAGAGAGAGAGAGAGAGAGAGAGAGAGAGAGAGAGAGAGAGAGAGAGAGAGAGAGAGAGAGAGAGAGAGAGAGAGAGAGAGAGAGAGAGAGAGAGAGAGAGAGAGAGAGAGAGAGAGAGAGAGATTTATTTTAAATGACATGTCTTTTATATATATCTTATTATGAATGCAAGCTTGCGCACGTGCATGTATGTGAGTGTGTTTGCATGAGTGCATGAGTATGGATATTATATAAATTTGTATTTATGTGATCACAGAGAAAGATGAGAGAGAGAGAGAGAGAGAGAGAGAGAGAGAGAGAGAGAGAGAGAGAGAGAGAGAGAGAGAGAGAGAGAGATTTAATATTAAGTATTTATGATATATAATTATTCCCTGGTTTGTGTGTGTATGTGCGTGCGTGCGCGTGCACGTATGTGTGTGTGTGTTAGAGAGAGAGAGAGAGAGAGAGAGAGAGAGAGAGAGAGAGAGAGAGAGAGAGAGAGAGAGAGAGAGAGAGAGAGAGAGAGAGAGAGAGAGAGAGAGAGAGAGAGAGATTTTATATTAAGTATTTATGATTAAGCCTATAATTATTTTTTATATGTGTGTGCGCGCGCGCGCGCGCGTATGTGTGTGTGTGCGCGTGTGTGTGTGTGTGTGTGTGTGTTATTTTATGTGTAGTGTTATTTCATGATGTGTGATGAGCGCGTGCATGTGTGATTTTGTTAGCTATAAGGCCATATAACATTTTCATGTT
Organism: Phymorhynchus buccinoides; assembly: GCA_017654935.2. NCBI lineage: Eukaryota > Metazoa > Mollusca > Gastropoda > Neogastropoda > Raphitomidae > Phymorhynchus > Phymorhynchus buccinoides. The sequence continues at coordinate 37,373,801 of CM065691.1, forward strand.
CTCTTACAATATATTCGATGTCCTTGAAGTCATTAGCATGCTAGAGGATGATGACAGCATCCAGTATGTTTATGCCTTCATAGAGCTCCCCCACCCACCCCCACCCCCACCCCACCCCACCGCCCCGCTAAATGAATCCACTTATGAAGAGAGAGGTTAATGATAATGAAAAAGGGGGATGGAAATATGAATGGATGTCAGCTCTAATCAGGAACCTCTGTAGCTGTTTTGTTTTTCCAAAAGTTAATGCCCACAAGGAGATTGCCCACTGAAAAATACTAAAATCAAGTAACAGACGAGGGACGTTTGACCGTGCAATGCTAAAATTGGTGTGTTCGGTGTTTGATGGAATGTGAAAGCATAGTGAATGTTGTGCCCAACTGCAGCGTTTCCAGTCAGCACACATGGTGCTGGTCAAATGCTGTCAAAGAGCAAGCTGTTTAGCCACCGTTTTTCTTCCTCTGACATAACAGACAATGGATAGCATAGACGAGATGGACCAAATCATTGAACCTTCTGGCTATGGCCCCACATCTCGATCCCAACCAGTTTGCATACAAGCCCAACAGAAGTATTGATGATGCAACTCTGACTCTCCTTCACAATACTTACATACACCTTGAAAAAAATGGATTCTTTGTTCGAATTCTGTTCATTGATTTTTCTTCCGCTTTCAACACTATCCAACCTCATCTTATGGCCAAAACACTTCTGTCTTATGACGTCACCCCCCGACTCGTTAAATGGATTCTCAGCTTTCTTGTTCAAAGATCCCAGTCTGTCTGTTTTCAAAAACCTCTTTCCTCTGCATCTGTTAAACACACTTCCACTGGTTCTCCCCAAGGCACTGTCCTCTCACCTGTCCTCTTCACTCTTTATACTAATGACTGCTCTGGCACTGACACTACTCCTCTTATCAAATACTCTGACGACTCCGCCATTCAAGACCTTTCCAATTCAGATCAAGTTTATTTTAACAGTGTGGATGCATTTACCTCCTGGTGTGACAACAACTACCTTGACCTTAATGTTACTAAAACTAAGGAAATGTTGATTATTTCAGGAAGAACCCGACCCGTACCAGATCTTTTTACTAAAGGGACGTGAGTTGAGCGTGTGGATGAATACAAGTATCTGGGAACTGTTATTGACAACAAATTGAATTTTAGTGCTAACATTAATATTATCCACAAAAAATGCCAATCTAGAATTTACTGTCTACAAAAACTCAGACGTCTTGATGTAAACTGGAAAGTACTGCAGGGTTTCTACAGATGTTTTATTGAGTCAGTTTTAACCTTCTCTTGCGTATGTTGGTATGGCAGTCTGAATGTGAAAAACAAGAATGTGCTGGATAAAATTGTGAATGTCTGTGGAAAGATTGTTGGAGTGAAACAGGACGGTATGAATGTGTTGTATGAACGGCGCGTGAGAGGAAAGGGTCGAATGATTGCGAGTGATTCCAGCCATGGCCTTCGTAGATTTTATGAACTTTTACCATCTGGCAGGCGTTACCAAACGCCAAAGTTCAAAACTCTTAGAAGCAGAAACAGTTTTATCCCCATGTCAATCTCTTTTATGAACAAGTAAATGGTTTGTCTTTTTACCTGACCACTTTTCTTTAAACACAGAATGTGTGCGTGTGGACTTAAATTTGTGATATTATTATTTATGACTGCTGAACTGTATGACATGTATTTGGTTTTGTATTTACCCCCCTTTTATGATAAATTGACTTGTGATACCAAGGCATCTAAAGTATTATCCTTTATGTAATTTATGCAATTTAATCTTACTGTTTGCCTTTAATTTAGGAATAGTGCATTTAACTAAAGGGATATCTTTATTAGCTATGTGTGTGTGTGGGGGGGGGGGGAGGGGGCTCCTGTTAACTTTAATTGTTTCCATGGTATCTACTTGTGCCCTTGTTTATGCAAAATTTGTCTTATTCAATGTATGTTGAGAGAGAGAGAGAGAGAGAGAGAGAGAGAGAGAGAGAGAGATATGATTAACTATGCAAGTGTATTTCCAATCATTCTGATCTTAAAGAGATAAAATAGAAAGATACAGATAAAAAGAAAGTTAGATGGATAGATAGATAGATAGATAGATAGTTTGCTTTAATACAGGTTGGCAGGAGGCATCCACCAACTGCCCCAGAGATATATAGATAGATAGAGATATACAGACAGAGACACTTATAGATAGAGACTGACGGACAGACATTTAGATAGATAGATAGATAATATAATTGTTTAAAACGTTTTTTGTCCCTATGTCTTTGGAAGCGAACACTAAAAATCACAAGAAATTCAGTTGATCAAAGATCAACAGGAGGCTAAACAGTGTTGCATTGCACTTCAAAAGTGTAAAATAATAATGAACATGTCTTTTCAAAATATCTTCAACGTGATGTAGTTGGTTACCTTAGGAAAGAAGAAGAGAAAAAGTGACATAACATATGAACGTGTCATAAAAGACGTTTGTCATCGATCGCTCAGACAGGAACAAAAAGAAGTTCAACGCAATAAAGCGAGATCATATTATATTGCTAAAAATGTAGGTTTAGTTCTGTAAGCAGATGAGATTCATCTTCCAAAGTATTTGTGATCCTAAGTTGTTTAAAAAATATACTTATGGAGAGTTCACGTTTCCAAGATTTTGTTTCACAATGTCAGAAAAGGCTTTTAAATAACAAAATGCTGTTTTCGTTAACACATAATGAGAGTGACATGAAAAATAAGAAGCACCAATTGAAACAAATGTACACTTTACACATTTTCATGAAACCAGACAAAGATGATAGGGTTAGGATCAGCCTAGAGTTGTTGTCATGAAACTGAAAGAAACCAGACTTTGAGATCAAGAGTCATAAACATGAAGAGAATAGGATTAGAATCAGCCTAGGGTTGTTGTGAGTAAACTGAAAACAAACCCCAGACTTTTAGATCGAGACTCATCAACACGAAAAGGATAGGGCTAGGATCAGCTTAGGGTTGTTGTCATGAAACAGAAAGAAACCAGACTTTGAGATCGAAAGTTGTAAACACGAAGAGCATAGGGTTAGGATCAGGCCAAGATTGTTGTCATGAAACTGATGAAAACCAGACTTTGAGATTGACAATCATAAACACGAAGAGAATAGGGTTAGGATCAGCCTAGGAGTGTTGTCATAAAACTGAAATAAACCAGACTTTGTAATTGAGAGTCGTAAACGCAAGGAATATAGGGTTAAGATGAGCCTAGGGTTGTCAGTAAACTGAAAAGAAGCAGACTTTGAGATCGAGAATCATAAACATGAAGAAGATAAGGTTAGGATCAGTCTAGGGTTGTGGTCATTAAACTGACAAAAAGCAGACTTTGAGATAGAGAATCATAAACACAAAGAGGAGAGGGGTAGGATCAGCCTAGCGTTGTCATGAAACTGAAAGAAACCAGACTCTGAGATTGAGAGTCATAAACATGAACAGAAAAGGGTTAGGATCAGCCTAGGTTTGTTGTCATGAAACTGAAAAGAACCAGACTTTTTAAAATGTTATTGCTGTCCGATATGCTGGGTCGTACAGTGGCGTTGCTCCTACGCTGCTCATTCTGAATCCCAAAGCGCAGCTACACCCTGGCTTGTTCAAATCGCAGAACCCGAGACCAGCCATCCAAGGGGAGCGAATCTTTGTAAGCCGTCAGAAAGCAAACAACCGAGGAAGAACTAGACTTTGAGATCGAGTCAAAATACAAAGACGATAGAGCTAGGATCAGCCTAGGGTTATTGTCATGAAACTGAAAGAAACCAGACTTTGAAATCGAGAGTAATAAACATGAAGACAACTTTTATAGCGCCTAATCTTTAAGCTCTAAGCGCTTTACAGAAATCACTAAAATGAATAGTAAACACAATGAACAAAAAGTATACATCAAACATTGACCAACACCCCCCTTCCCTGATCCCTCAGTCAATTTCTCAATCACGCCCAAATAATGAATGACATAATCTACAGTACACTTTCGCAACCAACTTGAAACACTCACACTGATGGACACTTAAAGACGCCCAGGCCGCACTATTAACAAATCACACCCACACCCACACTTATAACGATAGAGAGAGAGAGAGAGAGAAAGAGACAAACATACAGACAGACAGACAGAGAAAGACAGAGATGGAGACACAGAGAGTCAGACAGAGGGACAGACAGAGAAAGAGAGAAGAGAGAGACACACAAACAGAGACAGAGATATATAGGACTGAAATACAGTTGCATGCATCATAAAATAACAACTTACTATAATTTGTACATACAATAGTCACAAAAAAGGCACATTATATTCAATATTAATAAACATTACCCCCCCCACACACACACACACACACACACACACACCGACACACACACACGCACGCACACACACGCGCATACACACAAACACACACAGACACACACGATTAGTGGAAAAACATTAAATGAATGACACTCACACACATACTAGCACACAAAATAGCATTTTAAAACACTTATATAAACGTAAAATCATTTTAAAACAGTGAGACAAAATGGATAAAGAAATAAAAATGCACAAGTACATAAAATGTACTCCTGTAATGTAAACACGAAAATAATAGAGGATAGGGTTAGGATCAGCTTAGGGTTATTGACATGACACTGAAAATAACCAGACTTTGAGATCGAGAGCCATACAAATTAATAGAGTAGGGCTAGGATCAGCCTAGAGTTATTGTCATAAAACTGAAAGAAACCAGACTTTGACTTTTGAGACAGTCATAAACACGACGAGAGTAGGGTTAGGGTTAGCCTAGGGTTATTGTCATCAAACTGAAATAAACCAAACTTTGACATCAAGAGTCGTAAACATGAAAAGAATAGAGGGGTTAGGATCAACTTGGGTTGTTGTGAAACTGAAAAGAACCAGACTTTGAGATCGAGTGCGATAAAAAATGAATCTGATACGGCAAGGCTCATCCTATAGTCATTGTCAAGAAATTGAAATAAATCAGATTTTGAGATCGAGAATCATAAACACTTAAAGTTTAGGGTTAGGATCAGCCTAGAGTTGTTGTCATAAAACTGAACAGAACCAGACTTTGAGATTGAGTAGTAAACATAAAGAGAGTAGGGTTAGGATCAGCCTAGGGTTATTGTCATAAAACTGAGAGAAACCAGACTTTGAGATCAAGAGTAGTAAACAAGAAGAAAATAAGGCTAGGATCAGCCTAGGGATGTCATGAAAATGAAAGAAACCATACTTTGAGATCAAGTCATAAACATGAAGAGGATAGGGTTAGGATCAGCCTAGGGTTATTGTTGTAAAACTGAAAAGAATCAGACTTTGAGATCGAGAGTCGTAAACATGACAAGGTTAGGATCAGCCAAGGGTTGTCATGAAATTGAAAGAAAGCAGACTTTGAGATCGAGGGTCATAAACATGAAGAAGATAGGGTTAAGATCAGCCTAGGGTTGTTGTGAAACTGAAAAGAACCAGACTTTGAGACATCGAGAGCCATAAAATTGAATAGGATAGGGCTAAGGTCAGCCTAGGGTTATTGTCGTGAAACTAAAAAGAACCAGACTTTGAGATCGAGAGTCGTAAACACGTAGATGATATGGTTAGGATCAGCTTAGGTTTGTTGTCATGAAACTGAAAAGAGAAAGAGACTTTGAGATCGAGAGTCTTAAACATGAAGAGGATAGGGTTAGGATCAGCCTAAGGATGTTGTAATGAAACTGAAAAGAACCAGACTTTGAGATCGAGAATCATAAACATGAAGAGGATAGGGTTAGGATCAGCCTAGGTTTATTGTCATGAAGCTGAAAGAAGCCAGACTTTGAGATTGATGGTCATAAACATGAAGAGAATAAGGGTAGTATCAGCCTTAAGTTGTTGACAGGGAGGGTTGTTGTAACGAAACTGAAAAGAACCAGACTTTGAGATCAAGTCATAAACACAAAGAAGATTGGGTTAGGATCAGCCTAGGGTTATTGCCATGAAACTAAAAGAAACCAGACTTTAACATCGAGAACCGAAACACGAAGAGGATAGGGTTAGGATCAGCCTAGGGTTGTTGTCATTAAACTGAAAAGAACCAGACTTTGAGATTAAGAATCATAAACAATGTAGGGGATAGGGTTAGGATCAGCTTAGAGTTGTCATTGTCATGAAACTAAAAAGAACCAGACTTTGAGATCGAGAGTCGCAATCATGAATATGATACGGTTAGGATCAGCCTATACATGTTGTCATGAAACTGAAATAAACCAGATTTTGAGATCGAGTCATAAACATGAAGAGGATATGGTTACGATCAGCCTAGGGTAGTTGTGAAACTGTAAAGAACCAGACTTTGATACTGAGAGCCATACAAATGAATAGGATAGGGCCAGGATCAGCCTAGGGTTATTGTCATAAAACTGGGGAAAAAAACAGACTTCGAGATCGAGAGTCGTACGAAGAGGATAGGGTTAGGATCAGCCTACGGTTGTTGTCATTAAACTGAAAAGAACCAGACTTTGAGATCGAGAATCATAAACACGATGAGGATAGGGTTAGGATCAGCCTTGGGTTGTCATGAACCTGAAAAGAATCAGACTTTGAGATCGAGAGTCTGAAGAGAACAGGGCTAGGATCAGCCTAGGGTTGTTGTCATGAAACTGAGAGAAACCAGACTTTGACTTTTGAGATAGAGTCATAAACACAACGAGAGTATGGTTAGGCTCAGCCTACGGTTGTGTGAATGAAACTGAAAAGAACCAAACTTGGCTCATGTTCATCTTTGACTGTCAAATGATTGTGTCCGTCTGCTAACCTTTGTACTAGGCCTATAGAGACTTACCCTGCTTCCATAGCTTTTGGTCAGATTGCTAGGCTAAAGCATATTCATGAGTCTCTCAACGGTCGTGTGATGCACACGGATGAAGAAGAAAGGGGGCGGGGTCAAGGAATAGTCAACTGATAAATGAACGTGAGGATAGAAGAATGTAAAGTCCATCCGTAAGTATTTCTTCAAAAGAAAGGGTTTGATGAATTTACAATGCCAAGCAATACAGAAAGAAATAATGTTGTTTCTAATATCCGAGTAATAGCAAAACGAACAGCTTTGCTTCACAGTAAACTCCCCCCCCCCCCCCCCCCCCAAGAGAACATCGTCTGCTAAATGAAATCCATTTGACATGATACATTTCGCTTTGTTTTGAGGCCCTGTAAAGGTTTTTCCTGCCAAAAAGGCGAAACATAAAAATGTTAAGTGTGCAGTCATTTTACTTTTGTTTTTGTTATTATCATGATGAATGCATTTTTTAATTTATCTTTTTTTGACAATGCACTTGCTGTGATTTAGCAAGTTTGGCAAGGCACTTCTGTGATTTTGCAAAGGCTAAAAGCAGACGACACGATCGTCGGTGGAGTGAAGGGGTGGGGTGGAGCGTGGCCGACAGTAGCTTAGTATAGTTAGCGATTGGCAACGGGGGAGGGGGAGGGGGGGGGGGGGTAGCAAGAATGTTTAAAGGTGGACCCTGACGGATGAGTTTTTGCAAGAAACATGTCGAGATCACCAGAAAGACAGCCTTTTCAAGGATCAGAAAAGTCACTTTGCTCTGGTTTCCTAGAAATTAAACTGTAAAAACAGCGTGATTCCTCTTTGGCAGAGATACTGGAGAAAAGCCATTTTGGATTGGGTGGGTGAAGTTCACTTATTGTGGTTGAAGCGTTTTCTTTTTTTGTAGTGCAGTAACAAACAAAATG
>CM065691.1:37386552-37406552 GCA_017654935.2 Phymorhynchus buccinoides
AGAAAGGGGCTTTTGTCAAGTACAACATAGCATTAGAAAGGGGCTTTTGTCAAGTACAACTTAGCATTAGAAAGGGGCTTTTGTCAAGTACAACATAGCATTAGAAAGGGGCTTTTGTCAAGTACAACATAGCATTAGAAAGGGGCTTTTGTCAAGTACAACTTAGCATTAGAAAGGGGCTTTTGTCAAGTACAACATAGCATTAGAAAGGGGCTTTTGTCAAGTACAACATAGCATTAGAAAGGGGCTTTTGTCAAGTACAACATAGCATTAGAAAGGAACACTGCCCCACGTAAAATAGCCAATGTAACATGACATTAAAAAAGGCACTGTCCAAAGTAGCATAGCATTAGCCTAAGAAGAGGTACTTCCAAAGTAGCATAGCATTAGCCTAAGAAGAGGTACTTCCAAAGTAGCATAGCATTAGCCTAAGAAGAGGTACTTCCAAAGTAGCATAGCATTAGCCTAAGAAGAGGTACTTCCAAAGTAGCATAGCATTAGCCTAAGAAGAGGTACTTCCAAAGTAGCATAGCATTAGCCTAAGAAGAGGTACTTCCAAAGTAGCATAGCATTAGCCTAAGAAGAGGTACTTCCAAAGTAGCATAGCATTGGAAAGGGGATTGACCAACGTAACGTAGCATTAAAAAAAAGGAGGCACTGTCAAACGTAATATAACGCATTAGAAAAGGGACATTGTCCAACGTAATATATCATTAGAATAGAGAAAATTAAATATTGTATGGGTCATTATCGAGGTTTTAAATTTGTTAATGTTTGAAGCAAGTTTACAGAAATATTATTCCAATAGGCCGTACCTAGTTAGACCGGGTTCACATTACGGAAAACCCTAAATAAGTGTACGAAAGAAGAATAAAAGTTTACGCATATAGGGGAAAATCGGACACGTGCGCAAATCTTTTCCCTTCTTTGTTTCACTTATTTATGGATTGCGCACGGGTTTCCGCATGGAATATCCACTTATGTGTGTACACGGCATTAGAAAACGTTTTTCTTATGTTAGTTCCGCTGTTTTGGGTTAGTAGTTCGAATTCATTGTTACGGTCCTCAAATCATCAGATAACTGAAGCAAACATTTTGTTAGTATTGTCAGGGTTACATTTTTTTAAAATATAAACAATTATTTACTCGAATCAGGTCTCCCCGTCAGCTTCAGGGCGTGTGTGCGTCTTAGACAATCCACATAGGTAGTAGTATCTAAATTAGGCTAAACAGCCAATCGCTTTGGGAGTTTAGTTCCCGATTATTTACATACTACTACTACCCGTGCTGACTGTCTAAGACGTACTCATGATTACACGCCCATCGCTTTAGGGGTGATCAATTTAACTCGCTGAAGCCGGTTTTATATAGTTTTGATTGCTTTTATTAATTTCGTTGCGCCCCTCTGTACCTTTCAATGGCGGTGGATTGTCTTTTTAAAAGCCTGTCCTAACTAGGTTAAACAATCATTTGCTTTGGTTTTAAGGTCGAAGTGAACAAGTCCAATTATAAGTAGGTGTAATGGCTAAAACTAAAACGTATTCCTTAGGAAATGGGTCAGACGCTGTGAGCTAGTTTGCTGTCAGGATTAATCTTAATCTTCCAAATCGAACTCCTTACAATGACCTGGTTTGTCGTCAGTCAGTCTCAGTCACTTTTACTTGACCCATTTTTGCTGTATCGGAAGAGAAAAGAGAGAGAGAGAGAGAGAGAGAGAGAGAGAGAGAGAGAGAGAGAGAGAGAGAGAGAGAGAGAGAGAGAGAGAGAGAGAGAGAGAGAGAGAGGGGGGGGAGGGAGAGAGAGAGAGGGGGGGGGGGAGAGGAGAGAGAGAGAGAGAGAGAGAGAGAGAGAGAGAGAGAGAGCGAGAGAGAGAGAGAGAGAGAGAGAGAGAGAGAGAGAGAGAGAGAGAGAGAGAGAGAGAGCAAGGAATTGGGGGTGGATTACTCACTATAATTTTCTGAAAGCTTTGCCAATACACTGTTGAATTTCACTTGTTTGATAAACACTATGTTACACTAGCATATACAAACATACATATAATTCAATTTTAAAGAAAAGAGGGAAAGGGGTAGGGGTAGTTTAAAGCGCAGAAACAATTCAGTTTACACAGTAAAATGTAAACCTATTCAGTTTTCAGATGCGGAAATGATTGCAATGTTACTGGCAATCCTCAGTTTTGTCTTTGCCATAGGGCAAGATCAGCAGAAGTTCTACAAGAAAAAAACAGCTGCATGTTTCAAGTTAGAAGGAAGCAATTACTTTTGCTGGTTTGGCTTATGCATGTGCTGTTTGAAATATTTAGCATATTTACATATTTACCAGCCACGAAGCCACGCTGGTAATGTTTTCACTGCTGTTTGTTCCTGGCTGATTGGATGGCTGACTATGTATGTATGTATGTATGTATGTATTATATTATAAAAACAACCCACTGCATCTCTTCTCAGACCTTTTTATTTTTAGGAACGTTTCGCCGTAAGGCTTTTTCACTGAATGACTAAGTCTGGCTAAGTCTGGGTTCACAGATGACGCACAAATTACCTACAGAACTTTGACGTCAGAAAAAATGTCAAAGTTGAGGGGAATTTCGGATGAGTTGTAAACACTCTTATACATTTCCCACTTGTATGTATGTATGTATGTATGTATGTATGTGTATGTATGTATGTATGTATTGTATGTATGTATGTATGTATGTATGTATGTATGTATGCAAGCATGTTAACACAATAACTTTTGAAGAGGAAAAGAACTAATTTATTGTCCAATAATGATAATAAAACTTTAAAAAACTTTAAGCATAAACATGTGGCAAACCACCACAAAGTCTGTCAATTAGATGTTGTTCAAAATGTATTCAGCTACTAGACTCTGGAGCCTGTTATCCCGTATAATACATGTCAAGAATAAGTATGACAAAGCATACACACAATTTTAGAGTTACGCATTTCTGATAAGGGTGTCACTGGCAGAAAAGAATGCAAACAAAATAGAAATAAAAAATAAGATGCAAGACCCAGCCAAATCCATTTCAGTTTCAGTACGAAATAACACACGGTAACGACAGACCCGTTTTGGAATCTTGTATGGAAGAAAAGGATCTTGGAGTGATTTTTGAATTTACCATCCCTAAAATATCGGCGACTACGTGGCGATTCAATAAATCTTTATGCATTTTTTCACAGTTCTGATATTACTAACAAACAGTTGTTACAACTTTCTAACTACTCAAAAACTAGGAATAATGATTTGAAATTACTAACCCAATACAGCAGAACTAACATTAGAAAGAATTTCTGCAGTACCAGAGTCACTAAATACTGGAATTATTTTCCAGCACATATCAAATTAGCACCTAACCTTAATCAGTTCAAAAACCTCATCGATAAAGACCCCAAGATTCAACAATTGAAATGTGTATATGATTAACACATCTGAAAGCGTCCTAGTCATGCCAATCATGAAAAAGAATACAAATAATCAGAAAGGACACATTAAGAGGCCACAAGGCCTAGTTGTCCTAATTCTCTGACCTGACCATTTGTTAATGGCATAACCAGCAATGGTAGACTCACGGAATCTGTCACTGTATGCATTAATGCAGTAAGATTGACTTTGTTTTTTAAACCCATACAATCCACATAAGCCTAGCATAATAGTAGAACAGAAAATGCAAGAATGGGAAATATCAAATGCAGGGGCAAAAAAATCTATTTTAATTACATTTTCCTAACAACATAAACGTCCTCATGCAGTAATTTGCCCCCAGACACTTGTCCCCCATTTCTCACCCACCCCCCCCCCCCCCCCCACCCCCCGGCTCGTACCGTCTTCTCGTGCCAAATTTCCATGCTTGTCATATGAAAATGCACAACGCTAGAATGTTTTGTTGAATTAAAAGTTCTGCAATCAAAATGTTTTTGGCACTGAAGGGGTTAAAGACTGAATTGAAAATATCCCTACGTCAGAAATAGATGAATGCACCATAACAAAAAACACCACCATGCCAAATTTCGTGCTTGCTGAATAAAAATGTCCAACACTAGATTGTTTTAAAATTAAATAACTGTTTGCGGTTGAAATATCATTGGAACCGAAGGGATTAAAGGCTGAATTGCAAATGTCCCTACGTCAGAAATTGATAAACACACAATAAGAAACTGTCATGCCAAATTTCATACTGATTGCATGCAAATTCCCACCACTATATTTTGTTTTAATTATAACTGTCCGCGATCAAAATGGCTTGGCACTGAAAGGGTTAAAGACTGATTTGAAAATGTTCCTATGTCAAGAATGAATAATCACATCGTAAGAAACTATCATGCCAAATTTCATGCTTGTTATATGAAAGTGCACCATACTATAATGTTTTTGTTGAATTAAAAGTTCCGCAATCAAAATGCCTTTTGCACTGAAGAATGCCATAATTGGATACACACAGCATAAGAAACTATCTTCCAAATTTCATGCTTGTTACTTGAAAACGCCCAACACTGGATTTTTTTTCTAGTCAAATAATTGCTTGCAATCAAAATGACCTTGGCATTGAAAGGGTTAAAGGCTGAATAGTAAATGTCGTTACGTCAGAAATTGATAAACACGCCATGAAAAACTATTATGCCAAATTTCATATTACATGAAAATACCCAACAATAGATTTTTAAAAAAAAAAATTATAACCGTCGGTGATCAAAATGACCTTGGCAGTTAAGGGGTTAAAGGCTGAACATTGATAAACACTCCATAAGGAACTATCAGGCCAAATTTCATGTTTGTTTCATGAAAATGCATACAGCTAGATTTTTTAAAATATTTATTACTGTCTAGGATAAAATACCCTTGGCACTAAAAGGGTTAAATATTGCTAATGAAACGTAACACAAATAATCAACAAGAGGATAAACACCGTCTGTAATAATAATACGAACAAAAACAACAACAACTAGAGCATTAAGACGCTAAATCACCAACCGTGCGCCTCATATCGTGCCGACTTACTCTTTTACTTGTATTTTCAAAAAGTTTAATATCGAAGCCCCCAGATAGGGAGCGTATCAGATAAGAACAGATGCGATGAATTAGAGGTGTAGGTCAATTTATAGAGCAAAAAATGCTCTATGAGTATGTGGCTTGACAAAACATGCATTTATTTTAAAATTCAAAGATTTCAAAACTAATAAAGTGGACGCTTTGAAACGTTTGCAGGTGTTAGTCCTGTATACTCTGTACATATTTCCAAAATGTCACGTTTGTATCTGTTACCATTATTTAGAAAATAAAGGTAGCCTATACAAATATAAAGTTTACAAGGGGAAGCAACTGGCCAGCTAGAAAAGTAACCTATACATATATAAAGTTTGCAAGGGGAAGCAACTGGCCAGCTTTCGGCAGCGTTTTCGGCTCCAGTGACCTTGACCTTTGACCCATGACCTTCATTATCGAACCTGGCCTCGATCTTCCTACTACCTACCCCGCATGCAAAATTTGAGCACCCTAAGTCCATCCGTTCAAACGCTAGAGAGGATACATACATACATACATACACCACCTCAGACAGGAGTGAAAACATTACCAATCTGCTCTCTACGATCACGGTTGCAAAGTCCCCTCGCAGCATCGCCGAGCTACTCCGAAATCAGAATGTGTCCGCTGTACACACAGCGGGGAGACCATTGAGAACTGAAAACAGGACGCACGCATGGACGGATGGATGGCCGGAAAGAAGTGGGACATATCGGGCCTGTGACACAAAGGGCCTAGGCACGGCCGTTCAGTTGGGATAATTTAGTTTCCACCTATGCACTATCGTGAATCTCACTCCCCTCCTCCCCTAATGCATCTCCTTCCCCCATCCAGCCAGTCACTGAGGCAAGCAAGACTCGGCGATGCCAGCAAGCTAGCACACCCGCGCAGGAACTCAGTAGTCAAGTGTGAGCCACAGTGCTACAGCCAACTGTTTGCTACCCCTCCTCTCTCTCTCTCCCCCTCTCTCTCTCTCTCTCTCTCTCTCTCTCTCTCTCTCTCTCTCTCTCTCTCTCTCACCGCTCTCTCTCTCTGTGTCTCTGTCTCTCTCCCTCACCGCTCTCTTTCGCTCTGTCTCTTTCTCTGGGTGTTTCCAGCCGTGTTGGTGGAGTCTAGGCTTACGGGTTCACTTGTAATATTTACATCAAATCATCAGTCAACAGATAGAGTTTCAAACCATGAAGTTTCCAACAATGCTTTGTGAAATTTTTAAGTCATAGCCTTGGGGTTCGGACCCGTGATTTGAGCGCGTGCGCACACTAGCGCACAGAAAAATTCATGACAACTGTGTTATAGACCATTCATCAAGAAATGTGGAAAAAAACTGCATTGAAATACATGCAAAACTTCGCGAGATATTAGCGATTATGTGCTTTGGGGTTTGCCTTGGTCAATAAAACTGAAATACAGACGCCAAAGAAGGAAATATCGATTTGAGGATACCTGTCACACTAAAGAAATATTTCTGACTATTTAAGAATTAAAACTACCTTTATTTGGTGTCTGTTGGTGCATTCGTTCGTCTTCCGTAAACACAGATGAAAAAAACCCGGAAATGAGAAGGAATTTAGAGTTTTTAAAGGTATCTAACTATCCCTACCCTCAAAATGAAAATACGGACACCAAAGAAGGGAAAATAGGCCCCCAAACCCCCTCTAGACCTGTGTAGCCCTATTCAAAAAATCAAACAACTGGCTTTCGACTTTTATCATAAAAACGCTTAAGAAAATTATAGTGGCCAGTACACCCCCACCCGCACCTCCGGGGTAAGGTTTCACTTCTGTGGCAGGCTGGTCTATAATATGTACTTGAAGCTAATGAAAAGTGAATGCGGTGCAAAAAAACAACAATGTGGGTCATACAGTTTTAATGCAATGGATGTAAGTGATAAATACTGGGGACAAGCAGGTCACTATGGTGTGCCTGAATATAAATCGATGGGTTTCCTTGTATGAATTGCTGATTTGTTTCTCTTCAAGGAAGATAACTGGGGCATTCCACCCCATCTCCTCCACCCCGTGAGGAAAGTTGACGAGAAGGAAGGAAAGATAATTGCTGAACTGTGTGAAACAGGGATCATTCATCAAGCAGGCAATGACGAATCAGATTAACTAATCCACATCTCCACATTTTCCAGGGGAAGTCTTTGAAATTAACATACTGTATTAAATAAAATCGACAATTAATGCTAAACCCCCCCACCGCAAACGATCCAAAGTTTTTGGTTGTTTTTCGTTTTCTTGTTTCTTTGTTTTTGTCGTTGTTGTTTCCAAAGATATGAGACATCGACACACTAACACACAATGAATAGGCTTAGCCCGAAGGTTGGATCATTAGTATGATCCTCTTTTTAAAACAAATCCATGTAATAATCATCAAAGTACCGCGCCTTAAAGATAAAATTGCGCCATTTCTTTTCTTTTTTTTAAAGCACTTCACATTTTCTCTGTTTTGCTGGAAAATCAATATTTTTTTAATAGCAAAGTATGAGAATTGCAACAGAGATGTGCTAGCTAGATTAAAAAAGGTATGTCTTCATATTGCGATTTTGTTAATCAGACGTTCTATTTGATAGTTGAATGAGCGCACGCGTGAACGTGTGTGAATGTGTGTGTGTGTGTGTGTGTGTGTGTGTGTGTGAAAGAGAGAGAGAGAGAGAGAGAGAGAGAGAGAGAGAGAGAGAGAGAGAGAGAGAGAGAGAGAGAGAGAGAGAGAGAGAGAGAGAGAGAGAGAGAGAGAGAGAGAGAGAGAGAGAGAGAGAGAGAGAGAGAGAGAGAGAGAGAAAGAGAGAGAGATTATTGTATAGTATTCTTTGCCCAAGACCTGAAGTGACCTGAAGTTAATTCGCATATTTTTATTTCAGCCGTTTCACTTACTGTACGTCAACATAGTCACTCACCTATCAACATTTTCTTGTTATTAGATTCTTTCTTGCCCATCCCGTTTACCCTTATCCAATCACTGTTATTATTTCCTTAGTCACTTTTGTTTTACTCAACCTGTCTACTGTAACCAAAAGGCTTACTATAGAATACAATCTTTGCTGTAACTCTATCCCCCCCCCCCCCCCTATGTTCTTTCCTGACCTCTACTCTCTCTCTCTATTCCATGTTTGCTTCAACATTAGCCAGTTTTGGATTGACCATCTTTCTCTCTCTCTCTTGCTCTCTCACACACACACACACACACACACACACACACACACACACAAGCACACAATGACAAACAGTCTTTCTACATTAATTTAATTTACGTTTCGTCCCGCCAGGAGAGGCGCGCGCGCTCTCTCGTGACGTCAAGGGTTTACCGTGGTTTTTTCCCAGTCGACCAATCCGTGAGCAGGAAACTGTGCCAGGCAGCGATCGTCTGCTCCGCTTGTCCGTTATAATAAGGCGAGCACGCAGCTTATGTGGCAGTAGGCTAACACGCGCTTGCTGCAAACCGAAACAACGGACCAGACTCAGAAAACATATGTTACAACGTTCCTTCTTCTAGAGTTGCTTCAATCGAAGACCTGTGCAACCAAAAAACAACCAGATATTGGAAATTTGATTTCTTAGTGAACTCGGAAAACGTGGTTTGACGAAAGCTTGGCATTAAATTACCTCGATTGTCTCACGTGTGTTGCTTGACTGCTAGATAGTAGTCTGTAGTGCGCACTTTCCGATCGATCGGCGACGACGTTTTTAAGAGATCAGAAAAAAACCTGTCTTCAAGGCTGGTGCGCCGTGACCCCCGGTAAGTGGCTGATTACATAAGAAAAGTTTAGCTGCAGTGCCCTTTTAGTTAACATATTTGGAAGAAGTAGCTATCATTATTACTGCGACGCTGACGAGACAATGCTCTTGGATATTCTGTCTATGATGTTGTTTGTTTGTTTGTCCGTCTGTCTCACTCACTGCTTTGTTTTAATAACACCATGACTGACATTTGCCTGTCTATTTGCATGCAGTTATTTGCAAGTTTTGAACGGATTTATTGCAATTAGCGTTGGCCTAAACAAGGTATTTACTAAAAAAAACAGTCGATGTAGGCCTTCAGATTGGAGTGTGTATTATCATAATCATTTATGAATACAGGATGGGGTTGTTGTTTTTAAAGAAACATGCCACTTCTTGGTAGCCGTAACATTTTTTACGGGACAATCTGGTAAAATGTTCTAAAACAAAAGTGGGTGTAGGCCTATTTCCCCTATCTATCTTCATTTCTCTGTTGTCCTGTTTATGTAACAATACTCTTAAAATATCTAAATTTATAATGACCAATCCTTACATTAAATGATTAGCCAGTTACGAAAGCCGAATTCACGACTAAGGATAGCCATTATGACTGATTATCTTTTTATCCCTTTCTTTGTCTCTCTCTCTCTCTCACACACACACACACACACACACACACACACACACACACACACACACACACACACACACACACACCTAATCCATCCAAAGCTTCCACTCTGTCTCACATCATGTTCACTCATCCACTTCCTCCCTTCCCATCCTCCCGCCCCCCTCATCCTTCAGTCACTCCCTTGTAAGTAAATAAGTTATTCCTCCCGAGTTGCATCGCTATGACCATGGCAGCTGTGGTGGTGGGTCTTGGACTGACGACAATGACAATCAATACAGATGACCACGCACGTGTGCACACAGCGTCAGTATTGACAAACACATATGTTGACATACTTCTGTACATAATTGTTCTTTTTAAATGTATATTATTATTCACTCTTATTTCGATGGCTGGAAAGTATTGCCATTATTCACGGGTAAACTCCAGGAGGTACTATCGGTCTTTATCATTCATTTTGTGATAGTGCCATCTGAGATTTACCCGAGAAGAATGATAGTACTTTCTGGCACATCATAATTTTGGAAATATCAATGTTTGGACGAAAATATGGTGCAGAAGCACTATATGAAGCACTGATGACGAGCAAGCACGGCTTGTTCGATAACGTTAACTAATTAAACCCTTTGTCCAATGCAGAGCGTGTGGGTGGATTCGTGGACATTCATAGGACCAATAATGATCAACAGGACTGTGGTGAATGTAGAACAGAACAAAGACTAAAAGACTACGTTTTATCTTGGCCTGAATCTGGCAGATAATAATAATGATTGGGAATAGAACACACAATTCTTACGATTGAAAGAAACACCCCATGATTTTCTAAAATGTTTAGGAATTATTGCTGTAACTGATATGCAAATATTATGTTTTATAAATGATTTTCACTTGCATTCTGCTTTTCTCCTTGAATGAATGAATCTTTTATTTAACTTTTCTCCTTGAACGTTGACAGGTACATGTACAACGAAGTAGACAGGTTCTTTAATGAGAAAGCATAGCTTTTGCGTGCATACACAAACAAACAAACACACACAACGCGCGCGCGCACGCACACATGCATGCACGGAGAGAGAGAGAGAGAGAGAGAGAGAGAGAGAGGACATGGCCTTTTCGATTGTCCATAATATTTTGCAGAGTGGCACAAAAGTGTCAATCTAGCCTGCCTGTAGCAACAACTAATTATTGATCAAGGAATATTGTCACTGCTTGGCGACCGTATACTGCTAATTACTAACTCGATCTTGCACTGAAGCTGCTCATTAGTTGTCCTAGATTTCAAAGTAGGGTATTAGCACATTGTGTGTGTGTGTGTGTGTGTGTGTGTGTGATCATGTTGGTGTTGCAGATTTTCCCGTTTGTCTCACCCCTCTCTCTCTCTCTCTCTCTCTCTCTCTCTCTCTCTCTCTCTCTCTCTCTCTCTCTCTCTCTCTCTCTCTCTCTCTCTCTCCTCTCTCTCTCTCTCTCTCTCTCTCTCTCTCTCTCTCCCCCTCCCCCCCCCCTCCCCCCGTGTTTTCCTGTACCCGACTCTTTGTATCATTTGTCTCCTTCGATCTGCTGTACGATGCACGTGTGCGCAGCGATGCTTTGTTGGTCAATCGGAGTCCGTAAGTCAACTTTGCTGCTATCTCTGTTCGCGCGTTTCCCCGATGATTCTGAATTTTGTTTTAATCACCGAAAATCCCCTTTGCTAGCATACATTAACCTTTTATCATATTGCAGGTGACACATAACCTTAGCCTTTTCTTACATTACAGGTGATACAACTTCCCTTCACACGGCAAATTCTTCGTAAGAGAGTCATCACTGAAACCACGGCGTCAACTGCTTATAACCCACCTTCCTCAGCTCCTCATCTGGCATTAACCCCCCAACCATCTCAATCCCCTCCTCCTACTCCCTCTTCTTCCTCCTACCATCACCACCTCCTCATTCCCCAAACCCGCACCATGCGTCAACCAACATCGTCCCCATCATCATCGTCATCATCATCATCATCATCATCATCATCGCTGTCGTCGTCGCCGCGAAGTTGTCGGCGACCGGCGGCGCCTCGGGCCGTGAAGATCGACCAAAGCGCCATGGACCCGAACCTGGAGAAAGACGACAAGTACGAGATCAAATCCGGGAAGCTGCTCCTGCTGCACAAAGTGGGTCTGCGCCCTTGCTGGTTGCCCGTGCACGTGCGTGTGTACCGCAACGCCTTCGAGCACTTTGCAGTGGTCAGCAAAGACCAGGCCATCTCGGCCCACTCCACGTACGTGAACTTGAGGACGGCGACCTGTCTTCTGTGCTGTGGTGGAACCGCTTCTTCCTCTTCGTTTGATGATAGTGATGGGCAGTTCAAGGTGTGTGTGTGTGTGTGTTTGTGCGGAGAGAGAGAGAGAGAGAGAAAGAGAGATGCCTGCGTAACACTAAATGATACAATTAACATTTTTGAGAAAAGAAGTGTTGATAACAGACACTGCCCTTTCATCATCGGCCATGTTCAGATTAACCATTAGATAAGAAACGGATGGCATCTGCAATGCTGGGGAATCCTCTTTGACGTGTTCAAATCTAGATCGTCCCTGGTCTACCCAGCTATACATTATGTAATCAGGCCTATTACATGACATAGCCTGATGTAGGTGTTCTCCGAAGTTGATACAGAAAAGCGACTTTGGCGGTGAAATGGTTGATACTAAAGCAGCATCTTCGGAGAACTTAGGTTTAACCAAACAGGTTAATTCATAGTGTTTGAGTGTGTGTGTGTGTGTGTGTGTGTGTGTGCGATTGATCGATTGTTAGACTGACGAGACTGGCTAATTCATTGGTTGGTTAGTTCATTAACTGACCGCTGGATGTTTTGCTTAATGGTCCTCTTGCTTGACTAACCTCATTTGATTTGATTTTATTTCCAGGTGGTGCAGAACAACTACGAAGGCACGGTCATCCGTTTCGACGCCGGGGACGCTGACTCGGTGCGGGAATGGGTGGAGGCTTTCAGCTGCCTCACTCCCCCGGGCTCCCCCACCCAGGGAGGGGGAGGAGGGGGCATGTCCCCCGTCTCCCTCTCCCCCGCCATCCCCCGCTCCCCCGTCATGCCCACCCTACCGGAGCTAGACGAGGAGGAATGACTAGAGGAGGAGGAGGAGGAAGCTTCCCTTCTGTGAGCTGTTCAGTTCGTACCATTCCTGTCTGCAGAGGAAAGGGTTTCTTCGTCAGTCTGCGACGAGTTTTCAAGATCGGTCACCACCAGTCGCCCCTGAGGCCTCAGCGAAACGAACCGATGCTGTGAAAGACCTCCGAGGCCATTGTCCAGAGAGATGTTCTCTCATGGAGGAAATGGATCCGATGGAGGAACTTTTTGCCCCCCCCCCCCCCCCCCCCCCCCCCCCCACACACACCTCCCTGTCGGTTGAATTCCTTTCGTTGAGGCATTGCAGGCCCAAGTTTGTTTCCATATTCGGGGCTTTTTGGTCTCTCTTTTTTCCTCTCTAATATTTGTAGTCTCCTTCTTGTCCCTCGTCCCTCGAAGTTGATTGGAGTTGTTAACACAAAGAACACGATGACTTAGGAGGAGAAGAGAATGCCAGTTGTGCTTAAAGCAACAATTATGATTGGGGGGGGGGGGGGGGGGGGGGGGGGGGGGGGTATAATCCTGACTGTGTTGTGGGTGAAGTGCCATAGAAAGGCCACGGCTGCTGCAATTGTAAACTATGTGAACGGACAAAAGCCTGAGTGACAGACAATGGAAAAACTCCTGGCGCCCAATAAGCTGTTTGGTATATTGACAGTGATCATGTCTGAGTCAAAAGAGTTTGTGCGTATTTAGGCATGTTTTTATATCTTGTCGTGTTCTGAACTTAGCTGGCTCAGTTAAACCTGTTGTTTTGAAAGTTGCTTCTAGTCATAATGTAAAGGAAACAAGATCTCTCAGCGTGGGTAATTGCTGATTATTCAAGACTTGTTGGTTTCTTTGTCTTCATTCATACATGTATTACTGGTTTCTTTGCATAAAAAATATTGCCTGTTAATGTGATCATGATGTGATATTTTGATACAAAATCATTGTGGACATACTGTTTTGATATGTTGCCAGAGATGTTAAAGAAATTTTATAGAGTGTTGGTTTATATGTACACTCGATAAAATTGTTTTCTTTCATTCAAACAGCTGATCTGTATTCTTATCTGACGTATTGGGTTTCATAGTTTTAACATTTGTATGTTTTTATTTTATTCATTGTTTCATGACAACTGGGTTTTTTCTGTCTTCCATCCAGTAATATTGTTGTTTATTTTCAGAACAATCGCGCTCTCCCCAAACACATAACATTCTTTTTCATTTGTTGAACTTATGTGTTTGGCTTCTCTGTCAAAACGAATTAGATAAATCTATAGGGGTATAGAAAAATCAGTATATTTGCCATTTGTTTTGTTCTTATTGTATGTTGAAATATGTAACTGCTGCTAATTCACATGCACCGTCGTCATCCCTCCCCATTCCACTGTTCACTCATCTTCTGTCCTTTGGAAAAAGGCGAATGAGAAATACTTAGCAATGTTAGCAAACCTACCTTTCTCAGTGTAAAGCTAGACCCCTTTCGGTTAGATCGTTCACTGAGAACAACACAAAGTTATTATATAACTTCTTGGGGTGGGGAGAGGTTGAAGGGATTGACCGGTACCAAGTAAATGGTCATTACGTAACTGGTGCTGAACTCTACGACTTGGAAAGTTTGGAACTTAGTACCTGTTTCTTAACACCTCTACTCTCCCCTCTCCTCTCCCCTCTCCAAACCCAGTAATTCCCCTTTGCCAAACCCTAACTTCTGTTTCCGTAGTCGGTTTTTTTTCTCCCTAAAGGTTGAACGTCTCCGGGATTTAGCGAACGAATTGACCTCTTTTAGAACTCTGATAGCATGGGGGTCGGTCAGTACACTGAGTGACCTTGCTCGCGGTACTAAGTTTGTCGTATGAGACACCGATAGTGGAAGGAGAAGGAAGTTTATATCAAGTTAAGCGTTCCGAATCTTTAATCCAGGATAAATTCAGGATTTAGGTGTCTTACCTCTTTAGAAACAAAAGCAACAACCACCAAACAAACCACACACAAAAAGAAGAAAAATAAATTGACTTTAAAATTAATGATAAACCTTGAGTGAGAGGGGCTTCTCTGAAGACCCTCTGTTGTCCGGCTCTCCGTGGAGTTTCTGTTTGCTATGACAGTCTCTTTAGAACAGACACCGGTGTCTATCAAGAAGAATGATTAAAATGCCATTTAGCTGGTTTCCGTGCTCTTGAATAGGATGTCAGCTTCCTACTATACTCTGTGAATGTTACCGTCTTTCAATATGACAACTACGCATTGTCGATGAAAATGGTTCATTGCTGTTGTTGAGTCATGATTTGACAGTAGGGGTAGTTCTGAAAATCCGACGCATCTCCCCTCTTCCTTTTCTTTTTCTCTAGGTCTTTTAAGCTTACTTGCTTTTTATTTCTCTGCAACAGAAATAGAGAAAACAATTCCTCTTTGTCTCTCTTTTATTAAAACCACACTCATAATATACTGATATGATTATAACCCGTTGTTGCTTGAGGTTTTTATGTAAGCCAATCTAAGTATTATGTGCATATCAGTGCAAATATCCGTTCACATTAATCTTTTCTCCGAATTGTTTTGGAGAAAAAATTATAGTTCAGCACGATAACGTGTTTCTGTAACCGGTGAATCCTGATGATGTAAGAGAAAGTTTACTGGATCTTAGATTGTGCGTAATGAGGTTTGTGGCACAAACATTGCCAATCCGTCGATCCCTTCAAGTTCCTGTTACAATTCGCCCGCTCGTCTCAGGCCTTCTGATTGGTCCTTCGCCGGATGTTGCACAGCTATTCCGGGCATGCGCCGTTATCAGTTCAACTCCGAGCTTCCTGTGACACACGGCACCTGGTGGTGTCTGTCACTTGGATAAGGAAACTCAATTTCCTTTGCTAAGGGAAGCCTTAGCTGCTGGTTTGATCGTGCTTTGTCATGCTGTTGCTGGTGTGTGCTGATTGCAGATTTGGCATCGCTGCAGTAGTTTTGAGCGGGCTGTGACATCAATGTGTCCGTGTGACTGACCATGTCACAAGGTCCTTGATTTTATAAGCTGACGTTTAGACCCCCCCCCCCCCCCCCTCATGTTACCGACTCGCGAGCTCAAAGTATGGTTCTTTCAGTTTCATGACAATAACCCTATCCCTTTCCCGAGAATGCAATCCGAAAAATGTGATGGGGGTGTATAAATTACAACTTTGCTAAGTGCTGAAACTGCAATTAAACCAGATCTTATCTCTATTCTGCTGGGAAGTGGGTGTTACATGGGTTGGCTTCCCGTTGTCATTGGCTTATTGTTCATTCTTAGAAAGTTATGTGTTTTTTGGGTAGTTTTTTTTACTAATTGCTGATTAATGTAATTCTGCTGCTTGATGGCCATGGCTGAATCTTAAGTAATGAAGGTCACACACAAGAGAGAGACAGAGACAGAGAGAGTAATATGTCAGACTAGCTCACAAACACCGGTGGCAGTACAATCCTCATAAAGAAAATCTCTCTCTCTCTCTCTCTCTCTCTCTCTCTCTCTCTCTCTCTCTCTCTCTCTCTCTCTCTCTCTCTCTCTCTCTCTCTCTCTCTCTCTCCTTAATTTTTAGTCTTTTGTTATTATTTTGCATTGCTCATGTTTCAATTGTTTGATCGACCGTGCGTCAAGACACTTGTCTATTTCCAGTTTAAATGTCTGTTTTAGTCAACATTTCCAGGAATTGAATGTGACGTGTCTGTGTGCGTGTGTGTGTGTGTGTGTGTGTGTGTGTGTGTGTGTGTGTGTGTGTGTGTGTGTGTGAGAGAGAGAGAGAGAGAGAGAGATCCTCCCATATTATATGTTTAATATCACAAATCATTTTTTTAAACATTCCAAGTCACGTGGACAAGTAATGAACTTGGACATAATGTTGTAAATAAAATGTAATTTAATGCGGACTGTACATTCAGCTTTGTCTCAAATTTCATATAAGAAGACATCCGTTGTTTTTATTCATACTAGCGCAACGCATAGTACCGGAAATATCGAGTACCGGTAATGCCTAGTACCGGTAATGCCAAGTACCGGAAATGCTGAGTAGCAGTTTTTCTGGGTCCATGAAATGAAAATTATTACTTTTGTGTCTCTCCTTCTTTCCATCTTCTCTCATCCTGTTCTACCCCCCACCACACCCCCTCCCCCACCATCCCCCGGACTGGTCGCCTGCAGCAGCGTTGACTGGTCGCCTGCAGCAGCGAGCTCTGTGTGGAGAAAGTGTTGATTGAACTTAGTCTGTTTTTGGGACCGCGCAAATGTAAATCGGGTCATAGCGCGCGCGTTTATGAACGGATCCTGTTGAACTTTTGCACCAAGATAGTCACTATCTCCGGCCATGCCCGTTCCAAATTTCGAGGTCTGGTTGCGCCGCGGTTTGTGAAAAGGTTAAGCGGCGTATATCGCGCGCGTTTCTTAATCAATTCGCTTCCGGTTTCGCACATCGATTGTCACCGTCCCCGGTCTTCTACCTTCTAAATTCGAAGGCAATCCGTTCAGATATACCGGAGATACTGGCGCCGAGAGGCCGGCGGATACGCATTTCGCGCATTTGCCAAACCGCGCAAATGACACGGCCGCCTCGGTTGCCGTTGCCATCGCCCCGTTAGGGCTCATAGCAAATTTGAAGCGATTCGGTCCAAAAACGGCGGAGTTATAAGGCTTGCCTTTTTATTATATGATATGTGTGTGTGTGCGCGCGCGCGCGCGCGCGCGCATTTGTGTGTGTGTGTGTGTGTGAGGGGAAGGATGATAAGAGCAAGCTAGTCATGACAGTGTGCTGGAGAGTAATAGATCTATACATGTGTTTAAAATCTTCTTTCTTTTTTTCTTCTCGTACGTATGTGTTTAAAATAAGAATTTGTATTGTTATGGCTACGTTTTGAAAACTACTAAAAGTGCAGTGAACTATGTTGAATCTTTTACACACACACCTTTGCATCCTTCTTCCCCCCCCCCCCCCCACCCCCCCCCCCCCCCCCAATGTTTTTTAAGTCTCCTTTTTTTCTTAGTCGTTCTCACTCTTCGTGGCAGTCTGTTTCTCAGTTTATTTCTTCTTCTTCTTCTTCTTCTTCTTCTTCTTTATGACGTCTTCTCCGTGTGTTGAAAGCTATCCCAATATTATTTTTAGCATTTAAATCCCAACTCTCCGCCCTCTGTCTTTCTCTCAATTTTTTCTCTCAACCCGTTAACTCTCCTGAAACGTGCAGGCGTATTTTCTTTGTAATATTGATAATTCATGGCATATTATCTAACAAAATGTCCAGTTCCTAACTTCTATCTGTTTTCCTCTGAGCACGTAAGCATCTTGACGTCACTGATGCGTCATCAACGGCCATCCTGTTGTGAAGTGAGGCTGTTATTTACGCCCTTTCTTAACCCGCGCCCCCTTTTTGTTAGAAATAAGTATGCTGTATACGAGCGGCGTTCTGACCCAGCCCCCTTTTTGTTAGAAATAAGTATGCTGTACACGAGCGGCGTTCTGACCCAGTGAAAGGTACGCAAGCGCCTGAACATATTTGAAAACGGAAGACATGCTTTTGTTCATCGACTGTTTATTCTGTTTATTTATGTAATTATTTATTCGTTTATTCGTTCAGCTGCAGCAGTATCCTTAGCTCATAGCGCGTTACGTACGTACTTTATTGATAGTTTCTGTGTTTGTGTTATAGAACTCTGCTGCTTTTGTTAGAATTAAAGGTCAGGTTTTCTCACGGAAGGAAAGGTATATGCCACTGTGTCACGGCTTTGGTTTCTTTCTATCTCTGTCTCTCTCTGCCGGTCAATCAATCAATCAATCAATCTCTCTCTCTCTCTCTCTCTCTCTCTCTCTCTCTCTCTCTCTCTCTCTCTCTCTCTCTCTCTCTCTCTCTCTCTCTCTCTCTCTCTCCATCCCGCCTCACCACCTCTCCTCTCTTTCTGTCTCTCGCATTCTCCTTTTCTCCCTCTGTCTCTTACACACACGAGTATGCACATGTATATATTCAGACACATCACAAAACACACTAAATAATTCATACTTTTTTGTGTCTAGTATTCAGTTGAGTATTATGTTTTTGTTTCGCGATAAAAAATATGAAAAAAACATTCTACACATTTCTTTGAGATATCTTTGATACCCTTATTTATGCATTCTTTTGATTATCATCACAACAAAGCATAATACTTATTCATGAAAACAAAATCGTGCCGTATGGTAAGTTTTCTTTTTCTACAATCAATCTTATGTATTGATATATTTTGTCTGGGGAGAGGGGGTGTGGGGAGGGGAGGGGGTGGAAGAAACTTTTCAGCATTTAAGGATCTGGGCGGTGGGTTTTTTCTTGGTTTGTTTGTATGTCTGTGTTTTGGGATTGCATTTTGGGTCTGTAACATTTACCATGCTCAACCAAAGAAAGAAATGGGTCATTGGTCGCCAAGCCACAAAAAAAGCATAATACCGGTCAGTGAAATTACGATTAATGGATATAGGGATTATATGTATGTTAAGCAATCATGTAAGTGTGTATGTTCTGGATTATTTCGTTGCTTTTATTAATGTACCCACCGGTCACGGAAGATTACATGTTTTCTCAACGGTGATGTTAAAATGTTGTTGTCCATCACAACCGTCTGTAGTTGTGTTTGGGAGGAATTATGAAGGTGATATTTTGTAATATTGTTTTGTGAAACAAAGTACGAAAAAAAAGAAAGAATAAACATGAATAAATTGAATGGTTATGAGAGTGAGTCGCTGGATGGCTGTGGTATTCGGGAAGCGTTTGTTGAGAGAGAGAGAGAGAGAGAGAGATGTATTAAAAAAGAACATGCCGGATGAAACGTATGATATACACAATGTAGAATGTTGTGTCTGCTTACCTGCATGCACGTATGGACAATTCTGTGCGCACACCACATAGCAAATAATTGGGAATTCGTTAGTGTGGTGTACATTATGTACAGTTTTCAGAAGGTATGAGTGCACACGCATATATAGTATTACATATGCACCCGAACAAACCCTTACCGCACGCGAGGCCCTTTACTGAGATTTGTTTTACCATTGGTGAAGATTAAGATGAGAATTATAGCCCCGTTCGACAACGAAGGCCACGTCAGGGCTGTCACCACGTTCAATCTTACCACGTGACCGACCATTGGTTTGACTTACGCCTCTAGTTCAGGCCAACGGCATAAAGAGAGAATGAGAGTTTCGGATGATTGATTTTCCACACCAGTGGGAATATTATGTTACAGTTCTGTATTATTTTGGACGACTGATTCTCAAACTTGGAGGCTTTAGCAGCGGCTCTTTGTACTACAGCCTTGGGGATTAGTTGACCTTTCCCCAACGCCAACTGTCCTCATATCCGGGCGAGTTAGGGTCTCCACTGGACAAGGCATCTCCGCTGTAAACAAATTTCAGCCCGGGTTTCAAGAATAGCTGCGGACCCTTCTGTTATCTGGAGGTCATAGTCGGACATGATTAAGAAGTACACACGCAGTATGCACGCACGCACACACAAACGCGTGCGCACGCACACAC
>CM065691.1:37409052-37414052 GCA_017654935.2 Phymorhynchus buccinoides
AAATTTGAAGCGATTTGGTAAAGAAACGGTGGAGTTATAAGGCCCCGTTTCGCGTTGGCGCTGCTCTGAGAGTGATGCGCTCTCCCTAGTAACGGTAACGCCTAGTAACGGTAACGCCAAGTACTGGTAACGCTGAGTACAGCAATTTGAAGCGATTTCGTTAAGGCAGAGTTATAAAGCCCCGTTTCCCGTTGGCGCTGCTCTGAGAGGGACGCTCTCTCCCGATTTTCTTCAAATTTACTGGCAGGCTTTGTCCTGGTAACAGCAAGCCTGACAGCAAATGTGACGTGATTCGGTTGAAAACCGGCGGAGTTATAAGGCCCGTTTTGCATCATGCTGCTGTTATGCGCCTAAGTAATGGATTCGCTTCCGGTTTGGCACATTGATAGTCACCGTCCCCGGTCATATATATGCCAAATTTGAAGGCAATCGGTCCAGAAATACCGGAGAAACGGGCGCCGAAAGGCCGTCGGATGCGAGTTTCGCGCATTTGCGAAACCGCGCAAATGATACGGCCGCCTCGGTTGCCGTTGCCATCGCCCCGTGAGGGCTCACAGCAAATGTGAATCGATTCTGTCGAAAAACGGCGGAGTTATAAGGCCCGTTTCGTGTTTCAGACACACACACACACGGACACACGGACGGACACTTGGCTTTTTACTATATGATTATTTGCTACGTAAGCGCTTAATTGTTTTTAATTTTTTTGGTTAACCTTTGTTTAGCCTCAGGGCTGAGTGTAAAAACGCAAATGGTATGCTTATCTTATAACCCTGATTAAACAATAATTCGTTATCTCTCTCTCTCTCTCTCTCTCTCTCTCTCTCTCTCTCTCTCTCTCTCTCTCTCTCTCTCTCTCTCTCTCTCTCTCTCTCTCTCTCTCTCTCTCTCTCTCTCTCTCTCTGGCTTTATTACGTGCATGGTTTTCCGTTCAAATAAGTACATTTCTAAGATGAGCATGTAAAGTAAGATTAGGATAGGTTTTGTCATGTGCTTGTGCACTTATCAATTTGTGCATGTTAAAGATGAATATGAAAAGTAGGATTGGTTGGGTTTTTTATCCGTGTGTATGAGCTTACTTCTTAATTTATGCAGGTTAAAAAATGAGTATTGTTAATAATATTAGGTTTGATTTTGTTGTTGTCGTGCTACTATATAGGGCTGTATTTTGCATGCTTTATATTGCTTTGTCTGTGCTCATTTTCCTTTTTCATTTCTAATTTTATTTTATTTTTTTCTCCAGAGGGCTGGATGTAATCTCTCTCTCTCTCTCTCTCTCTCTCTCTCTCTCTCTCTCTCTCTCTCTCTCTCTCTCTCTCTCTCTCTCTCTCTCTCTCTCTCTCTCTCTCTCTCTCTCTCTCTCTCTCTCTCTTTCCTTCCTTCATTCCTTCTTTCTTTCGTTCTTTCTTTCGTTCGTTCTTTCTTTCTTTCGTTCTTTCTTTTCTTTTCTTTTTTCCACCACCTCTTTGTGCTGCTCTGCTTTTCCCCCCTCCCCGGTTCTGTTCACCCTCTCTTTCATCATCTGTTTTCCTCTATGTTTGTGTTTTAACCCCTTCAACACCAGCCAGTTCAGCCACTAAACAGAAAAAGAAAGATAAGATTTAAAAAAAAAAATAATTCTGTCCCATCTTCTGGGTCGTACAGTGGCGTTGCTCCCACGCCGCTCATTCCGAATCCCCACTCGCAGCTACGAATTTACATATCAGCTTATTCAGGTCGCAGAGTCCGAGACCAGCAGTCGAAGTGGAGCGAATCTATGTTAGGCCGTCAGGAGGCAACCAACCGATGAGACACTGCACTGCTGCTGAGTCACTTCGGTGGAGTTCAGCGGCGCCTGTTCAGGACACCACCTACTAAGCCCCCTACTGACGATACTATTATCTTAGTCGCGGAGCCAGCGTGAGTGAGGTCCTCCTCTGAGGGCGCCACCACGACCGTCCACCGACAGCTCCCCAGAACACACTGATCCCCATAACTTTGACCCGAACGCACCAAGACATAGACTGGATTGGAAACCGAAACTGAGGTCACAATGAGAGCAGGGCATGCAATGCCACATAATTTGAAACATGTTTTTCTTTTTAATGATTGATGGAAATGAGGCGAAAAACAACGATGATGATGATGATGATGATGCTATGGAGTTCCGTATCGGTCTGAGACTGCATGGCAGGGCTGTATTCTACGCTTCCTTTCATAATGATATCCCGGCGTTAACCAGGCCCGAGAACTACAGACACCTGCAGTGTTGGTCTTGAAATTAGAGCAACACTCCCAGAATCGCATCCGTTAAGCGGATGAAGCTCGACTGTGTGGTTTCAGTCTTTTAAGCCCATAGCCACTCACTCTGGGTAGGAGTCGGTCCAGGACCGACAAAACCCTCGACTCTGATGGGATTCGAACCCAAGCCCTCCCAGCCAGTAGTCCGCGACGCTAACCACTACACCACGGCGGCTGGTCGTATCTGATAACAAAAATTATTAAACAAATGGAAAAAAAAGAAGTTAAGGCACGACTAATTTAAGAACAAAGCTAAAGACTGATAAGGAAAGGTCATTGTATGTAGCTAAGGAAACAAAAGTTAGGACAAAATATGAAGTGAAAAAAAGGGGGAAACAGAACAGGAGAAAAAAGACTTTACAATACTGGAAAAGCCTATAAGCCTTGCATCAAGAAAAGTAGGAACAGATAAGGGACAATAATGAGATCTGAGAAAACAAAATCAGAAATAAAATCATATAATGGTTAAAGAGACAGGCATAACAAATTATGGACTTTGTAAAGAAAAACATCAATGATAATACAAAAACTTTTAGACTAACAAAGGTTAACCCTTTTGCCGCCAGACATTTTTCAGCCCCAAAATACCATTAAGCTTAACTGGGTAGAGAAAATAAAATATCTGCAATATTGGGAATTCCTCTGTGACATGTATAACATCAGGCCTGTCCTTACCTCCCAAAATTCAGAAAATAGGGTCTTTGGACAACAGGTCCTGATTTGATGCCTTTTAGTGACATGGGTGCTAAACCATTGTGGTGCTAAAATGCGACATTGGCGGTGAAAGGGTTAACAAAGGAGTTCCGCATCGGTCTGAGACTACATGACAGGGCTGTATTCTACGCTTCCTTTCATAATGATATCCCGGCGTTAACCAGGCCCTTGAAGTAAAAATAACAACAGCAGCAGCAACAACAACAACAACAAAACAACGAAACATAAACAATAAACTAAAAGAAATAAGAAACGAGCAACAGTAGCCAAACGATGACCACAAGCAAAACACGACAAAATACACGCTGAATTTCATAGAGATCAAACTTGATGATTATAAAACTAAAACGACAAAAGCATCGTGCAAAACTCATCAGCACAACTCTGACTAATATTAAAGCAAACACCTTTACGAACTGATAGAAATTATTTGTTTCTTTAACCCTTTCGCCGCCAATGTCGCATTTATGCACCACAATTATTTAACACACATCTCACCAAAAGGCATCAAATCAGGGTCTGTTATCCAAAGACCCTATTCTCTTAATCTTTGGAGGTAATTATAGGTTTCACCTTTTACAAGTCACAGAGGAATCCCCAATGTTGCAGACCATTTTTTTCTCTACCCAGGTGAGTTTCATGGACATTTTGGGTTGAATAATAGCTGGCGGCGAAAGGGTTAAGGCACATTCCAAGTATATTTTATATTGCTGAAATAAAGGTGTGTCGGGATTTTCTTCTTCTTTTTAGCAAAAATAATGGTTTCATTGATTAAATTCGGTGGATTTATCTGGAAATATTTATGAAAAGTATCTGTTTACAGCTTGCCAAAGAATCTTGTTAAATAGAGAACGCTTAAGCGAATAATAATAATAATAATAATAATAATAATAATAATAATAATAATAATAATAATAATAATAATAATAATAAAAAGCAAACGTAACCTCTGCATACGAATTTAAATGCAAAATGAACATGGAACATTCATGTCTTGGGATACTCTATGAGCAATGGTCTAATTCTCCAGACTTTTCTTTACAAAATATGTTTACTGTTTTTTGTTTTTTTAAGTACAAGCACAAACACTGAACAAACCGTTCTCAAACGGAATAAATTAAAACACAAGTGCAACGCCGAGCGACTGCAAAGTCCCCTCGCAGCATCGCCGAGCTACTCCGAAATCGAAATGTGTCGGTTGTACACATACATAAAAACGCATCAAAACTGCATAAAAACGCATCAAAACAGCACGTAACTGAATAGTTTTTTTATATATAGCCTTGGGGTTCGGACCCGTGATTTGAGCGCGCGCGATCATGCGCACACGAGCGCACAGAAAAATTCACGACACCTGTGTTATAGACCATTCATCAAGAAATGTTGTGAAAAAAACTGCATTGAAATACATGCAAAACTTCGCAAGATATTAGCGATTATGTGTTTCGGGGATTGAACCCCGTAACTGGCGCGACCTTGACCTTAATGTAAAACTAAATACATCAGTGGATAGCTTGCATCTTGGTAAACTAGTATGCCAAATTTGATGATGATACACTGAATAGTTTTTGAGAAAAACGGACGAATAGCCGGACGGACGGAGGCACGCCGGACGGACGAACACCGGACGGACAGACGGACCAGACACAAACAATAGCTCCCCGAACCTTCGGCTCGGGGATTAACAAAGGATGCAGAAAAACACGAGGAAAAGACGAGTCTCAACGGAAACAATACAAGAGGCAAAGCCTGCAAGGCTCACGTCTGATTTTTATTACTATAGCAGGCATGGGAATTTCCATGACAATTCCCATGCCTGTATAGAGAATACTGTTATGTAGACACTTGTGCATCTGAAAACAGAATTAATTTTTATTTTACTGTGTAAATTAAAATTATTTCTATGCACCCCTACCCCTTTCTTTAAAATTTAATTATATGTATGCGCATGTAACATAGTGGAGCCCTATTTTTATTTTTGGCAAACAAGTAAAATTGAAAAGCAT
>CM065691.1:37419052-37434052 GCA_017654935.2 Phymorhynchus buccinoides
GCATGCAAAAAGTAATCATCGAAGAATAATCCATGAAGAAGAAGAAATAGATACAACAAAACCGTTTATCTATCCCCCCCCCCCCCCCCTCCACCGCCCTCTCCCCCCTCTCACACACACAAAAGGAGAGAGTGAGAGAGAGAGAGAGAGAGAGGGGGAGAGAGAGGGAAAGAGAGAGAGAGAGAATTGAATTGAATTGAATTGAATTGAATGAATTTTATTTATAGAGGGTAATAGAATAAGCAATAACATGCTTATAACATACAACACAAAACCGTCTATCTATCCCCCCCCCCCCCCCCCCCCCCCCCCCCTCCACCGCCCTCTCCCCCCTCTCACACACACAAAAAGGAGAGAGAGAGAGAGATGAGAGAGAGAGAGAGAGAGAGAGAGAGAGAGAGAGAGAGAGAGAGAGAGAGAGAGAGAGAGAGAGAGAGAGAGAGAGAGAGAGAGAGAGGAAACACATGCAATAAGGTAAATACAAAACTTGTTAATAATTTAACAACAACAAAGTAGATAATATACATGTCAACATATCAAAAGTGGAAACATATTTGAAACTAAGAATGGGGTTAAACAACATTGCTTGTATGTTTCAACATAAGATACTTATGGTACTCTTTTTTTTAAAAACATTAATGCCCGAGTACACATTAAAGGAAGATGAAATAGTATTCCATAAGCAGCCACCTGAATATACAAGACTATATTTAAAAAGGTCAACTCTTGGATGAGGTATTTTTATTTTTAAAACATTTTACGGACAAGGTTAATTTCAAATTTATTTTTTAATGTTGGAGGAGCATTATCGGACATTAATCTAAACATAAAAATGCTTTGTTGTACACAAGCTTCCATTTTAGAGGTAGCATTTCTAAACGCTGATAATCAGTAAGTGTAAGGGAAGAGGATTTCAGAAGGATCAATTTCAATGCACGTCTATGCAAACTGCATAATGGTTTTATTTTTTTCTCGCTTGCCAGATCCCAAATTGTAGAGGCATAGTTGATGTGTGACTGGATATAAGCATTGAAAAAAAGTTTACGACTCTCTAAGTCAAGAAAATGCTTTATCCTGGAAAGTTGATAGACTTGTTTTGATACTTGCTTACAAACCATACAGATTTGATGGGACCATGAAAGGTTGTGATCAACAATAAGTCCTAAAATGTTATGATAGTCAACCTCTTCCATGATTTCACCATTGATATACAGGGATTGAGAACCAAGGGTAAGATTTTGACGCTTTTGTCTGGTGGTGATAAGTAAGTATTTACATTTCTTGGGGTGTAGCTGCATGTGATTAAATTCGGGCCATTCTATTAGTCTGCTAATGTTATCTTGTAAAGAAATATAAACGTTTTCCACTTTACTGTCACATGAGTGTACTGTAGCATCGTCTGCGAACATTTCACATAAAGTCGTTAGATATAATGGTAAGTCGTTAATATACATTGAGAATAATATAGGACCAAGGATGGAGCCTTGGGGAATACCATAGGTGACAGACATAGTATAAGATTCGCATTCATTTAAAGAAACTCACTGCTTTCGGTCTGATAAAAATGATGTTAGAAATGCCATATATCTTCAGTTGTTTTAGTAAAGATTACGATCGACAGCATCAAAGGCTTTCATAAAGTCAACAGCAAGAACACCCGTGATTTTGTCATCGTTTATGTTAATAAGCCATTGGTTTACTAGGTTAGTTAGGGCCGTATGACATGAATGGTTAGCTCTAAAGCCCGATTGATTTGGATGAAACAGACCAAAAGAGTTAAAGTGATTAAGAATATGTTTATTTATGTGATGTTCCAACGGTTTAGACAGCACCGACAGAATAGAAATGGGCCTGTAATTAGAAGGATCTTCATAGTCACCCGATTTGTGGATAGGTATGATTTTGGCTACTTTGAATGCTTTAGGAAAACGAGTTTTAGCAATACATAAATTGTAAACATAGGTCAAAGTTTCAGTTATTGCAGGAGCTGACAATTTCAATATTTTAGAATCAATTCCATCAACGCCTCGAGTACAGGTCTGTTTTAAATTATTAAGATAATTGAAAACTTCATGTACACTCAAAAACGGAATGTTAGGGCAATCATTAACATGCTTGGATTCACAAAAATTCTGCAGCATATCTAAATTGTTTTCGGACGATCTATCTGACGTTATGATTGAGAGAGAGAGAGAGAGAGAGAGAGAGAGAGAGAGAGAGAGAGAGAGAGAGAGAGAGAGAGAGAGAGAGAGAGAGAGAGAGAGAGAGAGAGAAGGCGGGGGAGGAGGGGGGTTGGTGCAGGCAGAAATTAGCAGAGAGACTGATGTCGAAAAGGAGAGAGAGAGGATGTGGGAGAGAAACAGACAAAGGGATCTGTGGTTGGGAAGGGGTTTGGGGATTCTTATGGTTTGATATGATAGTAGGTTAGGACAACAACAAAATAACATTATTTTGTCCTTCGCAGAAGGCTCATTGTGGCCACCAGTGTCTGTTGTTTAAGTTATTTTCTGGAAACCAACCAACAAACAAAGACTAGAACTGCATTGTGACAACGCACCCCACCAGAGTTGTGTCCTCCCACCCCCTCCATCGACCCCCCAACCCCCACCCCCCGCACCCCCTTCTCCACACACACCACTTCCCACTACCACAAAATGCATAAAGCCCAGTTTGCATACTATCAAGCATAACGAACACACTAACCAATGCGTTTGCAAACCTCAGTACCTGCCTCTGTAGCTCTTCTGCCCCCATCCTCCACTTTCCTTGAACCTACACTACTCCAACTTCCCCTGTCTTGTCAAAGGGGAAATACTTTTTAATACGTTTTGGTCAAATACCTGGATTTGCTTCCCTTTGACCATTTGACAACATTTGAATGTTAGTGCTTGAACAAAAAAACATAAAAGAACTTCAAGGTCAAGATCAGGACAGTTATAAGTTTTTTTAAATTTTGCATAGAACCCTTCCTGTACCGTGGTACATCACCACACAAAATGTGAAGTGATTCTGTTTACTAGCTCTCACTCTGACTGTGCTATTGGCCCCTTCAAAACGTCTTCCACTGCATTCCCCTGTTAATGTTGATCACAAATAGAACTTCAAGGTCAAGATCAGGACAGTTATAACGGTGATGAAACTGTGAGCACTTATTTTCGGAGCCCCCTCAGCTCTCACTCTCACTGGCTCCTTCAAAATGTCCTCCACTGGGCTTCCGCTGTGATGCTGATCATGAATATATATGGTTATAAGGGGGACTTGGAAGCAATTATAAGAAGCAATCGTGTTAGTTTAAATTGTTATTGTTTTGTGCCAAATAAGTCTGTTGGTTTTTTACTTCTAAGGCAATAAACAGCTGTTCTGTTCTGTTCTATGGATCTAACGCCAACGGATTTGAAATTGTGAGCACTTTTATCCTGACAGACCCTTATCATGTAACAGCTTCAAGGTCAAATGTCAAGGTCATGTGGCGTTTAAATGTCTCCAACTGCATTCCTTAGGTCATTCTGATCAAGAATATATGTGGTTATGTGGGTGTAAATCCCATGGTGTCCGATTAATAGCCTTATAAAAGAGAAATTCTAAAGTCAAGGTCAGGGTTATTAGTACAGGTTGTTGCAATAGCAGCTGTCAATATATATATTTCGATATGACTACCGCTGCATTCTCCCAGTGATGCTGATCATGAATATACATGCTATAGGGATCTCCAACCAACGTTTTTCAAACTAAAGTTGTTAGTTTTATTCGAACGGTCGCTAGAATATTAATTCTAAATGTCTCCCACTGTATCCCCCAAGTGATGCCGATCGCGAATATATATGGTTTAAGTGGCCTACAGCCAACTGTATTCGGGTTACAGCCTGCTTTTATATAACAGTCTCAAGGTCAAATGCCAAGGTCAAGGTCAAACGGCTTCAAATGTCTCCCATTGCATTCCTTAGGTCCTGCTGATCAAGAATACATATGGTTAGGTGGGTGCAAACCCAATGGTGTCTAAAAAACGAGAAGTTCAAGAGTCAAGGGCAAGATACTCAATACTTTGCAGCACACATGACTTTGAGGCAGTCTACTAGCTGCCAGCTTTGAAGCCTGTCGCTGAAGCAAAATGTGAAAGACAATTTGACGCCCCCAAGGTCTATGTCCATGACCTCGACCTTCATTGGTACCCACTATTCAGAATCACTATGAGCCAATGCTCACCCATACCAAGTTTGAACATTGTAAGTCCAACGATGTAAAAGATAAAAAGTATGGCCTCAGGAAGAAATTTCGGTTTTCAAGGTAAACGCGCAAGGTCAAGGTCAGCATACCATCCTGTCCATTGGTTCATTAGATACAGCTTGCACATGAAATCTATCACCACTATAATCGTCTCTCTCTCTCTCTCTCTCTCTCTCTCTCTCTCTCTCTCTCTCTCTCTCTCTCTCTCTCTCTCTCTCTCTCTCTCTCTCTCTCTCTCTCTCTCTCTCTCTCTCTCTCTCTCTCCCCCTCTCTCTCTCTCTCCCCCCTCACTGTATGTGTATCTGTGTATCAGGAACGTTGGTGGAGCCTATTAAGACTATTTACGCGTGTGTGTGTGTGTGTGTGTGTGTGTGTGTGTGTGTGTGTGTGTGTGTGTGTGTGTGTGTGTGTGTGTGTGTGTGTGTGTGTGTGTGTGTGTGTGTGTGTGTGTGTGTGTGTGTGTGTGTGTGTGTGTGTGTGTGTGTGTGTGTGTGTGTGTGTGTGTGTGTGTGTGTGTGTGTGTGTGTGTGTGAGTATATGTGTGTGTGTGCGAGTGTGTGTATGTCTGTCTGTCTGTCTGTCTGTCTGTGCAGGCGAATATGCCCAAACCGCTGGCCGTAGACTCCTAAACTTCGGTTTTATGAGTCTCCCTTGGCGGAGGTGTGCATTGAAAGTTCAACATTCAGGATCTGAATAGGTTGTGTGATGCTGATCAAGAGTATATAATAATGGTTATAGGGGTCTATGGCCAGCTGTTTGGGCACAATCGACAGACAGACAGACAGACGCACACGCACGCACACACACACACACACACACACACACACACACACACACACACACACACACACACACACACACACACACACACACACACACACACACACACACACACACACACACACACACACACACACACACACACACACACACACACACACACACACACACACACACACACACACACACACACACACACACACACACACACATACACACACACACACACACACACACACACACACACACACAGACACACACACGCGCGCGCGCGCGCGCACGCACACACACACAAGCCGATTATAGTGGTGATAGATGCGTGTATAATATATTATCATCACCGCCATAGACAGACAGTAATGAACATCTGATAAATTCATTACGGCCGGTTGATATTTCTAAGACACGCTAGGTTCACTCGCATAATCCAATTATCATTATAGAATATTATCAAGTATTTCTATAAAACATGCATTGGTATGAACTTGAAATAACCTATTGAAAGTCGACTTGTTTAAGTAACGATTTTTCGCACAGGCATTTCAGACCAGTCTCAATATGAATGGTTTACTTACTAGTAGTAGTAGTACCCTTTTACAATTAATAATTGTGACAAGATTAAAAATTAAATAACACTTAAGCTAAATGAGAGCATGGGTGATATGGCTTGCCATAATATTCTTAAGGAACTGATTTGATATTTTTATTCTTACCGTAAACGCATAATTTGTCATCTAAAACGACTCCTACGTTGAACCGATAAACACCTGAATGTAATTATTTGTAATCTTATTATCGTACTACTTGTTCTTTGACACCTCTTGTCTCTTGATTGCACTCGAACGAAAACATCTTAAGTATTTTCTCACTTTCATATCGGGTTTTAAATTTTTTAACTTAAACAATATTATTCTTTGGGGGTTTTTCTATAAAGAAAAATCTAATCAAATAAAAGCTAAGATATTAAAAGAATGAAAACTGTACGTTATAAAGTACGAAAATATTCTGAAAGCAATATATTACTGTCTACATTTGGATAAAATACAAACAAATGTAAACGATCTTCGAATGGGTTAAGGTCTCTTTACACGTGAACAGTTTTCACTCTTTCCCCATGGCAACACAGTGACATGATATGTAAGTGATTTGTATGACTGGCCAATCACTGTGTTGTCATGGGGAAAGAGTGAAAAATGGTGACGTGTATTGAGACCATTTACAACCACTGTGATTGTTGTTTGCCCGTTACCTCTCGGCTTCGTTTCTTTATAGGGTTAGTATTTTGGTTTAATAAATGTCCACTTATGGTCAAGTATTTCCGACAGAAACCGATTGTCTTTCATCATCTGCAAGAAAGACAAAAACCACGCCACCTTATCGAGGAGGCTCTAACAGTATTATTTTAATGTTACCTCTGCATTAATGTAATATAATTGAGACGGGCAAACGTTCACTTCCCCGAAGTACACAGTCCATACCAGACACAAACACATACACAGAGACATAGGCTACAGAAGGCAGACAGACAGACACACACAGACAGACAGACAGACACACTCACACACTCACACACACACAACACGCACCGACACACACACACACACACACACACACACACACACACACACACACACACACACAAACATAAACACACGTGCGCGCGCGCGCGCTCGTACATGAACAACTTTATTATGAATATAAAATGAATACTGACTTTGGAAATACTGACTGACTGAGATTAATTGAAGGCAATGGTCAGTCAATCCTTGATGGTCATTTCTTCATTTCGCCTTTCTCCCAAGACAATGTACCGACAATCCTCCTTCTCCCCCGACACCGCACACAATAATATGACCCCCCCCCCCCCCCTGTGCATTATTATTATTATCATTATTAATCGTAGCGGTCATTGTCGGCATGTGCTGCTGGTCAACTGGTCAATGAGGCACGTGCTGATGGTCAAGGACACTTCTAAGGTCACGCTTCCCCATGGCACGTGAGCTCCGCAGAACAGAAATACTAGACTGCTGTCACTTACTTTTTTCTTCTTTCAACTTTACAAATTAAGAAAATGGAACTTCTCGTAATTAACTCCCTTTTTTCTTGACCAAAGTTATTTATGGCACCGATTCGCCTAACAAAGTGAAAGTAGTTGCCATAACAATACAGAGGATGGACTTGGATCTGTATTGTTGTGGCAACTACTTTCACTTTACTAGGCGAATCGGTGCCATAAATAACGTTGGTTAAAAACTTTTTTTTAAAATGGAGTTAATTACGAGAAGTTCCTTCCCCTTATTCATTTCACTATAATTATTATCCTCTCTCTTGGCCTCACTACTTCATATTTACACATTAAGGTTTCAATTTCACACTGAAAAAAACATGGGAACTCAGAGATGCAGTATTGAGCCCGGTCGGCGGCTATTACATTACATATAAGAACAACTATAACCCAAAACGAACAACAAATATAACAACAACAAGACATACAAGAACACAAACAAATAAAAATAGAGAGAATACAAAAGAGAGGTGAGAAACAAATGTCAAGCTAAGATCATAATTATGGTATAAATATTAGGCAGCGTTATGGTCATCACTTACCAGAAAGATTCCCCATCTCCTTTCGTTCACAATGTATTATCCTAACACAGAAGTAAGAAAAACAACAACTCAATAGCATTGTATTACAAGCAGACGAACAACAACAACAGCAACAACATCAAAAGCAAAAGCCGAAACGAACAAACAAACAAAATACTGGAGAAACGATTAGGTTGAAGTGTTTGTTTAAAGTTTATGGAAGGCATTTTTGTTTTCTTACGTAGGTCTACAAAAAGGATTTTACGCGGTAAAAGTTGACGCGGTAGATCGCGTTTGGCATCCATATCCTAAACTGACCTGGTATGTTATTAAGAAGTTAAATCAAAGATATTCTAAAAGGGTAAGATGGACTACTTTAGAGCTCGGCGAACCGGGCTGATAGAGTTATCGTTAGTGGCGACAGTACACCACACACAGTGGAGCCTATCCAAAAACTCAGACTGGAACTTGAACGGAGAATTCAACTGGCCTATCGACGTGTAAATGTGTACTGTTTAAAATGGACATAACCAGTGTTTCTGCCCTCACTACTCATATAGGGAAAAGAGACCGGATGCTTATCTTCCCCTATACAGTCTTTGGTTAAATGATAGAAGAACAAAAAACAACAACACCATGAAATGTAAATACAACTTTTACAAAAGGAATGAAAAAGGTGGTTGATGGAACTTTTTAAGCAATGTAAGCTTACGGAGAGGACTGATAGTGCATCTTGTATGTAAGCCTCGATAATTATGGAGTGTTCTTTGTATTTAAACAAAGATAGTATTAGTATAGTATTTCATTAAAGGACCAAATACTACCTGAACGCCTTGTGTCTTTTATGTGTCTATTGCTTAACGTTTAGAAACTAGAACCCCGTTTTCCTCGATGGTTATCCACGTCTGCCACAATGGTCAGTTCATTTGTTGTTGCTGCTGGGAATACACATTCACAGTAAAGTTAGTATTGTTAATGTTTTCTGTGGTATGTGTTATCATTATTACTGTGATGTCATTACTATCTGTGATTATTAATTTTAGCCTCTAAATGGGATCGATCATTGCTCAGTGTACTTGTTCAGGTGTGTGTGTGTGTGTGTGTGTGTGTGTGTGTGTGTGTGTGTGTGTGTGTGTGTGTGTGTGTGTGTGTGTGTGTGTGTGTGTGTGTGTGTGTGTGTGTGTGTGTGTGTGTGTGTGTGTGTGTTTGATAACTATGTTTTATGTCAATGACATGTGCTTTTATGTTATTTTACAAATTGTCTCTTCTGTTAGGTTATAACAATGTCTTATTTTGTCTTCATTTTTATGTGCATGCCGAAAAGCAAATTTCTTCACTTGTTTGGAGACAATAAAATTGTTGAATTGAATTGTGTCAAACTACTCACTAAAATATTCATGTCAAATGAGCTCAGGAGCATAACCATACTAGATAAACAGGAGTCAATGACCTTATCGAGCGATACTTCATCACGGCTACCACCACCACACTATTTTAATTAAGAGGAGGCAGTGACCTTATCGAGCGATACTTCATCACGGCTACCACCACACTATGTTAATTAGAGGGGGCAGTGACCCAAGGACCCGATTACACTGCGTACGATTCCATGCGGCTGCGACCCGACTATGCCATCTGTGAGGCGTGGTTCTCGTGAAGTGCTGTTGGTCTGATGAAATCTTACTATTGTTTGGTTCACTGTTTTTGTAATCCCCCGTGCACGAGTCTGATGAATCATCTGCATTTTGGTATCAGGCATTTTGTCAGATACGTGAGTATAGTGAACGAAAGTGGTAGAATCATTTGAACTCTTCTAGCACTATGTATTTTTTGACGTTGGCTGTCCGTGCATCTCAACCGACAAGAAGGGAGTAACTTTTTTTTCTCGAGTATTCATGCGATGCTTTAACGGAAGAAATAGTGGCATAAACTCTAAAAATAGACAAACACACGGCAGGGTACTTGGTGTCGAATGTCTTTTTATTTGGTGTGGGTGCAGAGTGAAATGCTTCACGTGGGTCGCCTCACTTCGTCACAATCGGATCGCAGCCGCATTGAAGTGTATGCAGCGTAGCGGCCCCTTCAGTCAAAAGAAGAACACTATCGTAATCTGAACTTGAAGCAGTATCTGGCCATGAACATTAATTAATACTCGGAGCTCTTGTGTCTTCTCCCTGCAGTTTCTACGTCGTGACATTGATACCGTGTGGTTCTCATGACTACCAGAGTGGCATATTGGCAGATCCTCAAAGTCTGATCCATGCTGCCATGTAGCCCCGAGATGGTCGTGTCCTTCAGAAGATTACTTGCAGATTGCAATGAGCAGAGAAGAAGGTATCAATGATCGGTGTTTATCAGAAGACACAGCGAGGACAGTTGTAGTCACTTCGAGATTAATATGTCTTAGCTTACCCCTAGCCCTTGATTCATGGTAATCCTACAATGGTTTGGAGGAAGGAAAAAGAATCGACAACACGTGACCAGCCAAGCGCGTGCAGATCGAGTAGCTGACATTTATGTGACACTTAAAAACTAGTCGAGTTCAATAGTCTCTCTTATCCTCCGATCAGCAGTAAGAACCGACTAAACTTGATTCCCTCCACACTTCAGAACGCCAAGGGCATACTGTTATCAAGGTAGGTCAACGATGAGGCGGCTTGGCGTTTAGTTCCCCTCTTCCCATATTTCTTGTCTTACAGTTTCATCCCATGATGTTCTTAACATTTCAGAGTTCGTTGTCCTTGAATCTGTCAACACACACACTGTACTATCACACGCTAAGTCCTCTCAAACGTTGGACATGTGTTTGCCTTTGGGGTAGAATATATCAAAACTAATAGGCCTACAGACAACAAGGGTGGATCAATATCTTAAAAGCAAAAAAAGAAACATTTGAAAAATAAAGCTGGGGCCAAGGTCGTCCTCAAAACATGATTTTGTTGGTCTGTCATTTTGTTTCCATGATGCCACCAAAATAAGTAATCATTTAGCATTATCTTCTATGCTCGTAGGTGATACTAAACCGTTTATTTGTGTCTGAACATACGATACAATGAAATGAAGAAAAAAACCACGTAGAGGCCAAACCATGAGCGGATTCATAATATAATCCAGGAAATGGACACTGGCAAGTCAAAGATAATACCATGAAAAGAAGGTTAAGCTTGACTAAAGGCGAGTGTCACAGTAAATATGGAAAGGTTATGTGACATTTGTGTAGAAAGGGAGAAAGATAGATGTCACCACTTAATGCCTAAGTTTGAATACACATCTCCACATTTAACCGAATATAAAATTAAATTAGTGTCAAAACTGGAATTGCTTGAAACAATAACATAATTGTGAGGTTCACAAATACAGACATTGGACACAAAACAGTTTATCAAAGCAAACTATTCTGCATTTCAAATGCACCAACTTTTCAGTCCTTCAGATTAGGGGAATGGAGCTCAGCTAATCACTGAGATGTTATATTCAT
Organism: Phymorhynchus buccinoides; assembly: GCA_017654935.2. Lineage (NCBI taxonomy): Eukaryota > Metazoa > Mollusca > Gastropoda > Neogastropoda > Raphitomidae > Phymorhynchus > Phymorhynchus buccinoides. The sequence goes on from CM065691.1 coordinate 37,430,121, forward strand.
ACTATGTGTGTGTGTGTATGTGTGTGTAAGCGCATGTTGTTTTCGTGTAATACTTATTTCATATTTCGTATTTGTTAGATATAATATTTTGCTATTATTCCCCCTTGTCCTAAGGGCCTTATTGCTGTGGACAATATAATGTCGAGTTGTCGATCTCTCTCTCTCTCTCTCTCTCTCTCTCTCTCTCTCTCTCTCTCTCTCTCTCTCTCTCTCTCTCTCTCTCTCTCTCTCTCTCTCTCTCTCTCTCTCTCTCTCTCTCTCTCTCTCTCTCTCTCTCTCTCTCTCTCTCTCTCTCTCTGTACTTGCAAAATCAAACTGATTTTACGTGCACTGTATCAGAATATTTTCTTCATATCTATCATCTCAATAAAAGAAAGCAAAAAAACAAAATCAGACCCAGTATCATCAGAGCATCAAATAGAGAAATGTTTACAAGAAGACATCTTCCTCATCTTTTTTTGTTTATTTACTTTCTCTCTCCGCACTTTCGATCTCATCGTGTCATCCGTTATGTCTATCTCTCGCCATTTCACCTCAGAGAGAAATAGAAAAGAAACATGTTCCTTTTGGTTCACACATTCAAACCAGGGGCGAGTAAAATTGCAGACTTTCTTTTTTTTGTATGTTGTATAAATTATATAACTAGGAATATCACCCCGTTCGCTTCGCTTCGTCTATAGCTACCAGTTTCCGAGTGTGTCGCATCCATTCTGTGCCTTCAAAATGTCTCCCACTGCCTTCCTCTGGGGATGCAGATCATAGACAGCCAAACACACACAGACACACAGACACACAGACACACAGACACACACACACACACACACAGACACACACACACACACACACACACACACACACACACACACACACACACACACACACACACACGCACGCGCGCGCGCGCGCGCACTCCTTTCAATGAGTATGATTATAGGGGTGTGCAACTAACGATTTTCAAACTACGGCCACAGGATTCTGGACAGACACACAGGTAAACCGACCGACGTACAGACAGACACATGGTGAACTTTACTATTATGAATAGATTTTGATCTGCTTTTCCTTTAATGTTGTTTTAGATAATCCATGTATACCCAGAAATATGTTATAAAAATCAAGAAATGAAGGTGAGATTATCGTCCAATTCGTCGTGGACCCTTAAGACGAAGTCTTCCTGAAGACGAAGTCTTCCCGTTGAGATGATGATGATGATGAAGGTCGTGGAAATGGGGTAGGAGTTCGTGACGTGGCAGACGTCGTCGTAGAAATCAAGAAAGGAAACTACAGCTTTTATATACTAGACCGCCGGCCTTGTGGAAGCATTTTCGGCTTCACTGACCTTGCCCTTTGACCATTGACTTTCAGTTTCATACCTGGCCTTGATATCCTAACCACCTATCCGCATGCGAAAGGTCAGGGTCCTTGGTCCTTCCGTTCAAACGCTATAGTTGTAGCAGATACACAGATACATGAGTGGCAAGGAACAAACAAACAGACATCACTGAAAACATGTCCAGCTTGTTTCGCGGCTGGTAAGACGGGTCTGTTCTTCTCTCTTTCCGTTTGTGCCTTTGTCACTCTGTCTGTCTCTGTGTTATTTCGCCACCCCATCTCTCTCTCTCTCTCTCTCTCTCTCTCTCTCTCTCTCTCTCTCTCTCTCTCTCTCTCTCTCTCTCTCTCTCTCTCTCTCTCTCTCTCTCTCTCTCTCTCTCTCTCTAGTAATTCATGGCTTTGTGTTCTAAACAAAAAACAAAAAGGTTACGCCAGAAAGCCACCTTAACCTGATGAATTTCATTCTGTGGTTGAAATGAATCATCAACCTCCCCGAGCGTACGGTTTACACTCACTTCATTTTGTGTTGAAGTTTTGCAGGTTTCTTTCCACAGTTTATGTAAGGAACAACTCTCTTTCACGTTTTATTATTGTTTTCCATGGTCATTGCTAACTGTTCACACTATCCATTCACTCTTATTTGGCATCCGTTCAGTTTTTAAGCTATCTTTTTCGCACCAGTGGACAATTGCTACGTGTGTTGGAGAATTATGGGACAAAATGAAGGTGACTGATTCTTCTTCTCCTTCTTCTTGTTCTTGGTTCCCATGCCATAAAGGGTAGGTTTCAGTGTTCACTCGTATCCCCGATGCATTATGCCGACATATCTCCTATTTCGAAGGAGCTCAGAGGAGAAGAGAGAGAGAGAGCGAGAGAGAGAGAGAGAGAGAGAGAGAGAGAGAGAGAGAGAGAGAGAGAGAGAGAGAGAGAGAGAGAGAGAGAGAGAGAGAGAGAGAGAGAGAGAGAGAGAGAGAGAGAGAGAGAGAGAGAGAGAGAGAGAGAGAGAGAGAGAGAGAGAGAGAGAGAGAGAGAGAGAGAGAGAGAGAACATTTGAAACATTTGAAACATTTGTTTATTGAGGGAAAAGAATAAGCACACAATGGGCTTGTTTACATCTTGCCCTCGAAACAAAAGAAGAAAAGCATAATTAAAACTTCAATTAATGAACAAAAGCAACAAGGGAAAAAAACCCAACCACAAACACACAACCCCCCCCCCCCCCCCCCCAACAACTACACATTCATACACCCATCCCCCCTCCCCCCCCACCCACCACCAACCTCGCACACAGCACAGTAATCATATGAACTAATATAAATTGAATTAACAAGAATCAGGAAATACATTGTGGAGGAAGAAAAAAACATCAATCTAAACAAATGTATTATGAGTATGACATCATCACAACACAAGGAATTACTTTCTTCCTCCATCTCCCCCCCCCCCCCCCCCTTAAAGTGAACACAAACCAAACAACAACAAAAACCTCATGTTTAGAAACAAGATTTAGGTACAAATTAACCATGTCATGAATAAACATTTAAAACAGAAGCTACATAAGAGATTAGAGAGAGAGAGAGAGAGAGAGAGAGAGAGAGAGAGAGAGAGAGAGAGAGAGAGAGAGAGAGAGAGAGAGAGAGAGAGAGAGAGAGAGAGAGAGAGAGAGAGAGAGAGAGAAAAACACAGAGAAACATAAGGTTGGAAATCGTATTGTTGTATTACATTTAATCATGTTCATTTTCTTGAGAAATCATTTCACACACACACACACACACACACACACACACACACACACACACACACACACACACACACACACACACACGCACACACACACACACACACACACACACACACACACACACACACACACACACACACACTCACACACACGCGCACACAAACGCGTGCGCGCGCCACAGCCCATCATGATCAGGCATGTGAACAGAACTGGATAGCGGCCTTAGATAGATAGAAAATTAATGGTCTAATCTAAAGAGCACAATATTTGCACACACACACACACACACACACACACACACACACACACACACACACACCGTCCCATCTCATGCAAAGCCCTCTGTAAAAAATTAAAAAAAGCAAACAAAGAAAATAAACATTCCTAAAGAAAACAAAAAGAGACGGAAGAAAAAAGAAAAAAAGACGAAAATGACAGACAAAAGGAGAAAACTTTCTAGAAAATAAAATCAAATCTTTGACGCACGATTTTCTATTTGCAGCAGCATTCAAAAGCCCCAAAACGATCTTTTGTCCAGAAGTAGGCTTATAACACCTATTACTGACAAGCAAGACGACTATCGTATTTCAACTCATTCAAAACAGGACACAGAGGAGATATTAAGGACAACTAGTCGTAATATTACACCTACTGTTTGTGTGTGCAGAGTGTACTGTGTGTTTGTGTTCAATTTATTTCTTTTAGAAGAACGATATTTGAGTGATGAAAACAAAGTAGTTTTCCTTGCTACGCGATCTTTTTAAATAATTTATTTCACACAGAGAGCGAGAGAGAGAGAGAGAGAGAGAGAGAGAGAGAGAGAGAGAGAGAGAGAGAGAGAGAGAGAGAGAGAGAGAGA
>CM065691.1:37439052-37441552 GCA_017654935.2 Phymorhynchus buccinoides
CTTTTTGAAGTTGTTGGCCATTGTGTTGCACTGGCGTTCAAAGTCCTCATCGTTGCTGCAAAGGCGTCGAAGTCGTAAAAACTGGCTTGATGGTATGCCGTTTACGCAGTGCCTTGGATGACTTGAGTTGTATGGAAGGTAGGCTTTGGTGTCTGTGGACTTGACAAAGAGGCTTGATGTTAAGTAGCCGTCTTCGATCTTAATGAGAATGTCAAGGAAGGGAATACTGGTCTTGGAGTTGCTGATGGTGAACTTGATGGTTGGGTGGATGGAATTGATGTAGGTGGTGAATTGGTCTAGGTCTTGTTGGGACCGAGTCCACAAGATGAGGATGTCATCGATGAATCGTTTCCATACATCCTCCTCAATCCGCACAGGGCTGTTCTCCAACAGTTTGGCTTCAAGCCAGCCCATGAAGATGTTGGCCACAGTAGGTGCCATCGGTGTTCCCATGGCTGTCCCTGACTTCTGTCTGTATGTCTGGCCCTCAAAATTGAAAAAATTGTTCGTGAGAACATGGTTCACCACCTTGAGAGCTTTGTGCATTGGTGGGCAATCAGGGAGAGGGTGGCATCCCATCAGATCTTTGATGGCCTCCACCATGTCCTGTTGAGGGATGTTGGTGTAGAGGCTGACGACATCTATAGTGACCAACTGGGCGTCGACAGGAAGGGGCCCGTACTTTGTGTTCCACTCGTTGATCACTTTCAGCATGTGGGTGGAGTCTTTGATGTACGAGGGCAAGCTGACAACCAGGGGGCGGAGCCAGTGGTCCGCTAGTTTCGACAAGGTCTCTGTAGGGCCTCCAATTCCTGAAACAATCGGGCGTCCAGGTGGATTTTGTAGGTTTTTGTGGATCTTTGGGAGGTGGTGGAAGAGGTGAGGCCTAACATTGTTGGGTTCCAGCCTGGCCCATTTGCAGGTGTTGTTATCAATGAATTTCTGAGTATGGAGGTCATCAATAATTTTGTTGGACTCTTTCGCTACACTACAGGTAGGATCTGTTCGAACAGGTTCGTAGTAGGTGTTGTTGTTGAGCTGCCTCTCTGCCTCCCTCACATAGTCCGTCATGTTCTGCACAACCACTGCTCCACCCTTGTCAGCAGAACTAATACGAAGAGTCCTGTTCTTAACATGCTGTTGTAGCTCTCTCAGGGCCTTCCGTTGGTCCCTGGATAGGTTGTCTCGTAGTGGCTTAGGGTCAGGAACATGGGATTTGACTTGGCTCTCAATGGTATTGCAGTAGGCATCTAGGGAAAGGTCGCGACCCTGTGGAGGTTCATAGTAGTTCTTCTTGTAGAACTTTGGAGCTTCGTGAACATCGTCCTCAACATCTGGGTCAAAAAACAGTTCTTTTAACCGTAGCCGTCGGAGACCTTCATGCACATCTTCCTCAAGTTGTTCTTGATTCAGGCTTCGTGGGGTTGGGCAAAACTACACTTTTTTGTAGCTCTGTCAGAGTAACGTCTGATAGGTTCACAACCATTTTGTCATCCTGCTCAGGTTTAGAGTTAGATGGCTGTGATAACGTCAGATTCTGTTTACGTTTGAAGCGTCGGCAAGGTTTTTTCCTTTTTGTCGTGGTATCCGCACGAATGTCATGTCTTTGAGGAAGTAATGTGGCAAGTTTCTTTTCCTTTTTCTTCGCGTATTGTTTTCTACGTCTTGTCAGACAACGCTGACTAAAGTTCCGAAGGGCATCAACTTCATAAGGTGAACAACTTTGAAAAATGTCGTACTTTAAGCGTTGTACACTGTCGTGTGCTTCATCAGCGAGAACTCCATAAGTGTCTCTGCATAGTTTTAGAATGTCAAGTTGTGCAGTGTCTGTAACATGCTGAATTCTGTTGTGAAGGTATTCGTTCTTTGGTAAGGCATCCTTTCCAAACTTCACAGTCATTCCTTTTGGTATCACACTACTAGACACACACTTACCAAGAAAAGTGACGTGTGACTTGAAACGACAAAGTTTGTCTGTCTCTCTTTCTATTCTAGTTTTTAGAACAGAAAGACTGGTCGCCATTGTGCTGGATCCAATGGATGCAACGGAGATCACAGATGGAAAAAAAAAATATATATATATATGTGTGTGTGTGTGTGTGTGTGTGTGTGTGTGTGTGTGTGTGTGTGTGTGTGTGTGTGTGTGTGTGTGTGTGTTTGCTTGTGTGTTTGCTTTTGTGTGTGTGTGTGTGCTCGTGGATTAATTCATTCATTTCTGTATTTATTCATTACTTATTTATTATTTATTTATCATTTTAAAGGTGAAAATGATCTATATTATGCTTGTTTATTTTAATGCACATTGATGGTTTTGATGTAAGTGTAGGCCTATGCGTCAATGTTTGTCCAGTAATAAATATATCAGTCATTACTTCACTTTCATTCAAGCTCTGCGACAAGGGTGCCTTGCTTCACCAATACTATTCTTTTGATTCATAAATGACCTTGCAAACGTAATAATAGCAAATGGTAGACACGGCTTTCCTCTATGCGAATCTCT
>CM065691.1:37442052-37447052 GCA_017654935.2 Phymorhynchus buccinoides
CACCAACTTTACTTTCGTTTTCATTCGTCAAACATGTGCGGTCAAGTCTTAAACTCAAAGAGCAGTAATTAGCTACAATTAATTTTCCACACATTAAAGCTGTATTTAAGTATGTTTAACAGCACATGTGAATTTTTCATTATTCATATTTCCAACCAAAATATCCTTCATACAATGATCTTTCGTGACAAAAGGGAACTTCGGTCACCATTTACAACATTCCTGATACAAATTATTAGGCTAAACTTTATATTAGGTCTCGTACCATGACTGCAGACTTTAATTGGTGATGCTATGGCTTCTGTGTGTGACGTAAACACAGTCAATGAGGACAATCTGATCTGCAGCAGGCTTTCATATAAATGAGTAGAATAATTATAGTCCAGTCAAACCTAAGCTAAACCTTGCTTTATGAGATATATTATGTTTTTATGTCGATGTAGCATGATTGGAGGGTGCTGAACCCAAATCCGTTGGAGGCTAAGTTGTAAATGTTGAGCATTTAGAAATATGACATAACTTTCAAAATGGCCGTCATGGGACTCTAGAGAACTGTAGGAACAAAGGAATCCACGCACTTATTGTAACTAGTTTGCACCTAATGCTTTTGGGGGGTTAAGAAAAACAACTGAAGTTGCTGACACGATTCAACCTATCTGAAGGTTAGTGTTTACATAAATACAGCTTTAATTCGTGTTCAAAAATGAATATCAAGGTAATGAAAAATTATTCTAAATACTAATAGACAGGGCAGATTTTTCCAAATTCCGTGACCCTACCTGCGGATTCGCGAAAAAGTTAGCATCTGGTGTTTTTGGAAAGTTAACTGACTGCAGAACAAGATCAAATGGGATGCTCTTCAGAAACGGGCCCAGGAAGTTTTGTAGAGCCTTCCAAAAAACATGGCCGTTTTGGAAAGGCTAGCCGAACAGAAATTGCTCCAGTTTTGCAATGCAATTCTCACAAACTGAAACAAAAATGTTTTTCATTAGATCAGCACCAGCCCAGAGGAAATGGAGACTGCCAAATAAAAGTGGTAATAACGGGAAAACGGTAAATAATACAAAAGAGCATCCCATAAAATCTGATTCAGCACCCCTTAATTATGTAAGAAAAGTACATGAAGTACTTTTTCTCACAAATTACCCTAGCAAGTTTTTTTCGGAAATCTGCCTAGTCTATAATAATTCATCATAAAAACTGAAGAAAAGGGAATAAAATTAGTTAAATTAAGTGGGGCAACTCAATATATCACTGTAACAAAATACATATTTCAACAAGGACAAAAGAACACATAATATGAGAGAGAGAGAGAGAGAGAGAGAGAGAGAGAGAGAGAGAGAGAGAGAGAGAGAGAGAGAGAGAGAGAGAGAGAGAGAGAGAGAGAGAGAGAGAGAGAGGAGGGAGAGAGAGAGAGGGGGGTATTTGGTTTTGACATGGAATACAACTATCAAACCGTACGTCTAAAGAAAAACAAGACCCTAAACCTATGCGCCAGGCGTAGATGCATTAGGGAAAAAAAAGGAACAGAAGGTAACAGTACAGCACGTTAGATTCGAAACAAGGGCTCAACGGATTGAAAAGAAAGAAAGATAAAAGACATGTAGTTATCTCTGTATAGCAGGGTGGTGGAAATGAAGTTGTCTGTGATCAGTGACGGTCTGGATGTGGCAGGGAACAGACGCAATTGGATTGTGCCCTAACAATGAGGCCCGGTCTGATCTGATCTGATTTGATCAGGGATCCATGTTGCTCCAGGCCAAACTACAAAATCGTGTGACATACAGATGACACCCGTGCTTTTTGAAAAAAAATCTAGTTTCCGTGTCTTGTCTGTTTGTCTGTCTGTCATCCTGTCTTTGTTACAGAAGTGCATTTCTAATTTTGGTTAGCGTGCATGGATAGAAATGGGAATGTCTATGCGCACGTACACACGACATCCGGATTTTCTGCGCGGAAATAATCAATAAGGCCGTGCACACACATATGCCGAGATTCTGTGCGGAAATCCCATGCGCAATCCGTAAATAAGTGGACGAAAGAAGGGTAACATTTTACGGATAAAAATTATTTTCCTTTTTTGCGGATTGTGCACGGGTTTCCGCAAGGAATCTCAGCATATGTACGTGAAACTTTCGCACGGAAACCCGTAAATAAGTAAAAGAAAGAAGGAAACAAATAAGCGTACGCCTTTACGCATGGCAACGCGTGCGCTTATTTTGTCCTTCTTTCTTTTACTTATTTACGGGGTTTCAGGCCGTAGGCGCTCCTATGCCCCCCTCCCCCCCCTCCCTCACCCCCTGGGAAATTTGGCAGACAGTGTTTTTTGTATATCCCTAAAATATTCATATCCACTTGTCTGCAAGTTGTAAATGTCTGTTTTTAGTTGTGGTGCACTCACAAAGTAGCGTACCCCCAAAACGCATACGTTGCAATAGTCGGCACACCAAAATCCACCCATTTCACCTAAAATCTTGTTCCAATTGTGCTTTATGGGGTATTTTGTGGTCAAAACAACAGTAGCATTCCGTTCTGCCATGTCATTGTTTTATTTGGTTTCTTAGCTGTGGTGCACTCACAACGTAACACTCACTCTCTTTGAATGTGTGCGATGAAATGTTCAGCACTGCAATGCCTGCCATGTCAGCTAAAATGTTGTTGAAACTCTGTTTTATGGGCTGCTGGATAGTATCCAAAACAACAGTGGCTTCCGTTCTGCTATTTTGTTCCTTGTTCTAAAGTGGTCTTTCTCTCTCTCAATGACCTTTCTCTCCACCTCGTCAGCATTCAGAAAATGTGTGGCATCTTTTTCAGCTACGAGCACCCAAATTATGCGAGGTACACTGCAGTGTACCTTGAAACGTTGCTTAGCCTCCCATCCTCACACCCTGGAGCTGAAGACCTCTTGAAAGACAAAGGCTTCAGTGTGAACAGATCTCAAAAGCCTAGTTCAAGAACTGCTGTTGACATTACGATTGAGCAAACGATCAATCGACATGCAAAAAGCCAGAGTGGTATCAAAGGTTCAGCCGAAATCAAGCAGCCTACTACAGATGGGTGACAACAAGGCATGACAGAGGACTCTTCTATCAGGCAACTCTGTTGTTGGCTGATATGGACAATCAGGAATCTGCAGCTCAAAAAGACCTTCGACCATCACAGATCATCCAAAGTGACCAAGACACAGCAAATGTCATCCAAGCTGTGAAAAACTATTTGAATCCCTTTGATGTGGAAAACAAGGATGAGCTCTATTGCTTATCTTCAGGAGTGCCAGCCCCGGAAGACGTTGCTAAAGACCTCAGTGCTAAGCAGAAAGGAGAGGAAGCGTACAGAGCATTTGTTCAGGACAGACTGATAAACAAATCTGTGGCTTTCAATGATCCCATCAAGAAACTGAATCTGAAAACATTTGCGAAGACAGCAAAGAAGGTGACTGTGACTGGCAAGGCAAAGACAAGACAGATCACTGCAGAACGAAATGTGTTCTCATTGCTTGTTCTCTTGGCAGTCAATCACAGCTTGAGTCTGGAAAAGGCACTTCAGTTCCCACTTGGCCCAGTTCTTTGGGCCCTTGCCACAGCTGATGGAACACCTACCAAACCTGACAAGTGAAAACTAATGCACCACTTAGAAGCTGGGTCCTACCTAGCTGATAGACCTGTGCTGGCAACCAACACATACATCATGGATGGAAACGCTCTGCTCCAAGCACAAGTGACTCTGCCAGATTCTTACTTCCCAGAGTCAATCAAAAGTCTGGAGAGAAGAAGGAGGGGGGAATCAGCTGTGCTCTTAAGCCGGCGACAGACTATGTGACTGCCTCATGTGACTCGATCAGGTCGTGACGTTTCACTTCATTTGCATACCATCCTTCTCAATCAGTCTGACTCAGTCGGGCCCAGTCAGGTGACAGGGCCGAATAGGGCGGGTTCTAAATTTCACTGATCGAGTCTGATCGAGTCAGATGGCTTGTGACCTCTTCTGTGCGGGAAACAAAATTTGATCTACTTCACGACCTGATCGAGTTTTATGAGGCAGTTGCATAGTCTGTCACCGGGTTTAATCAAAGGGCCTGCAACGAAAGTCCCCAGAGACTGGAAGGGGTTCATGGCAAACGATGAGAACAAGGTAGCTCTCATAAGATTTCTTCTCCAAGAATGGAGGAAGGATAAATATGCTTCCAAGCCTCAAGGAAGACAAGTTATCTTCGTCTGTGAACAGACATGTACACGCCTGGAGAGCATCAATGGGGAGACGATGCTAGCAGAGGAGTTGGAAGAACTCTGCTCAACACATGAAGAGGCTGATGTCTAGATCATATACCACTGTCTTCATGTTTCTGCCAGCTGTGCAAATGATGCTACAATCTGCGTGAGATCACCTGATACTGATGTGTTTGTGTTGCTCCTGACATTTTCAAACAACATGGAGCAGAAAGTACTCTTTGATACGGGGTATGGAGACAAAAGAAGACTCATTGATGTGAAAGCCATTGTTGAGGACATTGGACATGAATTCTGCTGTGCCCTCCCAGCTCTACATGCGTATACAGGCTGCGACACCACGAGTGCATTCGTCAGAAAAGGGAAGGTATCAGCACTGAAACTCTTGCAAAGGCATCCAGACTTTCTCGATGCTTTCTTCCATCTTGGATCTGAAGAATATGTCCCAGAGTTCCTCTTTGAGAAGCTGGAGCACTTCACCTGCTGTCTGTATGGATCACCCATGCACAAGAATATCAATGAGCTGCGCCATCAGAAGTTCGCACAACGCTTCAATCCTACATCTGCTGCCTTGCTGAATAGCTATAATGGCATTGATATGAGCCTTCTGCAACCTTGCAGCAATTAACTCAGGATGCATCTGAAGAGAGTGAATTATCAGACACTCATCTGGCTCTCAGCAGACAACCCAACTGGAATGGTTGGGAGCTCGTTGATGGAAAGCTGGATTTGAAGTGGACGGGCAGTTATTTCTGCCACAAGAGCTGGCGGAGA
>CM065691.1:37454552-37457052 GCA_017654935.2 Phymorhynchus buccinoides
TACAAATCGTATCACATGTCATATCAGATCATAATATACCGATCTTCAAGATAAGCAAAGAAGGCTGCCAAGAGTGGGATATAAAATCATAACTTGACATATCATTTGCGTATATTAACCCATAGGCTTAGTGTAAATGCACGTGAGAAAAACGTGTATTAATACACCGTTGCTATTAGAAACTTGACGTTACTAACTTACTATCAGTTATTAGGATTTTGGAGTGGGATATTGCTTTTATCCTATATCCAGAGCCTTGCAAGGCTAGAGAGATAAGATAAAAGCAATATCCCATTCCAAAGTCCTAATAACGGAAATATACCGATATGTATCAACAGAAAAGCAAGAAAAAGAAACGAAATGAAATCGCATCCATTTTCGCAACAATGGTCGCAGCACACACACTGTAATATGCATTCTTGCGCAAAGAATATAGTTCAACAAAATATAATTTTTTATCACAAATGTACTTCATAAGATGCGGTGACAAAATGTAACGTTTAAAGATAAGCACAAAGAGAAGCAATGAACTGAAACACTACCGACAATTGCTGTTACTTTAGCTTGTAAACATCAACAATAAAACGTACACACTTAACGAGAGCGAGTCAATTTCATTTCACCGTGAAAAAGAGGGGAATCAGCTTTCACAAGAACGTCAATCACAGGCCCGGAAAACACGCTGCTTCTTTTTTTTTAAACGAAGATGCGGTAGCTCTTCTCACAGGTCCAGTCGGCTCATTTTTATTTCCGGACAGAAGATGAATTCGAGCTGTTCGTGCGACAGTACTGCGAAATACTGAACTGTTTTAAATGGGCAAAGGTAAAGATTTCATTCCTGAAATTGTCACAGTATTGTAATGGGCAAAGGTAAAGATTTCATTCCTGAAATTGTCCTATGATTTCATTCCCCCTGCATTTCTCCGTTAATTCCATTTTGCCGTTTTTGCCTTTCTTACCCAATATAAAGCTGTATTTTATGAACCTTTTCAGGTAATTATCTTTTTGTAATACTAACCCTAACCCTAACCCTAAACCTAACCCCCCCCCCCCCCCCTATATACTGCAGTACACCGCACATTTGTCCACTTAAGTGCTTAACTTTTATTATGTTCATACAACTGATCGCTTCTCAGCCTTTTGGCTAAGACAGTGATTCAGGAACATAAATTTTTGTTTATACCTGGTTGGTTTGTTCAGCCCGTCGTACATGGCGAAAGCCGATACACGACGTTAAACTGAACTTCCATCCACATTTGTCACAGTCGTGGTTCATTGCGTTTTTCCGTCTTATAGGAGGGCGGGGGTAGGGTTAGGGCTAGGGTTAGGGTTGGGGTTATTATTCCAAAAAAGATAATTATCTGAAAAGGTTCCTAAAATGCAGCTTTATGCTTGGTAAGACTTACATAGCTGAGAGAGAGAGAGAGAGGGGGTTAGAGAGAGAGAGAGAGATAGAGAGAGAGACAGACAGACAGATATAGAGAGCCAGACAGTGGCAGACAGACAAACAGACAGATTTACGATTTACGATGGTTTATTGTATAGGCCTTGGCTGTGCTCAGTTGACATGAGCACAGACTTTGTTTTCTAAATTCTAATGCTTTGTGGACAAAAAGTGCAAGTAGTGGAGGAATGCTTACGGCGTAAACTAATTGCTTTTAAAGCTATTTCAATTGTTTCGAATTTTCGTAAGCATACTTAACAATCCTAGAAAGTTTTAATCAAAATTAAATGGGGGGAAACAGAGTAAATCGCTAATTAAAGTAGGCACTATTTTCTTTTGCGCATTTAGCTCCTTTTGATATTGTGCGGCTTACACTATAATTTCACCTAACGTGATAATAAAGTATTTTTGACTTTGACTTTGACTTTGACTTGACACAATGTTAATTTATGTTAGCGATTAAAATGTGTTAACATTTTAAATGGCAAACACTGGCAAATTCACTTTAAAACTGAGATAGTACATAAAAAGCGTAGGCCATCAGGCACCTATGTTTAATTCCTAGCCTACTGTGACGCAAGGCTGGAAGCGTTGCTTGTGAACTAAAACATATCTAATTAATTCAACCAGTAAGTATTTGTGTATGATTATTTTAGATTGTGTTGTTATTATAGTTATCACAATATATTTTAAAAACAGTTTAATGGATATTTATTTTAGATCTGACGTTATAGTGGAAAGAATCATTGTCAGTGTGACGCCACATTGTCAAACAATAGGCGCTTGAGAGAAGTCATAATGACAGGTTAATTTACGAACACAAATCCCCCCAATTTTTGTTGCTAAAACTGTCGGAGTGCATTTTAGATGTGTCAATGTACCATTATCAGCAATCAGAAATTTAAAAGCAATTAGTTTGTCCTATTTTATCTTTCTTCCCACACTAAAGATTCTTCATGACAGTAGTATTTTCAGCTGCAAGTAACAACACAAATTTAAACATTGATGGATGCTTGGAGAGAGAGAGAGAGAGAGAGAGAGAGAGAGAGAGAGAGA
>CM065691.1:37464552-37467052 GCA_017654935.2 Phymorhynchus buccinoides
ACAACGAAATGACAATTGCTCTTTCTTCTGACCTATTCAATTGAGACTAAGGTTATGCAAAATTAAACTTCATGGAACTAGGTGCATACATGATCCGAATTAAAACGGCATGGAACCCTTGAGGTGATATTTAAGTTGGTACCATATGTGATCTTAAAATGTATTCATATTCTATTCATGTAATACTCTCTTACGATTAATTCTCGCCTTTTTTTCTCGTAACCCTAGAAAACAATGTGTGTTAACCCCCCTTCGCCTTTAGGACTAAATCAAGAACAAAATCGATCAGTAAGTAGCATCAGCTAAGCAATTCAACCACAAAACATTTCTTGTAGGCCTACTCCCACTTTGCCAAATTCTTCACCTAGGTGGAATCTTTATTTGTTAGGCCAATATACCTACTACTTTATTTCCCAGTTCATCTCTTAGATCTTACAGATGCTTATGGCTAATTTATTTTATCATATTTGTGCTAATCATTTTGTGTGGCAAACGTTGCTTTCATTTGTCCTTGCATTTGATTTTGAAATTGTTCCATGGTGGATTGCGAAATCCTTACTGAGCAACTCTACACACAATCAACAAGTTTTCCTTACAGCACGTGATTATAGACAACATTTTCCTCATTTAATTCATGGTAGTAGATGCGAATTCCTTACCGAGCAACTTTATACAACAATCAACAATTTTCCATTACAACACGTGATTATAGACAACATTTTCCTCATTTAATTCATGGTACAACTTGTTTACCCAAATTTATGTTTTAACGACGAAAGCACAAACATACACAGACGCACCCCATCCCCTCACCCCCACCCCCGCGCGTACACACACACACACACACACACACACACACACACACACACACACACACACACATACGGAAGAGAGAGAGAGAGAGAGAGAGAGAGAGAGAGAGAGAGAGAGAGAGAGAGAGAGAGGAGAGAGAGAGAGAGAGAGAGAGAGAGAGAGAGAGAGAGAGAGAGAGAGAGAGAGAGAGAGAGAGAGAGAGAGAGAGAGAGAGAGAGAGAGAGAGAGAGAGAGAGACTTCGATTGTGCAAGCGTTCACGCACGTGCATTAGATAGACTACGCAGAAACACGATTTTGCAACTTATCTACATCCATTTACTTTCAGACCTCAATTATATCGTCTTATGAAGTGTTTGTTTCAGTGTAGATGTGTAGCTGACAGATAGACCATTCAAAGTCCTATCTGTTCGGTAGTAGACTAAAACAAAAAACACATTAATAACAACAGAAAAAAAGGTTTAAAATGTTGCTGTAAACATCTCGATATTGATAGTTCTGTCAACTTTGTTTGAAATACAGCAAGCTAATAAGAGCTTCGAATCGATAGACTGGAAGAGAGAAGATGTGGAAATGTAGTGTGCATGAGAGATAGAGAGAGCTAGAGAGAGAGAGAGAGAGAGAGAGAGAGAGAGAGAGAGAGAGAGAGAGAGAGAGAGAGAGAGAGAGAGAGAGAGAGAGAGAGAGAGAGAGAGAGAGAGAGAGAGATGGAGGGAGATAGAGCGGTATAGAGAGAGAGGTATGTGATTGGGTGGGGCATTGTTGTTAGTCCCCGAGCCGAAGGTTCGAGGAACTATTGTTTTTGTCTGGTCCGTCCGTCCGGCGTCCGTCCGTCCGTCCGGCTATTCGTCCGTTTTTCTCAAACACTATTCAGTCTATCATCATCAACTTTGGTATAGTAGTTTGCCAAGATGCAAGCTATCCACTGATGTATTTAGTTTTACGTTACCCGCTGTGCCGTAGGCCCTTTGTGTCGCAGGCCCGCTATGCCCCACTTCTTTCCGGCCGTCCATCCGGCCGTGCGTGCGTCCTGTTTTCAGTTCGCAATGGTCTCCCCGCTGTGTGTACAGCCGACACATTCCGATTTCGGAGTAGCTCGCGATGCTGCGAGGGGACTTTGCAGACGCTCAGCGTTGCACTTGTTTTTTGTGCCAGGCGACTTCAACAAAAAAAAGGGGGCAATCACTCTTGTTTACCAAGCTGGATATTTAGCAGCATGCAAGGTAAGCTCAGAATTCCACACATCAGTCGTTGAACTTTTAAGAATTGAAATCCTTTTGCTGTAAAGATTATATATGCCTGTTGTTACAGCTGAATGTCCATGCGACAACACAATTCCTTCAGAAGGACAGTTTGTGAAAGTTTTGTAGAGTTATTGGACAAGCGAGGATCACAATAAGCATGGGGCTTATTTTTCTACATACATTTGGCTTTTGATTGTCGTAATCTGGCCCTTTTAACTACAGGTTTGACAATGGATTGTGTGACTTGTATAGCTCCCCCTACCTGTCTCATAAACTTGTTATTCAAAGCTACAAAGCTATGTTTTGCGTTTGCCACTTTGCTGATTTGCTTTCCATGCTAGCCTGCATACAAAATTGCAAACACACACGCACACAGACACACAGACACAGACACAGTCACAGACACAGACACCCACTCCCCCCCCCCCCACACACACACACACTT